>OZ030012.1:33236155-33608655 GCA_964023405.1 Apodemus agrarius | reverse complement strand
CCCTTTCCTCAACACTCAACACCTGGTCTTTCATGTCTCATTAATTTGGTCTATTAGATTTGAATGGCTTTTCCTGTACTCCTCAGACATTCAGTGCTCAGAATGCTCCTGTTCCTTGTTGAGAAGAAAGTCCCTCAACAAGGGAAAGTTAATAGCATCAGCTTCTCACTATCCCAGGCCTAACTCCTGTCTTCACCTTCCACTATGTCCAGCATAGTTTTCACAGGCCAACATTAGACACCACCATACATTTACCAACTCTCTTCCCACTCTTCATTCATAATTCAGGGCTTCACTCCTGCTCATAATGAACAGTCCTTCATCTGTTCCTTAAGTTAAATACTGCACAGAAAATAACATGATTGCTAACTAGACTGACTACAAATCCATCATTACACAATTATAATGGGTGTTATATATTTCTATAAATACCTTTTTGGCTGATATCTAATTTTTGTTTTGTGCATTATATTTTATATTCTTTCTTCAAAAACACTCTACAACAAGCATTCTCTCTCAAAAGGAGGCAACTTTTTCTGCTAAACCATCTCATTGTCCTTTCTATAGAGATTTTTCAGTAGTTTCCTGGCAGTGAGGATACGGGACTATGTGGAAATGTGCAGTTAGAAATGAGCTTCTGTAATCTTCTAGCTTAGATGCATTGCAGGGGCCTCTTGTCAACAAATAAATAAGAAGGAAGTCCTGATTTCCAGGTAAAACATCACCTGGGACACATTCTCAATGAATGGTGCATTGTCATCCATAGGTTTACTAAGTCATAAAACCCAGCATTTTTATTTCTATTTACACACAGTTTAAACCCAACAATTATGACATTCCACAATTGGCCATATTTATACAGTAGCCAAAATGGATTTAAAATGCAGGACAGATAATGGTCATGTTCTGCTTAAGAATATCCAGTGGCTTCCTACTTTACCACAATACTTAGATTAAATCTAAAAATTTTACTGTGACTTTAATATTTCTGCCAACCATTTCTGCCAGCTCTTCTACCTTATTTTACACACACACACACACACACACACACACACACACACACACACCTCTTTCTCACTGCCCTCTACACTTTATTCACACTGGCCTCCTGTCAGTTCCTAGCACATGGTCCCTCTTTCTTTAAAACAACAGCTATTACTCTTCTGCTGATCATGTCACAAGGTTCTTATCTGCCAGCTTTCAATTTCAATGTGATGTCCACTAACAGACTTAAGTGACTGATTGTATCCAAGGAAGGTCCTGGGTATTACTTAACATGCCTCCTTTGCCCCAATTATTTCTTTCAAAAATCAAGTTCAAATAAAGTATTAAGGCTTTGGAGGGAAGTTCTTTCTCAACTCAGTGAGAAAGACAGGAAAAGGAAGTGAAGCAGGGAAGAATGGGGTACAAAACAAAGCAGAGTTTTCTCATGCAAATCACCTCTTCATTGCTTCATGCCAGCAGAGACACTGCACATTTTCAGCACAGGGACAGTATCTCAGATTGGACTCTATATCCAATGGGTATAATAACTAGGTTTCTTCTCTGTTTTCTGCCATCCCCTGTCTCCAGTGGAACAATATTTCCTCAATGGGAAATTAATCCCTTACATTTCTGTCTTTTGTCACCAAGTCAAAAAGACAATCCTGAAGAGGAAGTTACTGATTATGTCATGTGATGCCAACTCACATGGAATTTTGCTGAGATGGATTCACTCATGAGATATTTACCTGAGGAAAGACCCATGGGAGGACATGTGATATTTAGACAGACTATAGGCAAGACTCAACAGACAGTGCTGGGAAACTTAGATAGCTAACTGGACAGCTTTTCATTGGTCTCACATCATAGCTGATTTTCACTTTAAAAGAGACAAGGCAGAGAACTCCTGGCATTCTAGCTGGTTTTGGTTGCTCCCAATGACTAGTGCCAATTTGGCAGAGGCCTGGCAGTTTCTGCTGGATCATGTTGCTCATTGTTGCTGATTCCTGTTTGGTGATACTTTTGAATTGGACTACTGATATCTTGACACTACTGAACTGGACTACTGGTATCCTGAAAAACAGAGATTGGAATTGCCCACTAATCACTTCTCCTCCTCGGCCATTTGACTAAGATCAAGTGGAATTGCCCCCAAAGAACTACATCTAAACAGGTTCACATCCCCTTGTCTTATTTACCATTTTTTCTGCCCTACCTTTGTACTGTGGGATAGAAGGGGGGTTGAAGAATTGGTGAACGCTTATTAAAGTAGGTTTTGAAAAATCTAAGCCTACATAAGCTCTACATCCTGTCTCATAGAATTGCACTTTCATACTCTTGAGAAGAGTCAGAGCCTAGATATGTCAGAAGATATACCCTCACAACCTACCATAGAATCAGTGATCTGGGATGTTCTATAAGTGTGAGACATGGTGAGAGATATGTGAGAGCAAAAGAATGAGAAGAGATACTTCAGACACAGCATAGATGCACTTTATAGGTTCTTTCTGCTATGTATCACAAGCTGTTAACAGTTGTAGGTGACTGATACCCTCCCATGTTTTGCTAAAGAAAGGAAAAGGGCAAGGATCTCAAAAAGAAATGTCAGTGTACAAATCTAGGAAGACTGGAAAACTCTAGCAACTCTTCATTCAAAAAATGTAGAGGGAAAGGTGGGTAGGAGTGCTTTGCGTCTCTATGAGCAACTTCAGGTAGGAGTTCTCAATACCCTTGAGAATTTCAGGTGAGAAACCAATTATTTTGACTCTCAGTTTTAGTGGTTTCACTATCCTGGCATCACAGTGTGTGCATGGAGCAGAGTTATTTATGTCTCAGCAATCAGGAAGCAAAGGCAGATGCAACAAACTCAAGATACTGTCCCTGAGAATGCACCCCCAATAACCTAATTCCATGAACAAGACCATAACTTCCCCAATTCCACCAACTTCCAATAGCAAATTGAATTCTGGACCTATCAGTAGATTAAAGCATTTACGTAGTCAAATATCTCTAAAGTATCATGAACCCTAGGAATTCCCTCACATAAACACCCCCAGTTCTCTTGTTCTAATCTTCTATATATTTCTTTCTCAAACCAATCTAGTTAATGGTTAACCATTGCAGAAGGGAGCAGAGATTCCAAAACCTACAGAGAGCTAAAGTCATGGCAAGTCATTGACAAATTGTAGGTTCTGGGCTCTAGATGCTAGATTCTAGAGATACCAAAGTAACAAAAATATGGGAAAGGGCGAAAGTAATGGAAGGGGAGGTGATGGGTACCTTCTTAGCAATAATCAGTATATCTAATGCAAGAAGATAAGGAAGCTTAGACAGCTGTCCCAGGACCAAACAGAAACTAGAAAGAGTAGAAAACTAGAGTTTGCAATGGAATCCTGAAATCATCAGCATGGGAAAAGGCTTTAGCCTATAAGTAGACACTTTAGAGTTTAAGAAATGAAACATCACCCTACCTTTCAAATATCTGCACTGAACTCAGTGGTTGCTTGTCTTTTATTTCTACTTAGATATTCCAATCCATCTGGAAGCAATGTTTTCTGCATGATCTGAAAGAAGTGGACCACCTTTTGTTAAGACTTCAGTTTTCACAAGAACTAAAATGGCTGTCATTTTCTCATTCTTCTGCAATGCTAACTCATTTGTGTATTTGATTTTTTACTTACGTGTATCTCTTTAGGTTCTCCATTCTGTCTATTGGAGACTGTGTCTAATTCTACATTTTCTTAATTGGATTAGCTTTAAAAGAATCCTTGATATTTGGGTTGGGGAGGCTTTGTTTGACTCTTTGTTCATTTATATTAATTGAATTATCGTTTTTCAAGGCTTTGAAAATAATTCTTAAAAAATATCTTACATCATAATAGCAGCTTGAGGAAAATTGACAATACTAATTTGTATATTGTGAACAATGTCAGTGTTTCCATTTGTATAGCTTTGCAAATTCCACTACGTTCTTAATAGTGATTCCAATAAACTCTTATACATCTTTTGAAAACAGTTTTCCCTTGGAAACTTATATTTTATGTTTTTTATTGAAGATATATATTTTATACAATATGTATCCTGATTACAGTTTCCTCTCCCTCAACTCCTCCCCTCCCCATGGATCCAGCCTCATTTTCTATCTCTCCTTAGAAAGCAAACACCCATCTTAGAGATAATAATAAAATAATAAGAAAAGAATAAAAAACAATAAATTAGAATAGAACAAAACACACAAAAAAAGAAAAAGCTAAAGAAAATGTACTAGAAACAGATAAAGATGCAGAAACCAACTCATTTGAACACTTAATGCATCCCATAAAATACACAAACCACAAGCTATAATATATTTACAAGTTGACTTAAATAAAATAAAATAAGGAAAATAGAAATAATTTTTAAAAGGACCTTAAGGGCATTATGAGACAAGGAACCTTCAAAGCTCCCATTGAGTTTGTTTTCTGCTTGCCATCTACTGGCTGGGAATGCTGTCTTCCTTAAAGAATAGTTTGTTTTTCCAGTGAGACTTGTTGGAGAAAACTAATTTTTCATTCTCAAGAGGCTATCAATTGGTGATTGCTTCAGGTTATGGCTAGGGCTTGTGTCAACTTCTCCTTTCAGCTCTAAGACCCCATCTCGTGCAGACCCTTGAAGGCCCTGTGCATGCTCCCTCAGTCTCTGTGAGTTTATATATCATCAGTACTACTGGGTTAAAAATTTTATTTCCTTGGTGACCTCTATCTTCTCTGCTCTTACATTCTTTATGCTTCTTTCACAGAGTCCCATGAGTCCTAAAGGGCAGGGGGAATTTGATAGACACACCCCATTTAGGGATGAGTGTTTCTAGGTTTCTTACTCTCTGCACATTGTCTGACAGTGGATGTCTATATTTGTTTCCACCTACTGCAAGAGGAAGGTTCTCTGAAGTGGTTGAGCAAGTCACTAACCTATAACAGAATATCATTAGGACTTACAGTACTATAACTTTCTTAGGGCAGTAGTATTTCGTTTTCCCCTAGCACCCTAGGAAATGTGGTCTGAGGTTCTTGGATATCAAAGCAGTGTTATGTTTGGGTTCCATCCACAAAAAATCAGATATGGGTTGGTTATACCCATAGCTTTGTACCACCATTGCATCAGCATATCTTGCAAGGAGAACATAATTGTAGATGAAAGGGTTTGTAGCAGGGTTGGTGTTTACAGTTTTCATTTGATAGTATGCAGAGCACGTTCTAGGGGTGAAGGCTCTAAGAAAGCACCAGTTGAACTTCTCCATGTTCAGTGAGTTGGGTAGGTGTTATTTTCAGCAATAGGTTAATGCCATTTGTTTGTGGGGCATAACCTGTAGCCTTTGCAACAGCTTGGGTTATTTGGGGATTCCCATGGGATACCTTTTGCCAACAACTCTGTTGGGCCCCACTAATCTAGGTCAGGGTTTACTATTGTCCAGATAGCCTTCTGTGCTTAGCAGAAAATGGGGGACTCCCATTCTAAGCAGGGTTTCTCCTTCACTGACTTTGTCTGGGAAGCTCAAAACTCTCACAGTCTACCTTCTAAATGTTACATGGCCTTAGTGAGATTACAAATTCAACTTCCTCTTCTTCCCTTCCTTTTCTCCATTAAGAACCCACCCAGCAAGTACTTCGGAATCCTGGAATGTCTCTCCATGCAAAGGAGTCATTTATAGAACTTAACCTCTACACAATAATTTCCATTTATCCTGATATCTCCTTCCCACTCTTGAAGGTCCAAACGTACCCCTATATCACCCTGAAAAAATATGCATTCACACCTACCCCAAATAAAACTATGTAGACAAGCTAAAATCATCTCAGAGAGCTATTTCTTTGGAGATTGTTGGAGAATTCCTTCACACTAAGATTTTTGGAGAAGCACCTCTCCCCTTGCCTTCTCATCCCTGGCATTCACTTCCAGCTGAACCAGGATCATGTGGAACGCCACCTGTTTCCAACTCTGCTTCACCCTTTCAGCACAGTATGCAGTGACTTCTGGAAACCCTGAGAGGGAGGTAGTGGAGGACACAAAACTACAGTCAGATCTCAAAACGCAATACACAGCCAGCGCCTGGAATGTGGAGTACAGCCAGCCTAATCAGCCCAAAGCCCCAAGTGTCTATATTCTGAGGGCAGGCACCTTCTCTCTTTTCCAGATAGTTTTTTGTAGAGTCATCCTGTGGATTCAGATTAATTCAGGAAGTTCACTTCTGAAGAACACATACTCTTTTTGTTAGCTTGTGAATGTTGACCTTGTAAAGCCAAATAATGGGAAACATTTTATTATTTTTAATTAGGCTGCATATAGATTGATTTGGGGTCTTACTTAGATTTTCTTGCTTGATTATCTGCTTCTTCCATTCAAGTTATTCTCATATGATTCCCTCTTTATATTGTACCGTATAGATCCTCAAATATGATATTGATTGCATTATGTGACTGTAACATTTTTTAAATTTTATTTTGAAAGAGAGTTTCTCTATGTAGTCCTTACTGTTCTAGCACTATTCCTATCTGTTTCCTGTCATGATGGTAACATAATAAGCATCTAAAACTGTAAATAAGCCCTCAATTAACCAGTTGAATTTTTTCTAAGATTTGCCTTGGTCATATTATCTCTTCACAGCAATAGAACACTGATCAAGACAGAATAAAACACAAAGAGGATGGCAGTTATAAGGAGAATGAGAGGGGAGGGGGGAAGAGGAAGAGGAAGAGGGAGAGGGAGACAGAGACAGAAACAGAGACAGAGAGAGACAGAGAGATTGAGCACTATTGCTTTTCATCTATAGACTGATAGGGAGAAGGATTACAGTGCTTAAGTTCTATTGCTTCTGTAGTTTGCAATGATTTGTGGGAGGAAGGTGAGTCATCATAAAAAGAGGCAGAAAAGAAAGGAAAAAGTATCTGAAGAAACAAGGCCCTAGGTCTACCGTTTTGTTTCTACTATTTTCTCTTCATGTTAAATTTTATTTTTTTTTCTAAATTTGTAAAAGACAATTTTCTTTTCTCTTTTTTTATTTGATATATATTGTATCATTTACATTTCAAATGACTTCCCCTTTCCTGGATTCCCCTTCTCCAAAAGTCCCATAAGCCCTCTTCCCTCCCCCTATTCCCAAATCCACCCTTTCCCACTTCCCTGCCCTGGTATTCCCCTATACTGCTGCTCTGAGCCTTTCCAGGACCAGGGGACACTTTTTCCTTCTTCTTGGGCATCATTTGATATGTGGATTGTGTCTTGGGTATTCCAAGCTTCCAAGTGGCTAATATCCACTTATCAGTGAGTGCATACCATGAGTGTTCTTTTGTGACTGGGTTACCTCACTTAGGATGATATTCTCCAGTTCCAACCATTTGTCTAAAAATTTCATGAATTCATTGTTTATAATGGCTGAATAGTACTCTATTGTGTATATATACTATATTTACTGTATCCATTCCTCTGTTGAGGGGCATCTGAGTTCTTTCCAGCTTTGGCAATTATAAAAAGGGCTGCTATGATCATAGAGGAGCATGTATCCTTATTACATGCTGGGGAATCCTCTGGGTATATGTTCAGGAGTAGTATAACAGGGTTTTACAGAAGTATCATACCCAGTGTTCTGAGGAACTGCCAGACTGATTTCCAGAGTGGTTGTGGCAGCTTGCAACCCCACCAGCAGTGGAGGACTATTCCTCTTTCTCCAGATTCTCGCCAGCACCTGTTTTCTCCTGAATTTTTGATCTTAGTCATTCTGACATGTGTGAGGCGAAATCTTAGGGTTGCTTAGATTTGCATTTCCCTGATGACTAAGTATTTTGAACATTTCTTTAGGTGCTTCTCAGCCATTCACTATTCCTCAGGTGAAAATTCTTTGTTTAGCTCTGTACCCCATTTTTTTATTGGATATATTCTATATTTACAATTCATTTCCCTTTTTCTGGTTCCCCACCCCCAAAGGTCCCACATGTCCTTTTCCCTCCCCCTGCTCTCTCATCCACCCCCTCCCACCTTACTGTTCTTGTACTCCCCCACAGTGATGTTTTGGTCCATTCTAGCACCAGTGTCCATTCCTTTCTTCTTGTGAGACATCACTTGATATGTGATTTATGTCTTTGGTGTTCCAAGCTTCTAGGCTAATATCCACTTATCAGTGACTGTATACCATGGGTATTCTTTTGAGACTGGGTCACCTCACTTAGTATGACGTTCTCCAGCTCCATCCATTTCTCTAAGAATTTCATGAATTCATTGTTTCTAATGGCTGAATAGTACTCCATTGTGTATATATACCACTTTTTTTGTATCCATTCCTCTGTTGAGGGACATCTGGGTTCTTTCCAGCTTCTGGCTATTATATATAAAGCTGCTATGAACATAGTGGAGCATGTATCCTTATTGCATGCTTGGGAATCTTCTGGGTATATTCCCAGGAGTGGTATGGCTGGGTCCTCCGGAAGTATCACGTCCAGTTTTCTGAGGAATCGCCATACTGATTTCCAGAGTGGTTTTTGGTTCTCTGGAGTCTACCTTCTTGAGTTCTTTGTATGTCTTGAATATAAGCCCTCTTTCGAATGTAGGGTTGGTATAGATCTTTTCCCAATTTTTTGGTTACCATTTTGTCCTTTCAACAATGTCCTTTGCCTTAATATAACTTAAATATGTTACATTTTAAAATTTCTGTTTTAAATGAAGTTTTCCTTTCTTGCATCAACTCTTCCTATTCTTCACTTATGTGGCTTGGAAATATCCAGAAAAGTTCTGTCTTAGAATGAGAAGTATCATTGCATTATGCTACTAAACAATCAAGGACCTCCCACCTTTGGTTAAAAAAAAAAACCTTCCATAAGCCAAAATTATATTCAGCATTTCAACCACTAAATGCTCACACTATGAGAATTTCCTAGGTAGTTGGAACTTAATACTTTAAATACATCAAAATATATAAAGGTTTTTGATGGAAATCTTTCTAAAATGCACTTGCAAACTTCTTTTCCTTACTAAATAGAATATTCTTGACATAAGTTAATCTTTTCCTGATGACTCAGGGCCATTGGTATGGTTCAAATAGAGTGATGCCCTCAGGGGTAGTTGTGCTACTAAGGGCTATGTGCCCAACACTTACTGGACATTGGCTGCTAGGCATTTCCAGTTAGTGTATCTTCTTTCTCCTCTTTCTGACACCTGTCACATTTCAGTGTGCTTCCTTCTAACAGCCTCGGCATCACTGCTACTAATTTATTATCTGCTGTAACCTTTGAAGAACCTGTGGTTGCCAGTGGAAACCAGGAAAACAAGGTTATGAAATCAGTACCTTGAATATCCCCAGCTCCAGCCTGAGGAGGGTTTCACCCTTGCATGAGAAGACTGATTGTCTTCCACAAGGCTCATAGGTCTAGATAGGGTATTTGGGAGGCCATTGCTTTGAAACTACGAATGGAAGAAAACCTTACTATAAAAGGCTGAAAGTTTTTGAATTATCTGTCAGAGAAAACAAATTAGGAACCTTTCCTAGATAAAGTATTGGAGAACCTTACTTTCTTTTGTATAGATATAATACAAAATAGGTCAGAATACATAGTAGTTGGTTGTATTAGCTTGTGATGCAAAAAGAGCTTAAAGTACTAGAGATTTATTTCAACTCCCAGTGCCAGGAGGTGGGATAAGGTTGTTTAGTCCATGGAAGCAGGAAGTTGTGGTGGATGGTGTTGCTCTGGGTGTAGACTGCAAACCTGGAAACAAACAAGATGGGATGAGAAGCAAAGACCAAACAACCTTCAAAATCCCACCCCGACGGACCTAGTTCTGCTGTTCCAGACATCTTTAAAGCTCCATACTCTCCCAACACAACATGACCAACTAGGGAACCAGTGTTCAAAAAGTGAGCCTGTGAGGGACATTTCAGGCATATAATAATTATAGTTAGCAAAATGGGCTGACCATGGGCAACTTCTCTGTGCTCTAAGGTAGTTTTTAATCGGTATTAAGCCAGGTCAGGGACTTCTTCATGTCAGGCCAGTGTTTGTGGATTGTTTGTAGAAATAACAGTTCATTTCAACAGTTTGCTTTTCTTGTTTGGAAATCTTAAGGGAATGTGAATGATTGCCTTGAAGCATTGGGGTCACTAGAATTTAAGATTGAACAATAATCTCAAAGTTCATTCTTTGATTGATTAAATTAAATTTAATACATATCTAAATGTGTTGTTAACCTTAACATATTAATGTGAGTGTTTTTCCCTTAATTCAAAAATGCACAAAAATGGACCTCTGAAAAACTGACAATAAACACAAAAATAAGTAGAATGTGGTTGTACAGTTATTCTTCATCAACTTCATTCTTATTCTTTCTTCCTTTTAACTGTACTTCTTCATTTTTTAATTGATTTCTTCTTTATTTCAACAAAGATCAATGACAGGGACTGGTTATAAGACCCAGATGTTGAAGCATAAAATGACAACATAATCCATTAGGTACTGTGTGGCTAATCTTGGTAGTCCACCTCACTGCATCTAAATCAGATAAAGCACAAGCTTCTGTAAGGGACTGACTGTCCTGATCACATGATCCTGAATTCCTATCCTAAATCTGTGTCACACCTGGTCACAGCCCAGGAAAAAAAATTTATCAGGAGAAAAAAAAATGTTGCTTTTTGCCTGCTCACATTTATTCTTATTGGCAAGCTTGTTTTTCTTTCCTTTGTAGAATTTAGAACCAGTTTCTCTGGGCTTCCAAGGTAGACTGAATAGTGGTAGCACCCAGGTGGTTCCCAGGAACTCCTGGCCTCAGAGACAGAGTGAGACTTTGGATATGCGTAACCTCACAGACTGAGCAATTACTGGATTCTTGTGTCTCTAATGTAAGGCAGCCATGTTGGACCACTCAGACCATGTCTTGGAAAGTCAAGTTATTCAATCTCATATATATATTCTATTAGTTCTGTTTCTTGGGAGAGCTCTGACTCATAGAGTTAATTTTGATCTTGAGCAACAGCTATGGAGAGACTGGTGGGAAACTGACTCAGTTCTGCATTGAGGCTAGGGGAACAGAAACTCCTACCACCACAGGCTAAGGTGAGCTTGACAAAAGAAACAGAGGATAAGGTAGTGCAAAAGCCACTTTATAAAAAGGAGAAGCCTGCAAAGGGCTTGTTGGAGGCAGATGAGCATTAGGAAATTTACCAGTGACCTCCATTTCTATTAAGTAAAGATGGAAGTTAATACTGGAATATCATCCATTTGAGACCATTGTTAATCAACTAACACACACACACACACACACACACACACACACACACACACACTGACCACCCCAGGAAATGGGCCAGGCATTTTGCAGATTTTTTTTTTCAGATTTTTTTTTTCTGACCAGGGGCAGGCAACTATTTTTAGAACTATTGTGCAAGTTTGGTTAAGTAGCACACTGGATATGTCCTTATGTGACCCAAGTTACACCCCCCTTCACCATCTACTGTCTCACAAGATGATCACTTGTATGTAACAAGCTATATCAAGCTTGTTAACCTGCTGTTTGGTTTCTTACAAATTTGTGTTGATTTTAGGGATGTCCGGGAGATCATAAAGTGAAAAAAAGAGTAAAATCAGGCTAGTGAGTCTGTTGCACTCTGCCTTTATGATGTGCTATAAAGCTACTGCCTCACCTGTCTGGGAGCCCTCTGGACTGGGATTGTCCTAGGACAATCCCCCTCTGTACAATTGTATTATGGAAAGCTACTTTGAACTCTTTCTTTCCTTATACAGTTGTTTGGCCTGACGATCAGACAAGCTAAAAAATAAGAAAGCACCTTATAAAACCCGTGGTACTATACACATGGTGGTTCTTATGATTGTTTATCTACTGGATCCTTCACTTTTACCACACCGTATGCAACACTCGCATATTCTATTCTGCAAAACATGATTTTTGACAAATATATTTTTAAAGGGAGGATTTAATTACAAATTAGATTGAGAAATACTACATCTTACAGTATGCAGGGATTCATAATGCACCTGCAGACACTCAGAGCTTTGATAATTGCATTGGTGTTTTTAAATTCATCTTTACTCTATTTAGCACTTTCCAACCTAGAAAGCCCCTGTGACCAGCAACTTATAATTTAATGGAACTGGTAGTTCATGGGAGCATGCTGGTAAACTCCATTACCTAGATATTTTTCTATGTTCTTCATGTCCTTGGCTCCCCTCTATGGCAGACTAACTTCTATAGAACATTACAAATACATTAATGCAGTGATTCTCAGCCTTCCTAATACTGTGACCCTTTAATACAATTCCTCATGCTGTGATGACCCACAACCATAAAATTACTTTTGTTGCTACTTTATTACTGCAATTTTGCTACTGTTATGAATTGTAATATAAACATTTGTGTTTTTCAATGGTCTTAGGAGACCCCTGTGAAAGGGTCTTAAACCCCTAAAGGGGTCATGACCCACAGGTTGAGAACCACTGTATTAATGAGTCAATTTTTTCTACCCAAATATCCACTGAAAATATGCATATATATTTGTTATTCATATGAACTCATTGATTATCCAAATGTCAATGACTTTTTCCCCTAGAACTTCAATAGAATGTAAAGTGTTTTTACAATTGCTCAGAATCAGCACAACTAATCAGGAACAAACTGGACAAAATGGCTAAGTGTATACACAATAAGCATGCATTGAATCATAGAGATTTACCAGGTACTAATCAGAGTAAAATCTTTCAACATTCTTTCAAATGAGTAGATATTCCATCTCTACAGATTTAACAAAAAGTCATTTTATTCATTTAAATTTTCCATCAAGACTGAGACTTTATAACAAAATATTTGCTGGTTGCCCTTGAATTAATTCTCAAAGGACATAATTGGAGCACAGCTGTGGTTAAGCAGGTGTCTGCCGACTATATAGGGAACTCAAGATTATGTTCTACAAAAGATACTTGCTATGAAGTAGATACCTGGGTCAAAGTGGAGCTTGTTTCAGAAGATGTATCATTTCTTACAAGTGAGCATTTGAGTTCTCAATAATCTTTTGCTCAAGGTGCTTAGATTTCAATTGTTCCCATTGTTCCTGGATTCCTCAGCAGTATCTTGGTATTGTGATTTGAAGAGAGCAATGAGCTTTGAGGTTTGAGAGGGAACAAAAATAAAGAGTGTATATTTAAGCTAGAAAGACAAATGTCAGCAGCTCTCAATCCTCTCATTTTCCCCTTGACACGAGATCAACTCTTCACAAATTTTTAAGTGTACATCCCACTAGCTTTAAGCAATCAGCACAATCTAATACAGTATATCCTCCCCCAAATGCTTGTATACGCCACTAAGACTTTTATTCCTATTCATTGCCAACCCATGCTACTATCAGATCTCTTGCCCTGTTGATTGGAACACACTGGAAACAGGTTAACTGATGGCAAAATTGGTGCAACGAGCATCCTTACTTCCAGCATGCTGTAATGAACTGTGAAAGCCAATCATCCGAGTTTTCCAAATGAAGATGTGTGGTCGGTCATCATGGCTGTTTTGTTCCTCCTAACACTCTCTCATCCTTAAGAAACAGGATCACAGGGTGAGTTTTCTAGAAGAAATGGGCACATGACAAGCAGTTTGGATCCATTCTTACATGGCTATATTTCTGAGAGTATTTTTTTCAAGGCTCAGATGTAGTCCAGTCTGTTGTAGGATTCTCACAGAGAGTGCTTTTCTAGGCAAACCACCTTTTAAAGAAAGCCCTGCCAAATGCTTCAGCCTAAAGCTGGTACTTTAATTTGGAATAAAAAAGACAGTGCCCACCTCAAGGGCAGGAAGACTGAAGAGTTCTTTGATCTTGCTGTGTCTCTGAGTAAGTGAAGTAGGAATAAATCACCTCTGATTTGCTGTTAATTAAGGGAAGTGACAAGTTCTGTTTATCGGTAATAGACATAAAGGGCCTTATGAATTCCAAAGAAGGCAAAGGCCTGCTTGTCTGGGGAACATCAATGTATCTTAAAGCAAAAGCTTGTTCCTGGGCAGGTCTGTTAGAGAAGATTAAACTGGTTTTACATTTATTTCGTCTGACGAAATTAAAGCCTGCAAATGAACATGGAGTCTGGTGACCTCAGCATCATTTTAAGGCAGTGATGAATGCTCCTCTCTCCTTTTCTCTCTCTCTCTCTTTCTCTCTAATAGTGACTCATTCCTGATGGTGTGACTCACCTTAGGATAGGACACCAAACACCTAAACTCCTGAAAATTGAATGAGAAGAATAGTTTAAATCTTGAGCAGTTCTATCTTTGCTGACTCCTACAGATCATTGGACTGGAACACAGACATGTTGCTTACATAGGCACCACACGAACAGCAGCTCTTAGGTGACACTGTCACTCCCAGCTGATTATCATTTCAACTTAAAATTAACCAAATGATCATGCTAATGTCTCCTCCTTCTACCTCTCCTCTTCCTCCTTCTACTTTCTTTCTTTCTTTTATTACACCACCAACTCAGCTTATTCTTACTGGTTATTAAATATATTCATTGAGTGCAATCCATTTAAGACTAACAAAATCAAACATTGCTGAGCAAAAGTGGTTTAAATAAATGCATCTGTCCTCTTTGAATGTTTCTAGATCTCCCTCTAATTTGTACATCTGTATCTATATCTACTTATGCATGCACACACACGTACTCAGATGCACACAAGTAAACACATATACACATATACACACATATACCCATGCACACAAGCACACATACATACACATGTTCATGAACACATACATAATTCATGCACACTTGTACACAAACACACGCACACACACATGCATAACATATATATGTGCATACATACATTCAATATCTCCTCAAAGCATTTCGTTTCAAAATACTACATGAAATCCTAATAATTCTAAATTAGTTCTAAAGAACTAATTCTAAAACAAGTTTGTCTCCAAACTGGAAAAAACAGAGTCTAAGTAACCCAGAGAATCCCTCTGGTTGCCCATGAAGTTTATTGTGGGTGCTAAACTGTAACATGAGGGATTATTTTCTCACTTTCAATGCAATGTCCTCATAGAGGGGTCCACTTGGTCTAACCCTTACCATCTCTATACCCTTTTGTCCTTTTTGACTGAGACTTGGAAAGTGGCTTAATCTAATAGATGGACTTAGGAGAAATAAGTTAAGCACACTATACTCAGTCCCACCCTTTTATTTTGGGGACTTTATACATAAAGCAAGGGAAACCCAGCAGTCACATACTATGTCAGAAGACAGGAGGCCTTCCCTGAACCTGACCTTTCCAGCAATGGATCACTTTGTCAAGTCCATTCCCAGTTTTATGCAGTAATCCCTTATGCCATGTATTTCACCTAACACTATAAGATGGAGTTTTAGTACTCATTCTTTGAACCAACACAGACATGACAAAATGTTAATTCTCTTGGGACTAAGGGGGCTGGATGGGGTTCATGCCCCGTGTCCTGTTCACTGCTGTTTGTCCTACATTCCACATGAGTAGCACCATTTTCTAAATGTGCCCTAAGAGCTGGAGCAAAAAATTTTCAGAAAATAAAATTATTGGCAATAAAGGTGACATTTTAACTTATTTTTCCAATGAATCTGTCTTAATTCTCCAAAACAAGGAAATGCCTACAATTTATTCAGCTGCCTAGGAGCTAGACATCTTAGTCCTTACATGATAATTTGTATGTACCTTTCCATCCATCCTAGAATGATTTATTTCCAAACATCTCTATGAGCTATACTTTAAGTCTTTAATATCACCCAAAGGCTCATGGATTAATGATTTAAGCATCTCTGTGTGATTTGGAGGTGATCAAACCATTAAGAGGTGTGACTACAACCTTTCTTTCTCTTTCACTCCCTGATCTTGGGATCACTGGATTTTTCTTAGTTATCCAGCACAATGTGCTGACTAAGTACAGGCCTAAAAACAGAGTAAGGTTCACCAAGATAACCCAAAACTTATTCAGCCAAGAGCCAAAATAACCTTTCTATCACAAATTAACATATCAGATATTTCTTATAGGGATAGAGAGCTGAAGAACACAGCACATAGAAGATAGCCAGTCTTTTAGCTTCCTAAGAGAAGATGCTTCACAGGGACTATCTGTGTCTAGTTTCTCCTCCTTCCTGAGGCTGAACCTTCATTTTTCCAGGGTTCATTTAAGTGTTCTTAAGAATCCCTTTCTGGTGTCCAATGCCTTCTTAACTCTTTTGCCTCCTTTCTTCCTTCTTTCCTTTGCCCCATGCCACATTTTCTATACGTGATGCTTAGACTCACAAAATTCCTGTGCTGTTATAATAATTGGCATTTGTCAGTAAGTAGATGGAGCTGTGGAGTCAGATGTGATTATTTTGAATATTACAACAGTTCACTTGACCTTGGTCCAAATGTTTAAACCTCCAACACTCCATCAGTCATATGGGCATGTTAAAGATGGCTCCTTCTCTGGGGTATGAAGGTTAAATGGGATAAAATATGCATGCAGAATACTTAATACAGGATGTATTTTGTAAAACTGTCTGTTTTGAAGAATAAAGCATGCAAGAATTGTAAAACTTAGAAATCCTAAATCTAGATGATATCTACTATATTACTTTAAAATATATTGTCATCTGAATATGCTGTAAATGATTAGAAGTCATAGATAGAATTAAAAATAAAATTATTGTCATGTTCTTTGTGTGCTCTGTCATAAAAAAAAAAGAATGGGAAGTTGACAGAAAAATTGCATGAACAGGCAAAAAGATTCCAGTTTGCCAATCTGAAATTGTTAAGTGTAAAGGAAAACAACATTCAATATGTCAATCATTTCTGATGGTGTCACCCGCTTACAGAAGGCTAGAAAGATTCATGTTGATAATCTTGTTCATGAATCATAAAGAAAATGTCACTATATGCCATCTGAGGGAAAGGAGGTTGATAAAACATTTTAAGACCATCTCTAACAAAATAGTTACAGAATTTCATAGCAAAGGGAGACTTGCTTTATATGCAAACTATTGCGTATGAAATATCACTTCACTAACAATGTCAAATAAAGGAGATAAGGTTTACCATACTTTGTAGTGTATAGAGCTTTTTATGTCTTACATGCATCTTTATTTAATAAACATATTTTGATCTCAAAACAATCTTAAATGTATTTGAATGGATTAAATCATTATATCAAAAACAGGAAATATGAAAGGAGAAAGCTAGGAAAGAAATTTAAATAGAAATCCTGAAAAGAGATGTCATCAAGGAAAAAAGAACCCCTATTCTTCTCTTAGCAATGCTAAAATATTTATTTGAAAGGTTTTTATTCCTATTAAAACTATTTTGCTGACATGATTTGAGTATTTTTACTTTATTTTACAGTAGGATTTTATGTTTAGATAATTTTAAAAACTTTTATTTATTTCTTTTTATTTTGTTTGACATAATATCTGTGCATATTTGTGAAGTACAATTATGTTTTGATTCATATATAAACTCAGGGTAATTCACACATCCATTATCTTAAATTTTATATATGCAAATAGAAGAGATGACTTCAAAGATAGGGTGTTCTGTTACAAAAAACAGCCTAGTTCATCTTATTGCCACTTCTTGACGGCATATCATTAATGTCATGTAATGGCTCTACCTTAGCCTGTTTGCCTCTCCTGATAATTCCACAAGAAAGGTACTATTACCCTTATTTCCTATATTAGGCAAACACAAAAACATGAAGTCATGATCCTGCAACTTCCAAGTCTGCATTATTTCTCTTTTCACACTTTATCTTCCAGAATGAGTCTCTGGAGTAGCTATCAGAGATGACCCAGAGCCTGAGAAGCGAAGAATATTGAATACATCTATAAATATCCTTGGCTCACTGTCAAGAAAATGTGAACTCAAAAGGAAGCACAATAATGGGAGAGCCCGACAAATGCTGTCAGATTTGGAAAGTGTTTCAGATTTTCTAAGAGCTCCATTCAATACATAGAAGAATCCTCAAGAGCCAGAGACCCAGGACTCCATTAGACTCCAGGAATCCCCCCCCCAACAGTCTCGGCCAAGTTAAGGGACATTTTCCGAGTTTTCAGACACTCATAAACTGCACCACCATCAATCCCACCATTCCCAGCCATAACTTTTAAAGAGTCCATGCTGAAGTGCAGTTTATCACAGGGTGGTTAGCACAGAAAAACATAAAAAGCAATGAAGAACAGGTCAGGTCAAGATAAAGGGTGAACCCCAACTGACTGCCTTATTTCTCCCTCTTTCAAGGGCATAAATTTCCCTGAAGCAGTCTCTGAGAATCACTGCTAGAGCTCTGCGTGCTCTGCAGTTCACAGAGAACCAGACACCTTTTGCTCACATTCTGCCTCCAGAGCCACCAAGGATCCACATTTCCTAGCTTGACTTACACACTCAGAAGGCAAGTTTATATCAGGAGCTGTCTTACTATGCACGTTTAATAAAGGGTTGGATATATTTCAAGAAGGGAGGAAATGTCAAAACTGAAAATCAGTCAGTCTTGATGCCTTTGCTACTTCAATGGAAATCATTGCCTTTTGCTGTTACTGATTAAAGGAATAAATGCTCGGGGTCTGACTCCAGGTACGCTCAGCTTATTTGGTCAACAGCTGATGCTTCAACCTGCTAAGCGATAAGAGGAAGATGAAAGAAAACCCACATAGAGACTTTGCCCTAAGTAGATTTGACAAACTTGCCAGATAGGCAAAGCTGACATCAATGAAGGCATCAGTTTCAGCGCTGATGATGCAGAGTGAAAATTCTCTTTCTCGGGAAATCACAACTTAAATTGGACAAACAATAGACTATGGGAAACAATGGGGGCACATGCCTAGTGGTGTCCCAAGCACCAGTATCCTCCAGTGGCATGTGTAATGAGAGTTCTGAGTCACCTACAGACACTGACATGATTTAGATACGTGACTCTCTTCTGGAGGAATTGGCTGTTCCAAAGGAGAAAATGGGATGCCAGGCTGTAAGCCCCTGCTCCAGTGACCTTGACTTAGCTGATAATGGTCTGTGCGTTGACTTGTCCGTTCTCATTCTTTGATGGAAGAGCCCGAACAACCATAATAAGGAATGCTGAAATCCTAAATCTAAATACATTAGGGGTGACTCTGACCCCTGCTTGGCTTTTGAGAAAAATGCTGGATGTGCCTGTCTGAAGCAGGTGCAAAGACGTCTTCCTGCCAGATTCTCTCACTACAGATCGTGTCTTTTTCTTCTGTGAGCCTCAATGCTTCACATAGCCTAAGGATAAACCTGGCACCTTTTGCTATCTAAGATCCAATTAGCACAGAAGGGAGCTGCTTGGCTTCCAACAACACACAAACACTCTCTGATATGAGCCCCACAGAGAAAAGCCAACACTTATAGACACTCTGTGTGCATCTCCTTCTGTCTATTCTCCCTGCTATGTTAGAGTGAAGACCTAGGAAAGTTTGTTAGCTGCCCACAGTTTTCACCAACATCTGGAATGGACAGAAGGAACCATGGTAGATCTTTCTGCTGGTTTAAGTTCACTCAGCACCACCCATAACCTAGATTTTTTATCAATCATTTGTAGACTTTGGGGGGAGGAAGACTAGTTATTCTCCTTAAAGCAGAATATAAGGAAAAGTAATAATTTTACTTGATGATTAATCCCCCCTGTATATTTATACATTGAACTACATTGAAATGTAGACATAATTTCTAACAGTCCTTAAACATAAAATGTTCTATGTTACATACATAAACTACCTCAGTGTAGAGGGTAGGGAGACCCATGGCCCTCTTTTTTTTTTCCACAAAGACTTGAGTTTACGATTGTAGTAGATCAATTATTTAAGGATAGCTTGTTAAAGAGTATTTGTTACAGAATGGATTCTGTGCAAAGATGGATACCCCTACTCTCTGGGGTGTGTTTATAAGACATCATCACTCATAAATCCTTTTGTAATTTGTTGGCATGGGTTGATCATTGAAAAAGGTTACCACCAGGCAATGTCTCTCAAAGGGGAAGAAATTTCTAATCCAAAATATAGAAGCAACCCTATCATTGAGGGGGACTATATAAATATTCGTTGGTCACAAGACAATTGCCTTAGTCTATGTACCTTGTCCATTCTTTCAGGCTGCAATGCATATTACCCATGTTGATGGCATAATCATCCAGCTCTGGTGAAGCAATGCAGGAATAGCCATGGAACACCTTCAGTGGCTAAGGTATGTTTTTCCCGTCTTCTCAAGTTTTTTAGGATGATGTAAGTTCGATCTAGAAACTTGATATTACCATATGGTGAAGTTTTTGTTTCCAGCCAGAGGCACTACTGGGAAATGCTTGACTCATCAAGAGGTTGGGAGATTTCTAGATTATTGAAGGGGCTAGGGCACACTAGCCCATTTGTCTTCCTTTTTCTCACTTCTCAGCTGCCAGAGATGAGCACACTTTTTTTTTTAATCATGATATTCTGCTTCATCCTTAGTAGAAAGCAAAACTACCAAACAAGCCTGGACCAAAGCCTCTGCAATGTGAGCCAAAGTGGACCTTTCTTCCTGAAGGTTGATCATCTCAACTCTTTTGTCCCAGTGGTAACAAAAAGCTCAACGATACATGGTGTTGATTCTTATCATCTCTGGGATCCAGGCTAAGCGATGTCCTATGTCTGGGCCACTGACAACCGTGACACAGAAGAAGATGTGGTAGTGTCAGAAAGATGACTCTTCAAATTCTGCTCAAAATGAGGCACCCCAGTTCTCCTCACATTCCATCCATCAAAGCAAATTGCATGATCAGTGAAGGCTGACACCAGGGGATCACAAAGGTCTATCAATTTTCACTCGGGGAGAAGAGCAAATATTTTGAGCAGCACCACAATTTACTTGGGAGGAAGTGGAATGGAAAATGAGGGTTGTGGTATGATAATGCTTCTCCAAATGGATCAAGCAATAAGTACCATGGTCTGCTATTGACACCATGCTGTTTAACTCTGCCCTTGTGCTTCAGCGGACAACAGAAAAGCACTGAAAACGAAAAGTCAGATTAACTTTGTCTATCACAAAAATGTATTTCCAGCTTTAAAAGTATCCCATGCTTAGTGTATGATTCTGAGCATGTCTTCTTGCAAAGGGAACACTGATATATACCCCCACAAAT
Organism: Apodemus agrarius; assembly: GCA_964023405.1. Taxonomy (NCBI): domain Eukaryota; kingdom Metazoa; phylum Chordata; class Mammalia; order Rodentia; family Muridae; genus Apodemus; species Apodemus agrarius. The sequence goes on along the minus strand of OZ030012.1, from coordinate 33,587,522 downwards.
CCCTGCATCCTGGCCTCCTCCTAAAGAGCAGTGGCTTTGCTCTGACTAATAAGTGTAGTTTTAGGTTTAATGCTCATAGTCTCTAAATTTGTGCCTTCTCGTGAACACTGTGACTAATTTCAACACAGTTGATCCATAAGTGGCCCTTATATCAGAGTGGGTTTTCTTCCAAGCATCAAGATCAGAGTTTCTGTCAGTCGATGAACATTTTTTATGTTCAAACCAACTACATTTGAGACACAGTTGTCCATACTTGGCACCTGAGCCCCCCCTTACTTGGTTTCTGCATTGAAATCACATTCATTTAATTCCATTAATTTGACTACCATTTTGTCAAGCATGTAGTTGTACATGCTTGTACTGGTTTTGCTATTTGTTTTACTTTCCCTGCACACAATTGGAGACACATAGCTACCACTTATAACTAAGGATCCACATTTCTTCTATCATTCTTATTCAGCAACACCTAAAGCATTTATTTTCCAAATGGCAAGGTACCCTACTTACAGGAAGCATAATAGTTAAATCACTTTCAAGGAAAAACTTATGGCTCTAAAAAAATAGCTCTAAGCTTGTTTCTAAACGTTATTAATATTGGTTTTTTAATTAAAAATTTAATAGTCTCATTTTAAAACATTGGCAATATGATACCCAATAATATAGCTACTAGATTGATTCTGCAGTCACTATATTGCACATTGGCAAGGCTAAATGGACACATTCAATTAGCATAATTGATGACATCACTAATACTTTTTGCACAATAGAATTTGAGTAGGAAAAGTTACATGTTCTCCTGAAGTAGGAGCTGAGTTTCTAAATTGGAACCCTCAAAAATCATTTTCTGACAAATAAAAAGTGGTTAGCAATATGTAGATGTCATTTTGACAAGCTTTGTGCTTAAATTGCTAGTTTCTGCAGACTCACCATTATTAAAAATGTCTAATTAAATAGCATGTATCATATATGCTGGCTTATAGGGTTTTTTTATACTCTTTTACTGTGTAGGTTAAATATGATTTCTTTTGGCTACCATTGTGAAATGTGGCTTTTGACTTTTGCTTGTGAGCTTTTATTGGTATGAACGTTGAAATTCTGATTTGACAACACCTTACAAGACATGAAGAATTTAAAATAGAATTTTCTTTAAAATGATTCATAGTGTGTATTAAATATGAACTTAATATTTTATTACTATGAATACTAAAGTAATAAGGACATCAATCAAATTTAGATTTAAAGTGCATCCAGATTCTATTAATTGGCTTTGGATTATGTCCTTGCAATGTTGTGCCTAATGTTTGGCTCAGGAAATTGATGTGCATGATAGCACTGAATTTATTTTACTAAAATAAAATCTCTTATCTTCATAGTTATCTATTTTATGTATAATGTACATATGATGTTGTCTTAGTCAGGGTTTCTATTCCTGCACAAACATCATGACCAAGAAGCAAGTTGGGGAGGAAAGGGTTTATTGAGCTTACACTTCCACACAGCTGTTCATCACCAAAGGAAGTCAGGACTGGAACTCAAGCAGGTCAGAAGCAGGAGCTGATGCAGAGGCCATGGAGGGATGTTCCTTACTGGCTTGCTTCCCCTGGCTTGCTCAGCCTGCTCTCTTATAGAACCCAAGAATACCAGCCCAGAGATGGCACCACACACAAGGGGCCCTCCTTCACTTGATCACTAATTGAGAAAATGCCCCACAGCTGGATCTCATAGAGGCACTTCCCCAAGTGAAGCTCCTTTTCCTATGATAACTCCAGCCTGTGTCAAGTTGACACACCAAACTAGCCAGTACAGATGTTCTTTTGAGATTTTGGTTATTTTTATTTCAATGTGTATAGGTGTTTTGCCTGCATGTATGTTCTCAGACATTAGAAAATTGACATTATTATGAGCTGCCTTATGGTTGTTGGAAAGTAAACCCAGGTCCTCTGGAAGAGCAGTTAGGGCGTTCAACTACTTAGTCATCTTTCCAGATCACTCATATTTATTTATAATTACATGTTCTTAATTATAAATGAAGACATATAAATGATGTGATATTATGGTCTTTTCATCTTTGTTGACCTTTATGTGAGTTGGATGCCCTCCTAAGAGTAATAAATGTCTCTGCCTCATGTTTTGTATCTGTTAAAGAAATATCTCACCTTTTTGATATATTCATCTTCATGAGGCAAAGTTCTCTATGGGATAAGGGTAACAAGTCTTGGTGGCATATGCCAAGTTTACATTCTTTTTACAAAGATTGTCACAATCTAATATCCCTAATGTATTACTGAGAGATCTGGGGTTCCAGACTAATAGAAGGATCACTTATGATCATAGTTAAAAATGGATTCAAAATAGGTCCTAAAGACTATGAGATCTATATATGTCCAAAGTCAGGAATCTGTTCTAAGAATTTGGAACAATAAGGCAAAGTTGAATGGAACAGGAGATATACCTACAGAAAGTATTGAAAACAGCATTGAAGCAGTTCTTGCTTGATTTCAAGGTGTTCTTTCACCACAAATGTGCATACTCAAGAAAACATACTCAAGAAAATCCCTTTAAACTCTTCTTTTAGATGTATAGCACTTGTTAAAATCTGATGGTTATGAATTAAATGTAATGAAACTTCTCATACTTTCAATAGACTCAGCTGGGCTTCAAATGTCACCATGAAGGTGAACAAAATAATACCTCATTTAATTACTGTGTAAATTTAGACGGAAATTGTCATAAAATTTATTTAAGAGTACACATCTTTGTCACATGAACTGGAGTATAATATCCAACTAACAGTAAATATCCAATAAATACATATTGAGAAGAAATGTAGACCTGAGTGGACTTGGCAAAAACAGAGCAGTGAGTTAAATTTTGCAAAAAGAAAAACCAACAGGATCCAGTAAGATGGCTCAGTGGGTAAAGATGTTTGCCACCAACCCTGCCATTCTGAGGCAACTTCTGGACTTACAAGATAGAAGGAGAGGGCCAACTCCCACAAATTGCCTTCTGACACCCATAAGTATTCCCTGGCATATGTGAATGCACATATACTGATGCAAATAAATAAATATAATATCGATTTTATTCCAACACACTCAAAATTTTAATATTTTGACTTTCTATTCTGTATACTTTCCTAGACTTGATGTTTAATTTTTTGTCTGTATACTGAATACTGTGTTTAAAAGTTATAAAAATTTTGGAAATAGTCCCTTCAAATGATCTTTCCCACTCTGTCCTGTATTGTTGTTTTTAAATGGTCTTTTGATGAGCAGTAACTTTGACTTAGTGAATGACATGCAGTTAGTCATTTTTATTATGATATGAAAAGTCATCTTCATACCCAAGATTTATAACCTATACTTTTTCCTGGGTTCAATATTTTTGTCTTTTATTCATCACCCAATCTGAGTTGGCTATGTAAAGGATGTAAACTCAAACTTAAAAAGTATATGCTAGGATACAAATTGGAAAGGAAGAAGTCAAACTATCATTATTTGCAGACGATATGATAGTTTACTTAAGCGACCCAAAAAACTCCACCAGAGAACTTCTACAGCTGATAAACAACTTCAGCAAAGTGGCTGGTTATAAAATTAACTCAAGCAAATCAGTAGCCTTCTTATACTCAAAGGACAAGCAGGCTGAGAAAGAAGTTAGGGAAATAACACCCTTCACAATAGCCACAAACAACATAAAATACCTTGGCATAACTCTAACCAAACAAACAAAAGATCTGTATGACAGGAACTTCAAGTCCTTGAAGAAAGAAATCGAAGAAGACCTCAGAAGATGGAAAAATATTTCTTGCTCCTGGATTGGCAGAATCAATATAGTAAAAATGGCCATCTTGCCAAAAGCAATCTACAGATTCAATGCAATCCCCATCAAAATCCCAACTCAATTCTTCATAGATCTAGAAAGAGCAATTCTCAAATTCATCTGGAGCAACAAAAAACCCAGGATAGCTAAAACTATTCTCAACAATAAAAGGACTTCTGGGGGAATCAATTTCCCTGACCTTAAACAGTACTTCAGAGCAATTGTGTTAAAAACTGCATGGTATTGGTAAAGCAACAGGCAAGTAGATCAATGGAATAGGATTGAAGACCCAGAAATTAACACACAGACTTATGGTCAGTTGATCTTTGATAAAGGAGCCACAACCATCCAGTGGAATAAAGATAGCCTTTTTAACAAATGGTGCTGGTTCAACTGGAGGTCAACATGCAGAAGAATGCGAATTGACCCACTCTTATCTCTTTGCACTAAGATCAACTCCAAGTGGATCAAGGACCTCCACATAAAACCAGAAACACTGAAACTATTAGAAAAGAAACTTGGGAAGACCCTGGAGGACATGGGCACAGGGGGAAAGTTCCTGAACAGAACACCAATAGTTTATGCACTAAGATCAAGAAGTGACAAATGAAACCTCATAAAATTACAAAGTTTCTGCAAGGCAAAGGACACTGTCAGAAGGCCAAAATGACAACCAACAAAGTGGGAAAAGATCTTTACCAACCCCACATCCGACAGAGGGCTAATATCCAATATATACAAAGAACTCAAGAAGTTAGACTCCAAAGAACCAAAGAGCCCTATCAAAAAATGGGGTACAGAGCTATACAAAGAATTTTCACCAGAAGAAATTCGGATGGCCGAGAAACACCTTAAGAGATGTTCAACATCATTAGTCATCAGGGAAATGCAAATCAAAACAACCCTGAGATTCCACCTCACACCAGTCAGAATGGAGAATCTGGATGAAATGGACAATTTCCTAGACAGATACCAAATATCAAAATTAAATCAGGATCAAATAGATCATCTAAACAGACCCATAACCCCCAAAGAAATAGAAGGGGTCATAGAAAGTCTTCCAACCAAAAAAAGCACAAAACCAGATGGTTTTAGTGCAGAATTCTATCAGACCTTCAAAGAAGACATAATACCAATACTCTTTGAACTATTACACAAAATAGAAACAGAAGGAACACTACCCAACTCATTCCACGAAGCCACAATTACCCTGATACCAAAACCACACAAAGATCCAACAAAGAAAGAGAACTTCAGACCAATCTCCCTTATGAACATCAACGCAAAAATACTCAATAAAATTCTTGCCAACAGAATCCAAGAACACATCAGAACGATCATTCACCATGATCAAATTGGCTTCATTCCAGGGATGCAGGGATGGTTCAATATATGGAAATCCATCAACGTAATCCACTACATAAACAAACTCAAAGAAAAAAACCACATGGTCATCTCATTGGACGCTGAAAAAGCATTTGACAAAATTCAACATCCTTTCATGCTAAAAGTATTGGAAAGAACAGGAATTCAAGGCCCATAGATAAACATAGTAAAACCAATTTACAGCACACCAATAGCCAACATCATAGCAAATGGAGAGAAACTTGAAGCAATACCACTAAAATCAAAGACTAGACAAGGCTGCCCCCTCTCATCATATCTTTTCAATATAGTACTTGAAGTACTAGCTAGAGCAATTTGACAACATAAGGAAATCAAAGGGTTACAAATTGGAAAGGAAGATGTCAAAATATCACTATTTGCAGATGATATGATAGTATATTTAAGTGACCCAAAAACTCCACCAGAGAACTCCTACAGCTGATAAACAACTTTAGCAAAGTGGCTGGTTATAAAATCAACCCAAACAAATCAGTAGCTTTCCTCTACTTTCTATGACCCCTTCTATTTCTTTGGGGATTATGGGACTGTTTAGATGATCTATTTGATCCTGACTTAATTTTGATATTTGGTATCTGTCAAGGAATTGGACATTTCTTCTAGATTCTCCATTGTGTTGAGCATAGGCTTTTGTAGTAGGATCTGATGATTTTTTGAATTTCCTCAGTTTCTGTTGTTATATCTCCCTTTTCATTCCCTCATACTTTCCCTCATACTTTCTTTCAGGCTGAGAAAGAAATTAGGGAAATGACACCCTTCACAGTAGCCACAAACAATATAAAATATCTTGGTTTGACTCTAACCTAACAAGTGAAAGTTTTGTATGAAAAAACTTCAGGGCTCTGAAGAAGGAATTGGAAGAAGACCTCAGAAAATGGAAAAATCTTCCATGCTCGTGGGTTGGCAGGATAAATATAGTTAAAATGGCAATCTTGTCAAAAGCAATATACAGATTCAACGCAATCCCCATCAAAATCCCAACTCAGTTCTTCATAGAGTTAGAAAGAGCAATTATCAAATTCATCTGGAATAACAAAAAACCCAGGATAGCTAAAACTATCATCAACAGTAAAAGATCTTCTGGGGGAATCAATATCCCGGACCTCAAGCAATACTACAGAGCAGTAGTTTTTAAAACTGCATGGTATTGGTACAGTGACAGAGAGGATCAATGGAATAGGATTGAAGACCCAGAATTGAACCCATACATATATGGCCAATTGATCTTTGACAAACGAGCTGAAAACATCCAGTGCAAAAAAGATAGCCTTTTCAACAAGTGGTGCTGGCTCAACTGGAGGTCAACATGCAGAAGAATGAGAATTGATCCACTCTTATCTCCTTGTACTAAGCTCAACTCGGAGTGGATCAAGGACCTCCACATTAAACCAGACACACTAAAATTAATAGAAAAGAAACTGGGGAAGACCCTTGAGGACATTGGCTCAGGGGGAAAGTTCCTGAACAGAACACCAATAGCTTATGCTCTAAGATCATGAATAGACAAATGGGACCTTATAAAATTAAATAGTTTCTGCAAGGTAAAAGACACTGTCAAAAGGACTAATCAGCAACCAACAAATTGGGAAAAGATCTTCACCAACCCTATATCTGACAGAGGGCTAATATCCAATATATACAAAGAACTCAAGAAGTTAGACCCCAGAAAACCAAATAACCCTATCCAAATTGGGGTACAGAGCTAAACAAAGACTTTTCACCTGAAGAAATTCGGATGGCTGAGAAACACCTTAAAAAATGTTCAACATCCTTAGTCATTAGAGAAATGCAAATCAAAACAACCCTGAGATTTCACCTCACACCAGTCAGAATGGCTAAGATTAAAAACTCAGGAAACAACAGGTGTTGGTGAGGATGTGGAGAAAGAGGAACACTCCTCCACTGCTGGTGGGACTGTAAGCTGGTACAACCACTCTGGAAATCAATGTGGCAGTTCCTCAGAAAACTGGACATGATACTTCCAGAGGACCCAGGCATACCACTCCTGGGCATATACCCAGAAGATTCCTCAGCATGCAATAAGGATATATGCTTCACTATGTTCATAGCAGCCCTATTTATAATAGCCAGAAGCTGGAAGGAACCCAGATGTCCCTCAATGGAGGAATGGATACAAAATATGTGGTGTATATACACAATGGAGTACTATTCAGCCATTAGAAACAATGAATTCATGAAATTCTTAGAGAAATGGATGGAGCTGGAGAACATCATACTAAGTGAGGTAACACAGTATCAAAAGAACACCCATGGTATGCACTCACTGATAAGTGGATATTAGCCTAGAATCCTGGGACACCAAAGACACAATCCACATACCAAATGATGTCCAACAAGAAGGAAGGAGTGGATCCTGGTTCTGGAAAGGCTCAAAGCATCAATGTAAGGTAATACCAGAACAGGGAAGTTGGAATGGGTGGATGAGGGAACACGGGGAGGGAAAAGGGCATGGGGGATCTTTGAGGGGCAGGGAACCAGAAAAAGGGAAATGAACTGTAAATAGAGAATTTATCCAATAAAAAGGAAAAATAAAAGTTTAGAAGAATTAAAAAAATAAATGAGGATGAGAAGCTGATATCCACATATGAGAGAGAACCTGCAATAATTTTATGCTAAACTTGGGTAGCCTTGTTAAAATATTTTCAAATATTATCTGGTTTTTGCAAATTTCATGTTTCTAATTGGCTAAATAAATTTTTACTATGCTTTTATATAAAATAAAATATATATATATATATATATATATCCACTCATGATTGATAGATAATAGGATGGTTGCATTTTATTGCTATTATACAATACAATAGCAACAAGAACTTGTGGGCAAGTATCTTAGATGTATAAGCATCCAATTTCTCTATCTACATCCCAATATGATATGGAGTATTTGGTATGGTTTGCAGTATCATAACTAGATCTTATAATTGTTCTATCTTTACTGTTTTAAGAAACCTCTTTACTGATTTTCACAACTGCTACCTCTATTGATAGTAAATTAAGTTTCTCTTCCCCCTGTTCCTTTGCCAGCATTTGTTATTTGCTTTCTTGATGGTAGACTTTTTGAGTGGGATGATGTGGAATCTCAAACTAGTTTGTTTTTTGTTTTGTTTTGTTTTGTTTTTTTAATTTTTATTTTCTATATTCTATGTTTACATTCCAAAGGCTTTCCCTTTTCCCAGTTCCCCCCCATACGTCCCATAAGTCCTATCCCCCCCAACATTCCCCAATCATCCCTCCCTCCCCCCACGATTTCTCTGTTCTGGGTCTACAAAACTGGATCCAATCTTTTCAGGCCCAGGGTCCTCTCCTTTCTTCTTCTTGGGAATCATTTGACTTGCTAATTGTGCCTTGGGTATTTTGGCCTTCTGGGCTCATTAATATCCACTTATCAGTGATTGCATTTCATGTGTATTCTTTTGTGATTGGGTTATAACTCGCTTAGGATGATATTTTCCAGATCTAACCATTTACCTACAAATTGCATGAATTCATTATTTTTAATTGCTGAGTAATATTCCATTGTATAAATATACCACATTTTCTGTATCCATTCCTCCTTTGAGGGATATGTGGGCTCCTTCCAATTTCTGGCTATTATAAACAAGGCTGCTATAAACATAGTGGAGCATGTGTCTTTATTGTATGCAGGGGAATCCTCTGGGTATATGCCAGGAGTGGTATGCCAGGGTCCTCTGGAAGTGACATGCCCAATTTTCTGAGGAACCACCAAACTGATTTCCAGAGGAGTTTTACCATTTTGCAATCCCACCAACAGTGGAGGAGTGTTCCTCTTTCTCCACATCCTTGCCAGCACTTGTTGTCTCTTGAGTTTTTAATCTTAGCCATTCTGACTGGTGTAAGGTGGAACCTCAGGGTTGTTTTGATTTGCATTTCCCTGATGACTAATGAGGTTGAACATCTCTTAAGGTGTTTCTCAGCCACCCGAATTTCTTCTGGTGAAAATTCTTTGTATAGCTCTGTACCCCATTTTTGATAGGGTTCTTTGGTTCTTTGGGGTCTAACCTCTTGAATTCTTTGTATATATTGGATATTAGCCCTCTGTCAGATGTGGGGTTGGTGAAGATCTTTTCCCACTTTGTTGGTTGCTGTTTTGGCCTTCTGACAGTGTCCTTTGCCTTACAGAAACTTTGTAATTTTATGAGGTCCCATTTGTCACTTCTTGATCTTAGTGCGTAAGCTATTGTTGTTCTGTTCAGGAACTTTCCCCCTGTGCCCATGTCCTCCAGGGTCTTCCCAAGTTTCTTTTCTAATAGTTTCAGTGTTTCTGGTTTTATGTGGAGGTCCTTGATCCACTTGGAGTTGATCTTAGTACAAGGAGATAAGAGTGGGTCAATTCGCATTCTTCTGCATGTTGACCTCCAGTTGAACCAGCACCATTTGGTGAAAAGGCTATCTTTTTTCCACTGGATGGTTGTGGCTCCTTTATCAAAGATCAACTGACCATAAGTCTGTGGGTTAATTTCATGGGTCTTCAATCCTATTCCATTGATCTACTTGCCTGTTGCTGTACCAATACCATGCAGTTTTTAATACAATTGCTCTGTAGTACTGGTTGAGGTCCCGGATATTGATTCCCCCAGAAGTCCTTTTATTGTTTTATAGTTTTAGCTATCCTGGGTTTTTTGTTGCTCCAGATAAATTTGAGAATTGCTCTTTCTAGATCTATGAAGAATTGAGTTGGGATTTTGATGGGGCTTGAATTGAATCTGTATATTGCTTTTGGCAAGATGGCCATTTTTACTATATTGATCCTGCCAATCCAGGAGCAAGAAATATTTTTCCATCTTCTAAGGTCTTCTTCGAATTCTTTCTTCAAGTACTTGAAGTTCCTGTTGTACAGATCTTTCATTTGTTTGGTTAGAGTTATGCCAAGGTATTTTATGTTGTTTGTGGCTATTGTAAAGGGTGTTATTTCCCTAACTTCTTTCTCAGCCTGCTTGTCCTTTGAGTACAAGACTTGTACTTGAGTTAATTTTATAACCAGCCACTTTGCTGAAGTTGTTTATCAGCTGTAGAAGTTCTCTGGTGGAGATTTTTTGGGTCGCTTAAGAAAACTATCATATCATCTGCAAATAATAGTTTGACTTCTTCCTTTCCAATTTGTATCCCTTTGAATTCCTTATGTTGATTAATTGCTCTCACTAGAAATTCAAGTACTATATTGAAAAGATATGGAGAGAGAGGGCAGCCTTGTCGAGTCCCTGATTTTAGTGGGATTGCTTCAAGTTTCTCTCCATTTATTTTGATGTTGGCTACTAGTTTGCTGTAGATTGCTTTTACTATGTTTAGGTATGGGCCTTGAATTCCTGCTCTTTCCAAGACTTTTAGCATAAAGGGATGCTGAATTTTGTCGAATGCTTTTTCAGCATCTAATGAGATGACCATGTGGTTTTTTTCTTTTAGTTTGTTTATGTAGTGGATTACATTGATGGATTTCCGTATGCTGAACCATCCCTGCATCCCTGGGATGAAGCCTACTTGATCATGGTGAATGATCGTTTTGATGTGTTCTTGGATTCAGTTGGCAAGAATTTTATTTAGTATTTTTGCATCGATATTCATAAGGGAAATTGGCCTATAGTTGTCTTTCTTTGTTGGATCTTTTTGTGGTTTAGGTATCAGCATAATTGTGGCTTCGAAGAATGAGTTGGGCAGTGTCCCTTCTGTCTCTATTTTGTGGAATAGTTTGAAGAGTATTGCTGTTAAGTCTTCTTTGAAGGTCTGGTAGAATTCTGCACTAAAGCCATCTGGTCCTGTACTTTTTTTGGTTGAAAGGCTTTCTATAACCCCTTCTATTTCTTTAGGGGTTGTGGGACTATTTAGCTGATCTAGTTGATGCTGATATAATTTTGGTATTTGGTACCTGTCTAGGAAATTGTCCATTTCCTCCAGATTCTCCAGTTGTTTTGAGTATAGACCTTTGTAGTAGGATCTGATGATCTTTTGAATTTCCTCAGTTTCTGTTGTTATGTCTCCCTTTTCATTTCTAATTTTGTTAATTTGTATACTGTCTCTGTGTCCTTTGGTTAGTCTGGCTAAGGGTTTATCTATTTTGTTGATTTTCTCAAAGAACCAGCTCCTGGTTTTGTTGATTCTTTGTATGGTTCCTTTGTTTCTACTTGATTGATTTCAGCCCTCAGTTTGGTGATGTCCTGTCTTCTACTCCTCCTGGGTGAATTAACTTCTTTTTTCTTCCAGGGCTTTAAGGTGTGCCATTAAGCTGCTAGTGTATGCTCTCTCCAGTTTCTTTTTGGATGCACTTAGAGCTATGAGTTTTCCTCTTAGCACTGCTTTCATTGTGGCCCATATATTTGGATAGGTTGTACCTTCATTTTCATTGAATTCTTAAAAGTCTTTGATTTCTTTTTTTATTTCTTCCTTGACCAAGGTGTCATTGAGTAGAGTATTGTTCAATTTCCATGTGTAAGTGGGCTTTCTGTTGTTTTTGTTCCTATTGAAGACCACTCTTTTTCCATGGTGATCTGATAGGAGGCATGGGATTAGCTCGATCTTCTTGTATTTGTTGACATCTGTCTTGTGACCAATTTTATGGTCTATTTTGGAGAAGGTACCATGCGGTGCTGAGAAAAATGTATATTCTTTAGCTTTAGGATGAAATGTTCTACATATATATATATATATATATGTATATATATATATATATATATATATATATATATATATATATATATATATATATGTTAAATCCAATTGGTCCAAAGTTTCAATTAATTTCACTGTGTCCCTGTTTAGTTTCTCCTTTCCTGATCAGTCCATTGAGGAGAGTGGAGTGTTGAAGTCACCCACAATTATTGTGTTAGGTGAAATGTGTGCTTTAAGCTTTAGTAAGGTTTCTTTTACGAATGAGGGTGCCCTTGCATTTGGAGCATAGATGTTCAGTATTGAGAGTTCTTCTTGGTGGATTTTCCCTTTGAACAGCAAGAAGTGATCTTCTGAGTCTCTTTTGATGACTTTAGGTTGGAAGTCAATTTTATCTGATATTTGAATGGCTACTCTGACTTGTTTCCTGAGACCATTTGCTTGTAAAATTGTCTTCCAGCCTTTTACTCTAAGGCAGTGTTTGTCTTTAACACTGAGATGTGTTTCTTATATCCAGCAAAATTTAGGGTCCTTTTTCTGTATCCAGTCTGTTAATCTATGTCTTTTTATTGGGGAATTGAGTCCATTGATGTTAAGAGATATTAAGGAATTGTAATTATTACCTCCCGACATTTTTGAAATTATTTTTTTTTTTTATACTTGAGAGGTTATCTACTTTTCGGTTTGATAAGAGGAGGTTTCTATCTTGCTACGTCCCGGGTATAGTTTCCTTCCTTGTCATGGTGTTTTCCTCCTATTATCCTTTGTAGGGCTGGATTTGTGAAAAGATAACGTGCAAATTTTGTTTCGTCATGGAATACCTTGTTGTCTCCATTTATGACGAATGAGAGTTTTGCTGGGTAAAGTAGTTTTGGCTGAAATTTGTGTTCTCTTAGAGTTTGCATGATATCTGCCCAGGATCTTCTAGCTTTCATGGTCTCAGGTGAGAAGTCTGGTGTTATTCTGGTAGGTCTTCCTTTATATGTTACTTGGCCTTTTTCTCTTGCTGCCTTTAATATTCTTTCTTTATTTAGTACATTTGGAGTTTTGATTATTATGTGACAGGATGTATTTCTGTTCTGGTCCAGTCTGTTTGGAGTTCTATAGGCTTCTTGTATATTCATGGGCATCTCTCTCTTTAGGTTGGGGAAGTTTTCTTCCATAATTTTGTAGAAGATATTTGCTGGGCCTTTAACTTGTAAATCTTCACTCTCGTCTATACCTGTAATCCTTAGGTTTGGTCTTCTCATTTTGTCCTGGATTTCCTGGATGTTTTGGGTTACAACCTTTTTGCATTTAGTATTTTCTTTGACTGTTGAATCAATGGTTCCTATATTATCTTTGGCTTCTGAGATTCTGTCTTCTACCTCTTGTATTCTATTGTTGATATTTGCATCTATGGCCCCTGATTTCTTCCCAAGGTTTTCAATCTCCAATGTTGTCTCCCTCTGTTATTTCTTGGTTGTTTCTACTTCTGTTTTTAGAACCTGGATGGATATGCTCAGATCTTTTGCTTGCTTGATTGTGTTTTCATGTATTTCTTTAAGAGATTTTTGTGTTTCCTCTTTCATAGCTTCTACTTGTTGACCCATGTTCTTCTGTATTTCTTTAAGTGATTTTTGTCTTTCCTCCTTATTGGCTTCTACTTTTTGATCCATATTCTCCTGAATTTCTTTAAGTGATTTTTGTGCTTGCCTTGTAAAGGCTTCTAACTTTTGATCCATTTTCTCCTCTATTTCTTTAAGAGATTTATCTATGTATTCTGCTACCAGCAACCTGAACAGTGATTTTAGATCCAAGTCTTGTGTTTCTGGTGTGTTGGGGTATCCAGGGCTTCCTGTTGTTGGCGAACTGGATTCAGATGCTGTCATGCTGCCTTGATTTCTGTTAGTAACGTTCCTTCGTTTTCCTTTTGCCATCTGGTTATTTCTGGTGTTAGTTGGCCTTGTTGTCACTGGCTGGTGTTTGAACCTCTCGTGAGGCTGGGCTCACCTGTTGTTTCTCTACTGGTGACTATGCTGCAAGATAGAGACTGCCTCTGTGAGTGCTGAGGGGACCTCAGGGAGGGTGGTTCCCAACCGAGTTGGTGCAAAGCTGGAGGGCGTGGAGATGTCTCTCCAGCTGCCGCCCTTTCCCTGGTTAGTGGGGTGAGCCTGGAGGATCCTCCTGAGTGATGTAGCTCCTAGTTGAATCTGTCTACCTGGGCCTCTCTAGCTGTGTCCTGATAGCAATATGGAGGTCTACCAAGGGGCCACTGGCAGGCTGCTCCCAACTGCCTTGGTGCAAGGCCAGAGGGTATGGAGAAGTCCCGCAGAGCCTTGGCACTGGGCCTGGCTGGTGGCGAGAGCCTGGCAGATCCACCTGCGCAATGGTAGCCCAGGCTGGAGTCTGTCTACATGGGCTTCTCTAGCCCTGTCCTGGTGGCAATATGGAGGCTTACTGTGATTGCTCTCAAACTAGTTTTAATTTGCATTTCTCTGCTGGTTAATGATGTTAAAAATATTTGATTACTCATCATGTTTCCTCTTTTGAGAACTATCTGTTCAATTCATTGACTTATATATTAGTTACAAAGTGTATTTTTGCATATAAGTTTTATTTTGGAATGGCTTTATGTAGTCTAGATAGTAACCCACTTGTCAGAAGTATAGCTGGCAAAGACTGTTTCCCACTCTGAGGCTGTCTGTACACTCCTTTGCTGTAGAAAGGCTTTGCATTTCATGTGATCCAATTTATCATTTCTTAGGGACAGGTCCTGTGTTATAGGGATTCTGCTCAGAAAGTCCATATTTGTACCTTGAAGTGTTTCCTTCTATCATTTGCAGCTTTTTTATTTGGATTTTAAATTAAGGTCTTTGGTCTACTTTGAATTGAGTTTTTACAGGGTGACAGATATGAATATAATTCATTTTCCTGCAGGGAAATATCCAGTTTTTCTAGCATCATTTATTGAATAGGCTGTCCTTTTCCAATATATATTGGATACTATTGTCAAAAATTAGATGTTTCTAGCTAAGTGTGTTTTACTTCTGGGTCCTATGTTATATTTCATTGATTTGCCTTTCTGTTTTCATTATAGTTTCTTGATACAATATCACACTATGTAACCCAGAGTGGCCTTGAACTTGAGCTCATTCTTCTTTATCCTTCTGAATGACAGCTGGTTTACTTTTTTATTGCTTTGATAATCCACTACATCTTGATTATAGTAGCCTTATAATACATGCTGAACCCAGTGTCTTAAAATTTTGTTTTCTGCAGCCTTCTGTTAGGTATTCTGAGCCTTTTCTTTCTGTGTGTGCAATTTACATTCAATTTACACACACACACACACACACACACACACACTCCACAACTCAGTGGAGTTCTGAGTAGAGTCACATTGACTCTATACATCAAATTTGAATTACTTATTTCTTAACAATGCTGGCTCTTCCTATTCATGAATATAAAATATCTCTTGATATCAAGTTCATTGATTTATTTTATTACAGTTTGGTAAATTTTATTGCAAAACTCTTGAGCCTCTTATAAGATTCATACTAAGTATTTTTGCAATTGGGAAAATTAAGGACCGTTTATTTTAAACTTTGAAACTGATTCTTTCACTACTTGCATATTGGAGCATTGAAAGGAGTTGTAAGGTGAACTTAGTTGCATTGTGTCTTAGTGGAAAGCATCTGCGTTCTCACCATTAAATACAGTGCCAACTTAAAACTTCCTGTAGACTTTATTTTTGTCAAGTAAAAGTGTTTAAGTTATATCTTAGTTGGGGCTTCTAAAGCATGATAAAACAACATGACCAAAAATAACTTGTGTTGGAAAGAAATTATGTATTTGGCTTATACTCCAAAACCATTATTCATCATGAAGAAGGTCATGGAAGGATATTTGGGCAGGAACTCAAGGCAGAAACTTTGAGACAGAAACTGAAGCAGAGGCCATGGAGAAACATGTCTTACTGGCTTGATCCTCATTGTTTCTTATTATAATCTCATAAACAACATAGGACTACCTGTCCAGGGGTGGCACTGAAACACTTGGCCTGGCCTTGTCCACTTCTAGATTTCCCTAGAGCAAATAAAGATGTACTTATATTTTTATTAAGGATAGAAGTATTATCTCAATTGTCCTCCTAGACAATTGTAATTTATATTCTAATTGACTAACAATGAACCAGGACAATTGATCCTCTGTCAAACTGACACACAACCGCATCACTATTAAAGTATAACCTTTCCTTTCTTGTTGTACCCAAGATGCCATGTTAGTATTAATATGGCAGTGTAAAGCATTCTAATCTTTAGAGTCACTTAGTCTATAAAAATCCAAACACTTTAGACGTTCAGTCTTTTTAAGATATCCAAAGTCTCTCTGAAACCCTGAAGACTCTCTAATCCATCACAGTCTCTCTAAAACGCCGAAGTCTACCCAAACTGCCAAATTGTTTCTAAAAATTCAAAAATATTTCAAGTGTGGTCTCCCATAAAAATTTAGAAATTAGTACAAATACTTGCTTAATTCAAGAGGGAAAAACCAGGACACAGTCAGACTATGAACAGATGAACCCCAAACCCCAGCAGTATAAATAACTCAGTATCCAGTGTCTGTGACTCACAATCTCCTAGGCTCTAATGGGTTTTAAGTAGCTCTACCACTGGGACTCTACCATCCATAGCACATATATCTCCGTCTACAGAGTCCAGCCAGCTTCACTTTAGACATACTGTTGTCTTTGTGGCCGTTCCCTGATACTGGCATCTCCAAAATGTTGGCATTTTCACTGAAACTTGGCTGTACCTTCGCTGATAACCTCTCTTGGAATACCCCCCTCCCCCCAGCACTCTGACCCTGCCACATGGTACTATGGCCTCAACTTTTCTTCTTGACCCCTTTCAATCCTGGGGCTTCTATTGTAACTTTCTTCACCAATAGCCTCTGTACGTGTCTCCTGATAGCCAGCCTCAGCTGTTCTTCCTCCAAAACTAGTAGCACCTCAGAGACTCTTACACATTACCAACTTCAGATGCCAGCCTTAATCCTCTCTGGTCCACAGTCTATGGGTTCTGGCCCCAAGTAAAGGTTTCCGTAAACATTTGCCTCAATAATGTTGGTTCTTTAATCATAGCTGATTCCTCATTCCCAGTGACCAGCACTTATTATCCAAGCAGAGTAAAAGTTTCACTTCAAAATATCACAGAAATGGCCTTGATATTGTTGCTTTGTCTTTTATTCTGAAACTTCCTAAGACAGGCCATATTTTCTGCACTTGCTCTCAGCATTATCTTTTTATAGTCCAACAAAATAGTTCATTAAGCTCTGAACATTGAATGACTCTTCTAACCCAAAGTCTGTTCACAATCCTCCCCCAAAATACAGGCAGGTTGGTCATATCATTATCAAACTCCTTGTACCACTAAAATATGTTAGGGCAGGAACTCAAAGCAGGAATATGAAAGCAAGACTCAAAGACAAGACTATGGAGAAACATTGTTTATTGGCTTGTGCCCTGTGTCATGATCATCCTACTTTCTTATACACTCCAGGATTACCTGTTCAGGAATGGCAATACACTCAATGACCCTCTCATATCAATCACTAATGTAGAAAATCTTCCTCACAGTCTTGGATATGGGCCACTCTTATGAAGGAATTTTCTAAATTATGGATCTATTTTCCCAGATAAGTAGTTTAATATCAAGCTGACAAAAAATACACTTCTCTTCCTCACTTTATTGGTTTTATTTTTTATAAAAAAAAGAGGACAAGTAAAGTATTATTAAATACTTTACTTTGTTCTTTGTGCATTAAGAAGATCATATATTTTTCTTCCTCATCTAATCAGTAACTGTGTTTCAAAGGTTGAACCAGGATCTGTGATAAATTCCATTTGGTGATGATGTATAATTCGTTTTGTACATTTATTGGATTTCATTTGCTAGTATTTTGTTAAGAATCTGCATCAATGTTCCTGAAAGATATTTAGCTATTGTTTTATTAGTTCTTTAAGGTAATATTGGTCTCATAAAAAGAGTTAGAAAATGTTTCTTCTACGTATATCTTTGGAAGAATAATAAAACTCATAAAATTTCTTTTCGGGCTATTTGTTAGAATTCACCAGTGGATTCTTTTGGGCTAAGTGTCTTTTGTGTTACATATGGTAATTATTAGCTCAATTTACTTAATAAAGAAATGTTTGGGCCATTTCTTTTCTGTAAGTTTTTGCAAATTGTGTATTTAAAAAATCAATTTTGGGGTTCCAAACTTGTTAGACTTAGAGCTTTTCAAATAATTCTTTTATTTTTGTTTTGTGTTCAGGGTTGCTCTAACAATTTTCTGTCAGTTAATTCTGATATTAGTAATCTAGCCCTCGTTTCTTTAGCATGGCAAAAGCCGTATTTTATTAATCATTTCATAAACCAGGCTCTTGGTTTCATTGATTTTTCTCTATTGATCCACAGTTTTCAAATTCATTGCTTCCTTCTCTAATTTTTATTTCTTTTCTTTTGCACCCTGTGGATTTGATTTTTCTCTATTTAGTTTACTCAAGTGGAAATTGGGTTGATTGAATGGGGATCTTTCTTTTTCTCTGATACATACATACATTCAGGGCTAAGAATTTTCCTAATGAACACTGCTTTCACCAAGTCCCACAACCTGAGAAATATTTTCATTGTCAGTTATATAATAATATGTTAACTGATATTTAATTAGCATGGTAGTCATAATGAATGAATTTTTCACTTTTCTTTCTGTTATTGATTTTTGTTTTAATTCCTTTGTGATCTGAAAAAAAGACTGTACAACTTAAGTACTTTTCACTCTATTAAAGTAGGTTTTAAGGCCTAGGATGTGAAAATCCTGATTATTCAACCTGAACTAGAGATGAATGTATAGTCTGTTATCATCAGGTGAATGAAAAAACAGACATCAATTATATCAAATGCTTTGTATTATTACTGTATATACTGGTCTTACCTGTATATTGTGCAGCCTGCTATGTCTATATCTGATAGACCAGTAGCAAGTCTCTAATTAAATTTTATATGTTTCTACTTGTATTTCTTGTGTCCCATTGACATCCAATCATTAGGCAATAATGGTAACATTAAGGATTGCTATTTAGT
Source organism: Apodemus agrarius (assembly GCA_964023405.1). NCBI lineage: Eukaryota > Metazoa > Chordata > Mammalia > Rodentia > Muridae > Apodemus > Apodemus agrarius. Next base: position 33,568,527 of record OZ030012.1, on the reverse strand, counting down.
CTCAGAAAACTGATCATCTCATAATTAGACAATACCATTATTTATCTCTGACAGCTTTCCTTGTTGTGAAATCTTCTCTAGGTGAACCTTTCTTAACTATTCCTAGTTTTAAAAAATTTAGCATTTTCATGTTATATTTGTCTCCACTCCTATTTTTGAATCTATTGTTTTTATACTTAATGTAAGTTCTTCTGGACATATGCATGTAGATAGAGTATTTAATAAGCAGACACTTGTTAAATCAATGAGGGCTAATGTGAAGTTTTTTTTTATTTACTGTCACAATTTTTGTTAATATTCTTTTAAGCTTTTAAAAGAATCATTTACCAAATAATGTTGGTAGCTCCGCCAGTGTCTCAGCCACAAATTTTATTCACTTTATTTTTCTGAAGTCTTTGTTTTTTTGTGAATTTTGGTGGACTATTTTAAAGGGTAGAGAATTATAGGTTATATATTTGATTCTCTAAATATTTTAAACATCTTATTACATTCCTTTCTGTTTTTTACAGTTTTTGACAAGTTATGAGTGATTGCAATTGTTATCTCTGTATAAGCAACTTCGCCAACACAGACACACAGGCATTGCAAGCACATGCTTTTATCAAGTTTTTTACTTTTCTAAAATTACCTTTGATTTTTGTGTAGTTTGAAAATGATATTCCTGGGTATAGTTTCTGAATTTTTAATTTTTGTTTTTATTTCCTGAATCTGTAGTTTGATGTTTGACATTGAGAGAAATTCTTAGTCGTTACTTCATGCGCATCTTCTGTCCCTCTCTCTGGTCTTCTTGTCTGTACTCCTATAATGCATGTATCACATTCATTGTAGTTTACTATACTCTCTCAGTCTTTTTTCTTTAATTTTTTGTACTTTTTGTTTGTTTCCAGCATTGTGGATTTCAATTGCATCAGAGGTTATTTCCTTAAGGTATTTCCTTAAGGTACATTAATCTTAATAATAATGTTACCAAAGACATTCTCCATGGCCCCTACAGCTTTTGATCTCCAAAATTTTGATGTTCTATTCGAGATTTCTATGTACTTACAATGGTCATTTGCTCTCTTATGTTAATTTATTTATTAGAGTTCTCTACAGATTAATTCATCCTATGAGCTCATGTGACTGATGCTTGATTCCCAGGAAGTAACTGTATCTTTGGCGATGGTAGAAGCCAAAAGATGGTTATAACTAGAAAAAAATGTGTTAGTAGAGGCCATGACTTTGAAGTTAATGTCTTGTTCTCATCTGCTTTCTTCTATTATCATGAGGTCAGTAGCCTCTGTCATATGCTAATATCACCATGGTATCTGCCTCATGTTGAGGTCAGAATCAATAAAGTCAATGGCTACAGACTAAAGTTTCTGAAACCATGAGCCAAAATAAATCTTTATTTGTAAGGTATTTATCAGATCAATGAAAGTTGTGATGCACATGTAGTCGCTGGCATTATTGGTTATTGCTGTTTAAATTCTCCGTCTGGTATGTCCAATATCATTGCTATTAGGTTTCATTGATACTTTATTGGGTTCTTAAAACTTCAGGATGCTCATTTGTTTTACTTATTTGGTGATTTCTTTTCCTTGGTAGACATGAACAAACATCTACTCACCCGAGATAGTGCACTAATGACAGGCCAGACAAAGAACAGCTCTTATTCAAGTCTAGCTTAGTGAAGCAATAAATTTATTGGAGTTACTTCTTGAGTATGGATGTGTAGTTATTTATAGGAGTATCCATACTGCAATGGCAGCTGCATTGTGTGAAAACTCACTTCAGCATGAGTGATGACTTACAAAAGCTGTGTTCCTGAAGCTCCTGGAGCAACTTTCAAATAGTATTGCTGGGAAGAGAATGTCTTCTCCACAGCAACTGGTACAATTTAGGGGAGGGTTTAATTTTTTAAGTTTCAGGAACCTCTTAAGCATGGTACATTTCAGTTGAGTCCCAAGCCTTGTAAATTTCATTTACTTCCTGAATCTTATGAGCCCCCCTCTTCCTTCCAGGAAGAAATGTCTAAATTCAGATGAAACAATTACATGAACCCTATTATATGACTTCTAAGTATTCCAATTATTTCTGTGTAGATAGATGCAAAATTGTTAAAATGACATACAATAAGGTGGCCCCTATCAATGTGTGAGAAGGTGGGGGTGGTAAACAGGTCTTTATAATCCTATGTGTACCTCTCAGTTTTTCAGTGACCCTATAACACTAGAAGTGGTTTTTGTTCTAGAATAGCCTGAAGCACTACTGTCCCCAAGTTCAATGAAGTTCTTGTTAAATTATTATTTTTTAACAGAGGCCATATTGAGAATAATGATCTAACATATTTAGAAGTAGTTTTTCTTCTTATTTCTTACAGGAAGATGAGAAATTAGCTACCTAGTAGAATCTCATAATGTATAAGTTGACAGAAGTTGATACTCTACAACCGGGAACTATTAGACTTGTCCACACTAGACCTCCAATAATTCTTCATTTACAACTTAGTTTTTCCACTCAAGGTGCTGTTTCCCATAGTGATTTCCATCCAAAAGTCTGTCCTAGTAAGCATGATGCCCTGTATGGGCCCATCTGTCTATATCACTAACATTCCAGCCATTGACCTATCTTGGCCATCTGTTTTACTGAGGCTTCAAAAAGGGCTCTTCTTTCACAACATTCAGCTCTACTTATTTGGATGTAGTAGCACTTTCCAAGTTTTTCACATACAGACCCAGCAACTAGCATTTAGAAAACCCAAGGGTTTTAGGTATTTGTATGATTCCATAGTAGTAGATATATCACTTGTGTGCATTTATCAAACAGTATAGAACTTTTGGTAATGTGATGATTAATTAGTTAATTGTGACAGTCAAATTGACAGTATCTATAATTCCCTAAAGAGACAAGCTTCTAGGCATTTCTGTGATGTATTATTTAAACTAGATTAACTGAACTGAGAAGTTATACCTTAAAGTGAGCAGTACTCTTCAATGTTCTAGGTCCCAGAATATATAAAAAGCAGAAAGCTAACTGACTCCCATCCAGCATTCAATTCTCTCGGCTTCCTGATTGAATGCAGTGTGAGCTGTTGCCACCACCTCCTGCCCTGGATTTAGAAGTGGGCCCTAACTCTGGAACTTCTCTTTTCCTGATATGAAAATCTCCTACCCTATGTGAGCTTCCTACCAAATGCAGAGCTACTTTCCATTCAATGCAGAGCTCCCTCTTGGGCTGTAAACTCAAGCCCCAAGGACAGAGGAACCAGAGACCTGTCACAAACCCAGATGTTGGATGAAAACCCCAAGCCCTGAGCCACAAGAGCAGCAGATGGCAGGCAGCAAATTGGCTATAACAACAGGAAAGCAAAAACTTTTGACAGTTCTTCCCTAATTGGTTCTATGTTCTCATCTTATTTGCATAACTGTGCTCAGCCAATCAGTACACAGATGTTCTCTCCAAAGATTAGGGGAGACTCCAGGCTTCAACACACAACTGAGACAAGAGCTTCAAGGGGAAGGAAGTCAAGGGAGACCTCAGAGTCAGACTCATAGCTCCTGGTAGGACACAGCTGCTTGGTACCCTGTTCTATTTGGAGCACTAGAAGCCTGAAGACTTCAAAGTCAAACTCTCCGGTGACTTGCCTATGCAAGGCTTCATGGGGAGATTTGTATTTCAAGTAGGAAGTTCACAAGAGATGCATTGTGCAAGTTCTCCATATGAACTTTCTGTGCTGAGCAGAGAATTCAATGCAGCCAGCATCGAGTGTTCTACCAGAGGCTCTAGGCAGAGGCTTAACCACTAGAGATGTGCAATTCAAGCTTTGGAGAACAGCTGGGTGCAGAAAACCTGTTCTTGCTGCCCAAGTCAGTGACCTGCAGACTTGCTTCCCATGGAACTGCTTTGGACTGGAACCTCAAAGCCACCTAAGTTTATGAACTGTAACATGATCTCCCAATTTAAATCTCCCCAAAACATAGGATTTAACACATGAAACTTCCTGATTAGGGACCATGGAGTTTCCTAAGGAACTTAGCACTGGAACACTACCACAGTCTTTTGGTTGGCATCCTATTGCTATAGAGGATCTCAAAGTTCTTACTTTTTGTTCTAATTGTTTTCCACATGGCAAATACACTATCTTTGTTTTCCCACTGTTGTCTTTCCATTTCAGTCTTAAAGGGAAAATGGGTGAGAACCTAGGTGGAAAAATGAGACTGTCTAAAAAACCCTATCATCCTTCAGATTATAAGATGATATAATATATAAATAAACCCAGCATCCTGTTTAGTTTCCACTCCACTCTCAACCTGACACAACCTGAAAGGGAGGAACTTCAGTTGAGAAGTTGGCTCCAGTCATGTCTGTTCGGGCATTTTCTTAATTGTTAATTGATGTAAGAAAGACCAAGACACCATGGGTGTTCCTCCATTATAGTATGAGTAATAAAGGTGAACAAGCCAGACAAAGCAAGTCACTAACCACCATTTTTCGTAGTCTACTTCGGTGCCTTTCTCCAGGTTTCCACATTAGCTTTTCACCATGATATATTATTAGAAAACCTTTCTTCCCAAGTTGTTTTTGGTCATAGTATTAATCACAGCCATAGAGAGCAAGCTAGAACAGTCCCTCAAGTTACTTATTGCCAGAAATTTTATCATAGCAGTGATAAAAGTAACAAATAAGGAATGAATAGCTTTCTTAATATATGCAAATATTACAATGTCACTGAAGGATTTGGTTTAGATCTTGGTGAAATAACAAATGGGTAAAATGATCAAACTACATTCCAACACTTCCAAAGGCATTTAGATTTAAGGAACTCTATAAAGAGTGTCACCTTTTATACTAATGGCCAAAGGAACATATATAACATCCATATAGTTCTCCATAGCTTCTATCAGCAGTGTGTCAGAAACTATAACATATGTTTTCTGGAAGTCAAAAAGTAAGTATATGGTAGAAGAAGAAAGATATGTTTACAAGTATTGGATATAGAGATATGACATAGCTAAAGAAAGTGTTAGAGTGATCTGTATATCTACACATCTACAAATAATATAGTTTCATGCATGAATATTTAAAGAATATGTATATGTTTAAAAATGGCAATATATATCCTGCTATGGTATCTGAAGGGATTTATAAATAATGACATCCCATCAGATTTTGTAGAATCAAACATATATAGCATTAAAATTTGATTTCTAGTATTACTTTCTGAGAAAAAATAAAGAAGAATCCTTTGAGGAATGAGTGATTCTGAAACTGGTTAGCCTGGAGCATCTTGTACCAGAAAATGCAACAATATGTAAGAATCTGGAGAAGCTGATGCTACAAACCAGATACAGAAATACAAATGCTACCAGATCTCACTTGTATGTGGAATCTCATATAGGAGAACTGGAACAGTAATTACCAGGAGCTGAGGTAAGATAGAGAAGAAAGGTAGAGTCCTTGATTGAAGAAAACACAGATTCAGATAGACAGGAAGACTACTTGAAGTTCTATTATTCAGCAGGATGTATATAGTAGATAAAAGTATGCTGTTTAATTTTAAAAAGAAAGTGGAAAAGTAAATTATAAATACCTCACAATTAACATCATAGGTGAAATGAGTTATGTTATTTGGCTTTAATTAACTATATCACATTTACATATGTAAAACAGTGCTTTGTACTCAACTGTAGACAATTATAACTTATCAATCAAAATTAATATTGATAGATGAGAATAATTTTGATAAATGGGTATGAATCACAAAAACCACCACACAGCAATTTAAAAACTATAATAATGAGGCTATGTTAAACAGCCTTGCTAAATTCCAAAGTTGAAACAATTTAATCAATAAAATAAACACTGTAATGGATTACAAATCAAAGTAAAATACATAAATAATACAGAGACGGATGGTTCTCACATGTGGAAGAATTCTAATTCATATAGTTACTATCCTTTTATGGAGAATTTTTTCATTCCTCACATGTTGAACTATGCAGAGTAACTTCCTTCATAGAAGGAAGTCCAGTCCAAAACTAAATGGAGCAGGAAGTTTCCTTAAGTAAACTTGAACCACACTTGCTGAAGCCATGTGATCAAAGGTAAGACTAACAGGCTAACAGAGAATAGCATAGGTACTTGATATGACACATTGAAAATGTTATTTTTTCTTTGTGGTTCTCCTTGATCCAACTGTACTTGACTATAGAAGAAACATTAGGATAATATCTTCCAGTTCTAACCCAATCACAAAAGAATGCACATGAAATGCAATCACTGATAAGTGGATATTAATTAGCCCAGAAGCTCTGAATACTCAAGACACAATTAGTATATCAAATGATTCCCAAGAAGAAGGAAGGAGAGGGCCCTGGTCCTGAAAAGGCTTGATCCAGTATTGTAGGGGTGTACCAGGACAGAGAAAAGGGAGGGGGTGATTGGGGAATGGGCAGAGGGAAGAGGACTTATGGAACATTTGGTGAGGGGGGAACCAGGAAAGGGGAAAGCATTTGGAATGTAAGCAAAGAATATAGAAAATAAAAAAACAGAAACATTAGATAAATCCCAGTGGAGGGACACTTTGTAAATCAAATAGCCAGCCTTGTTCGAAATTGTCAGTCCTAAAAACATTATTCTATAAAATTTCTATAACCAAGAGAGCTCTAAAAAGATAGAACTGAATATTGTAATGTGGTATCTTAGAATTCTAGGATCAAAGAAATGACATTAGGTATAACTGAAAATATTTGCGTAACTATAGATGTTAATCAACAAAATAATGATAATGATAATGTATCACTCTTTAGTTCATTATAAAAAATGCAAGATGCTAGCTTTACATGAAACTTATACAGGATGCACAAACCCTAGGTACTGTCTCTTAACTGCTTTGCCAAATCTAAACTGTTCTTAAGTATTTAATTTAAAAATTCTGAAAAATAAACTATAAGATTCAATAAACAAAATATTTTTAATCAAAAAAGATTATTTTCTTAGGGTTTCTATTGCTGTGATGAAACACCACAATCAAAAAAGTCCAGCTGGGAAGAAAAGGGTTTATTTGGCTTATGCTTCCAGATCTTATTCTGTCACTGTAGGAATCCAGGAGAGTTCAAGCAGCATCCTGGAGCCAGGAGCTAATTCAGAGGTCATAGAGTAGTGCTATGCACTTCCCTGCTTCTTTATAGAACTCAGGACCACAAACCCAGAGATGAAACCACCCACAATGGGTTGGGCTCTCCCCATCAATAATTCAAGAAATGCCTTACAGCTGGATCTTATGCATCTCATTTAAGGTTCCCTCCTTTCAGAGAAGTCTAGTTCGTGTCAATTTGACATAAGACTGGCCAACATAATTATTAAAGAAAATGAGTGAGACTTTTAAAAGATTGATAAAAATCCTTAGAGGAACTACGGAGGAAATAGAAGCCAGCAAGAAAGGAGAAACCATCTCAAACCTGCATAAAAAAGATACAAGATGAACCTCTTTAAAAAATCCATTGTGCTCTTTTGTGATTGGGTTACCTCACTTAGGATGATATTTTCCAGTTCCAACCATTTGCCTAATAACTTCATGAATTCATTGTTTTTAATTGCTGAGTAGTATTCCATTGTGTAAATATATCACATTTTCTGTATCCATTCCTCCATTGAGGGATGTCTGGATTCTTTCCAGCTTCTGGCTATTATAAATAAGGCTACTAGGAACATAGTGGAGCATGTGTCCTTACTGCATGCCAGGGAATCCTCTGGAATGACTCCGGAAGTGTCATGCCTAGCTTTCTGAGAAACCACCAGACTGATTTCCAGAGTGGTTGTACCAACATGCATTCCCACCAGAAGTGAAGGAGTGTTCCTTTTTCTCCACATCCTCGCCAACACCTGTTGTCTCCTGAGTTTTTAACCTTAGCCATTCGGACTGGTGTGAGGTGGAATCTCAGGGTTGTTTTGATTTGCATTTCCCTGATCACTAATGATGCTGAACAAGGTGCTTGTCAGCCATGCGAATTTCTTCTGGTGAAAATTCTTTTTTTAGCTCTGTACCCCATTTTTAATAGGGTTACTTGGCTCTCTGGAGTCTAACTTCTTGAGTTCTTTTTATATATTGGATATTAGCCCTCTGTCAGATGTAGGGCTGGTGAAGATCTTTTCCCAATTTGTTGGTTGCTGTTTTGTCCTTTTGACAGTGTCCTTTGCCTTACAGAAACTTTGTAATTCTATGAGGTGCCATTTGTCAATTCTTGATCTTTAATGCAGTTGCTGATAAGTGGATATTAGCCCAGAAGTTCTGAATACTGAGACACAATTCGCATATCAAATGATTCCCAAGAAGAAGGAAGGAGAGGGCCCTGGTACTGGAAAAAGGCTTGATCCAGCATTGTAGGGGAATACCAGGACGGAGAAGAAGGAGGGGGTTGATTGGAGACCAGTAGGAGGGACGAGGGCTTATGGGACTTATAGGGAGAGGGGAACCTGGTAAGGGAAAATCATTTGGAATGTAAACAAAAAATATAGAAAATTTTTTAAAAAGTCCACTCTGGGGACCCTACTCATCACTGATGCACTGCTGTCAGTTGATGGCTGCCACGGTAGAGAGATTAACTCTTCCGTGGGGCTGTGGCCACTAGTAGGGTCCTCATGATGCAGTGGACAACCTCATCCTTACACACATATTAGCAGCACTAATTGGATTTAGTGAGTTTAAACAATTCAATAGAAAAATTAATGAGAATCACATGAAGTTGGGAGGGAGACGGGAAGCATGGCGGGTTCTGATGAGAGTCTGAGGTTGGCAGATATATGTGATATTTTGATAGATTTAAAACAAACAAGAACAAGCCCCCATATTTCCTTCAGTTTGGAGTCAGGTGAAAATAATTTCACATGACAACTTGCAGACATCAATTCTAGAGCCCGTGGAAACCGATTTTGAAGCCAATATTACTATTATTGCTAGTACATTATTCTCATCACCGCGATGATAACAACAACAATAATGATATAAAAAAAAACAATGACAGGATAGTAAAGGCATTAATTAGGAAGAGTAGCAGTCTGGATTGTCCATATCAGTATCATTGTATATGTTGATCTTTACTTTTACTTTTCTATTGCTATACTAAACCACCGTGACCAAAGCAGCTAATAAAAGAAAGTTTAAGAAAATGTATTAAGCTGGATCTTATGGTAGCATTTTCCCATTTAAGGTTCCCTCCTTTCAGATAATTCTAGCTCAAGTCAAGTTGACTAGCCAACAGGATTATCTAGGGTTTACACTTTCTGAGGCTTAGAGTTCGTGATATCCTAGTGGAGAGCCTGGCAATAGGCAGGCAGGCTGGTGCTTCAGAAGGAGCTGAGAGATCACATCATCAGGCAACCACCAGGCAGAGGGAGATTGACTAGGAATGATATGAATGATATGAGTGTTTTGAAATTTCAAAGACTGACCCCATTGATACAACTTGCCTGAGAAGTCCACATTTCCTACTCCTTCCCAAACAGATCCACCAACTGGAAACCAAGTCCTCACACATATGAGTCTTTGGGGGCCATTCTCATTCAAACCACCAAAGGAAACAATTTTAACCTTCCTGAGATCCCTAGCGACAGAGGACTGGACAGGGAGCTCTCCAAGATGTCCCCTTCTATAATTGGGCACAGGGACTCCTGCTTCATCCCTCTGCCTTCCAATGACTTCTGCCCTATTATCCATGATCTTTCCCTCATGCTAGCAGAAAGCCTTGGTCTCAAATCTACAACGTTATAGAATATATTATTAGAAGATGATAAAGCAGGAAATCAAAAATAAGTTTCAATTATGGAATGAAAATACTTCTATTCTGTTTCCAGCTATTGGCCCAGTTCTAAATTGGAAATAATCAGCTATTATATAGAATGGTTTGAGGATTATATGAAATAATGCATGTAAGGTGGCAAGCAGAATACCAACTCAAATTGTAGCATTATTCTATTATTGTGAAGCTGTTATTTTCCATCATTACCATCAAACTTCTGTGCAGAAAAATTGCTTCTTTACCTCCCCTCATCATTTTATTTCCTGCTTCCCCTCCATAGGCCCCCTCACTACCATCTAACTTCCATGTTAATTTGAGTATTAATACCTCTTAAGATTTCTACTTTAAAACATTATTATATAAATTTCCTTTACCTTTTAGAGAAAAAACTCACAGGAGAGAAATAAAAGCAGCAAGATGTATATACACAAGCAAACTAAAATGTATGCAAGAGATAAGCTTTAGGGGGTTGTTTTTCTTTTTTATTTTATTTTCTATATTCTTTGTTTATATTCCAAAGGCTTTCCCCTTTCGCAGTACCCTCATCATCATATGTCCCATAAGTACTCTTCCCTCCATCCATTCCTCAATCACCCCCCACCATTTCTCTGTTCTGGTACTCTTCTACAAAACTGGATCCAGTCTTTTAAGGACCAGGGTCCTCTCCTTCCTTCTTCTTGGGAATCTTTTGATTTGCTAATTGTGCCTTGAGTATTCAGAGCTTCTGGGCTCATTGATATCCACTTATCAATGATTGCATTTCATGTGTATTCTTTTGTGATTGAGTTAGCTCACTTTGGATGATATTTTACAGATCCAACCATTTGCCTACAAATTGCATGAATTCATTATTTTTAATTGCTGAGTTGTATTCCATTGTATAAATATACCACATTTTCTGTATCCATTCCTCCTTTGAGGCACATCTGGGCTATTTCCAACTTCTGGCTATTATACATAAGGCTGCTATGAACATAGTGGAGCATGTGTCTTTATTGCATGCAGGGGAATCCTCTGGGTATATGCCCAGGAGTGGTATGACAGGGTCCTCTGGAAGTGTAATGCCCAATTTTCTGAGGAACCACCAAACTGATTTCCAGAGCAGTTGTACCATCTTGCAATCTCACCAAAAGTGGAGGAGTGTTCCTCTTTCTACACATCCTTGCCAGCACCTGTTATATCTTGAGCTTTTAATCTTACCCATTCTGACTGGTGTGAGGTGGAATCTCAGGGTTATTTTTATTTGCATTTCCCAGATGACTAATGATGTTGAACATCTCTTAAGGTGCTTCTCAGCAATCTGAATTTCTTCAGGTGAAAATTCTTTGTTTCACTCTGTACCCCATTTTTTAATAGGGTTATTTGGTTCTTTGGGGTCTAACTTCTTGAGTTCTTTGTATATATTGGATATTAGCCCTCTGTCCGATGTGGGGTTGGTGAAGATCTTTTCCCAATTTGTTGGTTGCCATGGGGTTGGTGAAGATCTTTTCCCAATTTGTTGGTTGCCCTTTTGCCTTACAGAAACTTTGTAATTTTATGAGGTCCCATTTGTCAATTCTTTTTTTTTCTTCTTCTTCTTTTTTTTTTTTTTTTTGGTTGTTTTTGAGACAGGGTTTCTCTGTGTAGGTCTGGCTGTCCTGGAACTCACATTGTAGTTCAGGCTGGCCTCGAACTCAGAAATCCACCTACCTCTGCCTCCCAAGTGCTGGGACTAAAGGCGTGTGCCACCACCGCCCGGCTCATTTGTCAATTCTTGATCTTAGAGCATAAGCTATTGGTGTTCTGTTCAGGAACATTCCTCCTGTGCTCATGTCCTCTCCATGTTTCTATTCAATTAGTTTCAGTGTGTCTGGTTTTATGTGGAAGTCCTTGATCCACTTGGAGTTGATCTTAGTACAAGGAGATAAAAATGGGTCAATTCACATTCTTCTACATGTAGACCTCCAGTTTAACCAGCACCATTTGTTGAAAAGGTTATCTTTTTTTCCACTGGATGGTTGTAGCTCCTTTATCAAAGATCAAGTGACCATAAATCTGTGGGTTCATTTCTGGGTCTTCAATTCTATTCCATTGATCTACTTGCCTGTCGCTGTACTAATACCATGCAGTTTTTAACACAATTGCTCTGTAGTACTGCTTGAGGTCAGGGATATTAATTCCCCCAGAAATCCTTTTATTTTTGAGAATAGTTTTAGCTGTCCTGGGTTTTTTGTTAATCTAGATGAATTTGAGAATTGCTCTTTCTAGATCTATGATGATGGGGATTGCATTGAATCTGTAGATTGCTTTTAGCAAGATGACCATTTTTACTATATTTATCCTGCCAATCCAAGAGCATGAAATATTTTTCCATCTTCTGAGGTCTTCTTCTATTTCTTTCTTCAAGGACTTTAAGTTCCTGTCATATAGATCTTTCACTTGTTTGGTTAGAGTCATGCCAGGATACTTTATATTGTTTGTGGCTATTGTGAAGGGTGTTATTTCTGTAACTTCTTTCTCAGCCTGCTTGTCTTTTGAGTACAGGAAGGCTACTGATTTGCTTGAGTTCATTTTATAACCAGCCACTTCGCTGAAGTTGTTTATCAGCTGTAGAAGTTCTCAGGTGGAGTTTTTTGGGTCGCTTAAGTAAACTATCATAGCGTCTGCAAATAATGATACTTTGACTTCTTCCTTTCCAATTTGTATCACTTTGACTTCCTTATGTTGTCTAATTGCTCTCGCTAGAACTTCAAGTACTATATTTAAAGATATGGAGAGAGAGAGGGCAGCCTTGTCTGGTCCCTGACTTTAGTGGGACTGCTTCATGTTTCTCTCCAGTTATTTTTATTTTGGCTACTGGTTTGCTGTATATTGCTTTTACTGTTTAGGTATGACCCTTGAATTCTTGTTCTTTCCATGACTTTTAGCATGAAAGGATGCTGAATTTTGTCAAATGCTTTTTCAGCATCTAATGAGATGACCATGTGTTTTTTTCTTTTAGTTTGTTTATGTAGTAGATTACATTTATGGATTTCCATATATTGAACTATCCCTGTATCCCTGGGATGAAGCCTACTTGATCATGGTGAATGATCATTTTGATGTGCTCTTTGATTCTGTTGGCAAGAAATTTACTTAGTATTTTTGCATCCATATTTATAAGGGAAATTGGCCTGTAGTTCTCTTTCTTTGTTGGATCTTTGTGTGGTTTAGGTATCAACATAATTGTGGCTTCATAGAACCAGTTGGGTAGTGTTCCTTCTGTTTCTATTTTATGGAATAGTTTGAAGAGTATTGGTATTAGGTCCTCTTTGAAGGTCTGATAGAATTCTGCACTAAAACCATCTGGTCGCTTACTTTTTTTGGTTGGAAGACTTTCTATAATCTCTTCTATTTCTCTAGGGATTATGGGACTATTTAGCTGATCTAATTGATCCTCATTTAATTTTTGTATTTGGTATCTGTCTAGAAAATTGTCCATTTCCTCCAGATTCTCCAGTTGTGTTGAGTAAAAAGTTTTGTAGTAGGATCTGATGTTTTTCTGAATTTCCTCAGTTTCTGTTGTTATATCTCCCTTTTCATTTCTAATTTTGTTAATTTGGATACTGTCTCTGTGCCCTTTGGTTAGTCTGGCTAAGGATTTATCTGTCTTGTTGATTTTCTCAAAGAACCAGCTCCTGGTTTTGTTGATTCCTTGTATGGTTCTCTTTGTTTCTACTTGATTGATTTCAGCCCTTAGTCTTCTACTCCTCCTGGGTGAATTAGCTTCTTTTTGTTCCAGGGCTTTCAGGTGTGCCATTAAGCTGCTAGTGTATGCTCTCTCCAGTTTCTTTTTGGAGGCACTCAGGGCTATGAGATTTCCTCTTAGCAGTGCTTTCATTGTGTCCCATAGATTTGGATAGATTGTACCTTCATTTTCATTGAATTCTAAAAAGTCTTTGATTTCTTTCTTTATTTCTTCCTTGGCTAAGGTGTCATTGAGTATTGTTCAGTTTCCATGTGTATGTGGACTTTCTGTTGTTTTTCTTGCTATTGAAGACCACTTTTACTCCATAGTGATCTGATAGGAGGCATAGGATTAGTTTGATCTTCTTGTATTTGTTGACATCTTCTTGTGACCATTTATATGGTTGATTCTGGAGAAGGTACCATGAGGTGCTGAGAAAAAGGTATATTCTTTTGCTCTAGGATGAAATGTTATATATATATATATATATATATATATATATATATATATAACATATATATATACACACACACACACACACACACACACACACACGTGTGTGTGTGTGTGTGTGTGTGTGTGTGTGTGTTAAATCCAATTGGTCCAAAGCTTCAATTAGTTTCACTGTGTTCCTGTTTATTTTCTGGTTTCCTGATCAGTCCATTGAGGAGAGTGGAGTGTTGAAGTCACCTACAATTATTGTGTTACATGGAATGTGTAGTGTATGTTTTAGTAAAGTTTCTTTTATGAATGAGGGTGCTCTTGCATTTGGAGCATAGATGTTCAGAATTGAGAGTTCTTCTTGGTGGATTTTCCCTTTGACCAGCAAGAAATATCTTTCTGCATCTCTTTTGATGACTTTAGGTTGAAAGTCAATTTTATCTGATATTAGAGGGGATACTCTGGCTTGTTTCCTGAGACCATTTGCTTGTAAAATTGTCTTCCAGCCTTTTATTCTAAGGTAGTATTTGTCTTTGACACTGAGATATGTTTCCTGTATGCAGTAAAATATAGGGTCCTGTTTTTTTATCCAGTCTGTTAGTCTGTGTCTTTTTATTGGGGAGTTGAGTCCATTGATGTTAAGAGATATTAAGGAGTAGTGATTATTGTTTCTTGTCATTTTTGATGTTGTTTTTTATATGTGATAGGTTTTCTTCATTTGGGTTTGATGACCGAAGGTTACTATCTTGCTATTTCCAGGGTGTAGTTTCCCTCCTTGTATTGGTGATTTCCCCCTATTATCCTTTGTAGGGCTGTTTGTGGAAAGATATTGTGTAAATTTGGTTTTGTCATGGAATATCTTGGTTTCTCCCTCTATGGTGATTGAGAGTTTTGCCGTGTATAGTAGTTTTGGCTGGCATTTGTGTTCTCTTAGAGTCTGCATTAGATCTGCCCAGGATCTTCTAGCTTTCATGGTCTCAGGGCGGGAAGTCTGGTGTATTTCTGATAGGTCTCCCCTTATATGTTACTTGGCCTTTTTCTCTAACTGCCTTTCATATTCTTTCTTTGTTTAGTACATTTGGGGTTTTAATTATTATGTGACGGGAGGTATTTCTGTTCTGGTCCAGTCTGTTTGGAGTTCTGTAGGCTTCTAGTATATGGGCATCTCCCTCTTTAGGTTAGGGAAGTTTTCTTCCATAATTTTGTTGAAGATATTTACTGGTCCTTTAAGTAGTAAATCTTCACTCTCTTCTATACCTATAATCCTTAGGTTTGGTCTTCTCATTGTGTACTGGATTTCCTGAATGTTTTGGGTTACAAGCTTTTTGCATTTTACATTTTCTTTGATTGCTGAGTTCATGATTCTTATGGTATCTTAGGCATCTGAGATTCTTTCTTCTATCTCTTGTATTCTGTTGTTGATATTTGCATCTATGGCCCCTGATTTTTTCCCAAGGTTTTCTATCTCCAAATTTTTCTCCCTTTGTGATTTCTTAGTTGTTTCTACTTCTGTTCTTAGGTCTTGGATGATTTTGCTAATATCCTTCACTTGCTTGTTCCTGTTTTCATGTAGATCTTTGAGAAATTTTTGTTTTTCCTCTTTCATGACTTCTGCCTGTTGACCCAAGTTCTCCTGTGTTCTTTTAAGTGATTTTTGCATTTCTTCCTTATTGGCTTCTACCTTTTGACCTGTATTCTCCTGAATTTCTTTAATTGATTTTTGTGTTTCCCTCATAAGGGCTTCTAACTTTTGATCCATTTTCTCCTGTATTTCTTTAAGAGATTTATTTACGTCCTTCTTGTATTCCTCTAACAGCATCCTGACCAGTTTTTTTAAATCCACATCTTGTTTTTCTGGTATGTTGGGGTATCCATGACTTCCTTTTGTCAGGGAATTGGATTCAGATGCTGCCATGTTGCCTTTATTTCTGTTAGTAACATTCCCATGTTTACCTTTTGCCATCTGGTTATCTCTGGCTTTAGTTGGCCTTCTTGTCACTGGCTGTATTTGAACCTCCCATGAGCCTATAAGGGTAATTCCGCACCTCTGGATGTCAGGGTTTCCCCTGGCTCAGATTGCTGGTGTGCTACCTTCCTCTTGGGTGCCCTAATGCTTTCTGTCCCCGAGCAATGCTACACTTGGGTTGTCTCTGTGAACCTGGTGCTGTCTGTCTGCTCCTTCAAGATACACAGATGGCTGATGCTACAGGGACCTTACCCAAGTGCTGATCACTCTGCAGGGCAGATGACCCCCCAACTGGGTTAATACATGACTGGGTTGGCATAAAGATGGCCCATCGAGCTGCCCAGGCCCTGGCTACAGGCAAAAGACTGGCAGGTTTCCACCTGAGTGATGTTAGTTTCAGATTAAGTCTGCGTACCTGGGCCCGTCTGTTGGTTGTCTATCAGTGACCTGGCAGCAAGATGGAGACCGCAGGGCAGGGGGCCCCCAACCAAGTTGGTGCACGGCCTGGTGGGTGGAGAAATGGCCTGACGAGCCTTCCAGACCCTGGCTATAGGCAAAATCCTGGCAGGTTTCCACCCGAGCAATGTTAGTCTCAGATTAAGTCTGTGTACCTGGACCCGTCTGTTGGTTCTTTACTGGTGACCTGGCGGCCAGGGGGTTCCTTTTCTATGCCTAAAATGCTGACCTTTTACAGACTGTTGGACAAAAACAGACAGCTAAGGCTCACCTGCCTTGCCCAAATAGGTCAATTCCAAAGCTACAGGTCTTCTGGAAGCTTCGCGCCTGCATTAGATTCATAAGAGAGCATCCAGTTAAGTCTAATGCACCAGCCCTGCCCCTGACTTATGATCCTCAAACTGGCTAAGTTGAGAAGTAGTTTTCTGCAGCTGGAAGAGCCCGTAGGAAGCTGTAGGGATGCAGCCCTTAGAGGGAGAGGGGTACCTCATTACTCCTAAAAGAGTAATCGTATACAAAGGACGTAGGGTAAGTCAGAATGCCAGATGTGCAAAGGAGCATCTGGGCTCCCAGCCACTCAGTTGCTCTGGCTGGGTGTGTGGGGAGTTCGTGTGGTTCTTGGGGGCATGTTAAGCTCAAGAGCACTTGATTGTAGTAATTACCTGGAATCCATCTGATTAATGCTCACGCCTAACATGTGGTGCCGGAGCCATTATTTCTAGGGAGTGATAAATGGCAACTGCTTAATTGTTTGGAGAAAAAGGTGATGCCAGTTTCTAGTTGGCCAGCTTCCCAACCTATAACCACGAGAGCCTTTCCAAACAGCATCAATAATAGCATTCTCTAGATAGCAGGACCCTATTCCAGAGGTATTTCTTATAGGCATTATGTCTTAAGTATATTCTCGGGGAAGGCAAGTATAATATGCCTAATCTATTTTTCCCATTAGAGAAAATTAGACATTCGAATGCACTGGAAAATGTTCAGAGTTGTACAATGGATGTCAACGCTGGCGGCAAAAATGACCCCGGGTGGCCACGCCGTTAGTAAACTAGATTATGTGAGGATGAATACATTAGATTTATAGTGGATGATGATTTCTTCCTAAGGAAAATAAGACTGACCAAAGTACGGTGTCCATATTTACAAGGGCCTACTACGGAGGCTTGGACACAAGGTCAAGGGAACAAACACTCTTCATTCTGTTTCCATCCCTTGCAAGTCTTTGGCTTCTTTAATGTCTCATCTCTAGGAAAAAATCTCATATCAATCCTTCATTGGGACTTTCTAATCATTAAAGATTTTTTTTCACTCTCTACCTCCTGCCTGCCTCCTCTGTATTCACATCCTACCCACTTTCAGGGTGTTGACAAGAGATGGTGTCAGCTAAACAGTTAATTAATCCAAACCAACAGATGGGGACTCTACAGCAGAGAGCTGAGGGGACAGCACCTTCCTTTGTCCCCTTAGCCTTTGGGAAACCTGAGAAAAGAGAGGAAACATCACTCCCGTGGGTTAGTGTTTGATTTCTCACAACTCCACCTTCCTCTTTTTTTCTTCGCTGGCCCCACCACCTGCCTGCCTGCAGCTGACCTCTCCGAGTTAAGGTGATCCTGACAGGAAGTGCTGAGAGGATGTCGACAGAAGTGTTCGGTGGTTGAACACGCTGCGCTCACAGCCAGAGTTTTCTCACACACCTGTCCAATTAAGAGTCTGGGCCCATCCTGAATAAATTACATCGCAGCTTTTACTCTGAAGTGAACCAAGACGCGGTGCACTCCTGCTGCCTCGCAACTCCTCCTGGGATTTTGGCGAGTGCACCTGGACCAGCATCCCAGCGCAGGGTGGTGCTCATCTGCTCCATCCAGGTGTGGGGAGGGCACCGTGGCTCTCGTCCCACATGGCACATAGCATGTTTTCCGCAGGGAGCCAAGTACCCAGCACATTTTGTATGCTAAGAAATTTGTCTTCGGTGATCATGTATCTGTGCTCATCTTCATGAAAGTGGGAGAGACGCAACAGGCTGGTTCAAGTTTGTACCTGCTTTCCTTTTTGTTTTTTTATGTTCTTTAAGCAAGGATATGTTTTCTGGCTCAATTTTAGTATATTTTAGACTGATAAAAAGAGGCATTAATATCAGTGATGTCTTACATTTTCTGGACTATTCTTTTAGGATCATACTCCAGGCTCTGTGCTCCCCATTTTTTCTAAACACATGTGTCTCCTGCCATCAAAGATAACGAGAGTCAGTTCTCCAATATTGTGAAGTTACTGTAATATACTTGGGGTGAAGAAAGATGCAACTTAAACACAAGCTGTGTTTGCAACCAGCATCCTAATTTTGGCTCCTGGACCCAACAAGGAAGCATTCATCAGAAAGGAACAAGAGTCAAATACATAGTTTTTGTCTGAAGACAATGCTCTAGAGAGCATCAGGGAGCTAGAGAAGCTTAGCAAAATATCTGCTTCCCAGACTTCTCCATTGCTGTAGCCTCCATAAACTTAAAGTAAACAGCTGTAGGTAAGAGAGCGTAAGAGCTAATTAACTGAACTGTATGTGAGAATCGAGTAGACAGAATCCTCCCTCTATCTCTGGTACCTGTTTGATTGAATGAAACACAGGAGCAAAAAAAAAAATTCATCTCCATTCATCACCCTGCTCCAGCTTCAAGGTGAGTACTCCTCATCAGCATTCCTCCATCCCAAGCCAGTGATCATTACTGAAGGCAGAAATGATAGTGTTGAGAATGTGTGTGTGTGTGTGTGTGTGTGTGTGTGTGTGTGTGTGTGAAGGTCACAGGGGGGTAGGACAGGGACACTATGGAGTCATGTGGCAGCAATACCCTTGATGTGACATTTCATACTAACATAGTCCCTTAGGATGATGAGATACCCCAGGGAAGCCAGATGAGTGACAGCAGCCCCACCACAGGAAGAATGGAGCATGACAGATGTCACTTGGAACTTGTGACACAGACTAGGAATTAGCAGGCAGAACTACAGGTGTTCCCAAACAGCAGAGGGGGAATCAAGTCATAAAGCACTGCACTTTATAACTATTTATCCCAGGGATTCCTGGCAAAATAGCATTAGTCATAAAATAAAGTAACTCAGGCTAACTAGCTAACTAACAAAAACTCGTGTCTAATATTGGAATAGATAGATAATAGGTAGATAGATAGATAGATAGATAGATAGATAGATAGATAGATAGATATGCAAGAATAAAGCTCATCTTTTAGTCTAATATTGGAATAGATAGATAATAGGTAGGTAGATAGATAGATAGATAGATAGATATGCCAGAATAAAGCTCATCTCTTAGTGTGTTAACTTTAAAAAATAGAAAAACAAAACAAACAAACCAACAAACCACATGAAAAGATGTTTGAGCGATTTTGAAGTGAAAGGCAATGGGTCACATGGGCCTCGAGGAAGAATTTGCAGGGTGGGGCATAAACTGTTCCTGTGACTCCCAATGAACTCTCTTATCACATTATTAAAAAAAAACTATTCAAAAGTACCATGGAAGTCTCTCCAGTCTTAAGGCCATGCCATTGCCTCAATTTTAAACTTGGCTCTTTGCCTTAGTTTTCCTTGATCATACTATTTTAGTGACAATAAGGTGGTCACAAGTAAGCTACTCAAATGTTCATCATATGAGTGTATCTCATATGCAAGATCAAATAAAGTTTTATTCAAAAGTATCCTAAAGCAATTTGGAAGCCAGAATTTCAAATCAGCAAGCCACAGTGAGAAAATACAAGCTGAACGTACTAGTTCCTATTGTGTCACTGAAACAAAGCACCTGATGTCAATATCAAGTAGAAGGAAAGATTGGCTTTGGCTCATGGTTTCAGAGAAGTAGGTCCATAGTTGGTGTGGCCTCTGGTTCTCAGGAAAAGCTTGAGCGTGGTGGAAACAGGTGACCAAGAATAGCTGTTCAAAAAGCAAGAAAGTCAAACAGCAAAGAAAATAAAGCTCAAAAAGGTGCTAGAACAAAATAGAGCCCCACAGACAGACTTGCTTCTTTTAATAACCTCATATCCTACCTTTATTCCCTCCCAATAATAAATACTATGAATGCATGAAAACTGATCCATCAATTAGGCCAGATCCTTCATGATCTAATTGACTCTGGAAATACTACCTATATCACAGACATACCTTTATATGTGCTTTGAGAAGCTGTTAGGTATTTCTTCATTTAACCAGTTCGACAATCAGGATAACCACTATAGCAGGAACTTTGATAGACAGGTCATATAACATGGTGCACATATAAAGGCGACTGTCAGTTAATACCAAAGAATAATACCTAAGAAATAGGTCAAGGCAAATCAGAACTATGGAGTTTACTTAACAACATCAAGAGAGTGGGATAAGCTTCAAGGATGTCAGTTTGAATTGATATCATCTAAAATATTCTCAAAACTATTTTGCAGCAGAGATAGAAAATAATTAAAATTTATAACACCTGAGTTAATGTGGTACTCAAGCAAATTTTTAGTTAAAACCATGTTTCCATTACTTACACCAACCTAAAATGGTTTGCAACACTACTTTGCAACACAGAGCATCCCTGAGCAGTCAGTCAGGTTATTGCCAAGCAGGGCTAACTCTTCCTCAGAAGAGCCCACTTAGTTTTCTATTGCAATACTTTTATTTACCAACTAATATATGCTTGCCCCTGCAAAGAGATCTGGCAATGCACAGTTGCTTGATCAATTCCCAACCATGAGAAAATGAGACATGGTCGCCCCTGGGTATGGCATAGCTTGACAGGAGGGAATGGCACATGGTAAAGAGAGAGTGGGAGACAGCAGGTCTGAACAGGGTTCTTAGGGCAAGTCGTGGTCAAGGAGATGTCAAATAGTACACAGACTTTGCACACCAGTGAAGACAAGTGAATACAAGGAAGCAAGAGCGAGCAAGCACCCTGCAGGAAAATTCCATAGCTCAGTGTGTCTGGACACAACACCAGGAAGGGCTTGAGACATGTTTGTAAGAGTAGGCAGGGTGACAGGTATGGTTATGTATACTGGTAATCCTAGCACTGGTAAGGTTTTGGCAGTAGGATCAGGAATTTGAAGCCAATCTAGGGTAGATGGCAAATTCAAGGTTATCATGGGTTACAGAGTGAAACCTTTCCTCAAAAATAAACAAAGAAAGAAAGAAACAAATAAATACATAATCAAGGACTGGAGCAATGACCCAGCTGTTACTAGCTCTTGCTGTGGAGGCCAGCGGCTTGATTTCTAGAACCAACACAGTAGCTCATAACTGTACATAATCAAATTTTGTACCATACAATCCAAAAAATGCACGAATCTGACACTTCTATGCTAAAGAATGACCCAGGAAGATATTGAAAGTGTTTGTTTTCTATGATTAAATCACTGTGACTTTGTAAGAGTAGGAAACCTTTTTGTACATTCAGTAAGAAAACTCTGATTCCTAGCACACAATGGCCTTGAATAGAAGCTGAGTTGTTCCAGGCAGTGTTTGTGGCTGTTGAACAGTGAACGTGCACAGTGCAGAGTGGGTATGTTAGGCACTCAAGAACCAAGGGGTAGTAATGTTGAACAACATGGGCAAACATTAACAGAAAGACCCTGAACTAATTGTTCATTTGATGTGGAATTGGGTTTTTGGTGATTTCATGTTCAGAAACCTATTACCATAGCCAACATTCTTGAAACCCTAACAGCGAACTTTACTCCTCATAACGGCTGTAAGCAACTCCCTGCTAAAGGATTATTGTACTTGTAAGGAAATTGGTCCCAAAATGCTTGTATAATATGCCTAAGGTTACAAAACTTTCATCTACAGCACCTTGTTTTATCTAAGCACTATGGCTTCACCATGGTTGCACTGAATATCTCTACATTACTAAACTGAAACTTAATACTGAGTTAGGTAGCTCAGGTCCAGCAAGACAAGTACCTCTTGTTTCTTGTTTCAAATGCTTTGTTTTGTGTATATAACTTGTAGTACACAGAGAAGGCTGAGAATCAGAAAAGACCATGGTGAAGTGCCAGGTGGCAGAGAGGAGTGACAGAATATAAATGGAATCATAGTAAAGGGGAGCAATAAGGTGGTGTGGGGGTTAAAATGGTGGCCTGAGTTTGGCCAGGGCTTGGACCACTGGGCGACGGAGGCCGAGGATGTCACAGAAGAGCTGAGAACAGAGTTTGGGGACCCTTGGGCTGGCTCTAACCTGGAGCTGAAGGGAAAAGGACAGGAGGAGAGCTCTGGCCAGGTCCCATGAGGACAAGAGTCCTTGGTTGGCTTGGTGGAAAAATGAAAGTCAGAGAGGTTTTCTGGGTGGGGGAGATAGAAGCTCAGCTCTTTAGAGGAAGACCTGCTCCATTGCTCTAGCATGGTGGGTCCAGATGAGAAGAGACAGTCCATGGTTTTAAAGTGTTTATTGTTGGTGGAGTGTTGTGATGAGTGAAACCATACCCCACTTTCTCAGGGCGGGCCTGAGGTTAGTAGAGGCAAGAAAAGGCAGAGAGAAGGGAAGAGTAGAGAAGTAGAGGCCAGCCATGTGGAGAGAGTAGGTAAGGGAGAAGAGTCAAAGAGGGCAAGAAATAAGCAAGCAGGAAACAGGAATAAAAGTGGAAGAGAGGCAAGAGAGTAAGAAAGAGAAGAGGGTGGGGCAAGCAGCCCCTTTTAGAGTGAGCCAGGCCTACCTGGCTATTGCCAAGTAATTGTGGGGAGGAGCATACCTGGCTGTTGCCAGGTAACTGTAGGGGAAGTGTCCAAACAGAATACCAGGGGTTTAGGGCGTTGCCCTACATGACGGATGGCCACAGAATTATAGAGCTGAGGCCTCATGTCAGGAGCCTAGTGTCTGGGAGCTTGGCAAACTTTCTTCTGTCCCTTACAGAGTCATCTGCTGGGTCTCCGGGGCTTAAACCTAGTTCACCCAGAACACAGGCTGCCTTTCATGGTCCCACAGTAGTGGAGTGACTGGGATGGGGGAATGGGAACACTGGGGACAGGTTAAGTAAAATAAGTTATGTGTCAGCACAAGAACTTATGACATTGCAACCCACATGAAATATAATAAGAATGGAGAGTAGTCCCCGGGCTACATAAAAGAATGGGGGAAACTAGAATTCCGATAGCTAATGGTTTAAGCAGAAGAAGAGGCAAGAAGTAAGGCAAGGCAGGGATCAGGGTCCACTAAGCAAAAGATCCCTTTAGCCTTGTTTTGAGGGACCAAACCTACTCCATCATAGGACCAGCCTCCATCTTAAAGAAAAGAACAAAGCCTGAGAATTTGATCTACAGCAAAACCCAAGCTGCACCCATGTACCAGGGAGGACCCCACGGCTTGTCCTTGGCCAGAGTTACTCCCTAGCTACTTCTGAGCAACAGTCAAAGATAACTCTGATTGTTTCCGATGTTGGCTTATAATCATTCTATTAGATGCTGGCCGGAGGGGACATCCACTCTCACTTGCTCCTATTTTCCAATGGAAACGTCCTGCTAAGGGTTTGAGGCTGCTCCTTCTACCCTTCCTGTCCTGCTGTGTCAGGGTTGGGTTGGAGGTGAGCCCAAAGCCCAAGTTTGTAATACAGAGACCATATTGCTATTATATGGGAAAAGGCTCCTTAGTAGTGGTCTCTTGAGGTTAATAAATGCTTCCTGGAACAACAGTTCCATTCATTCATTCATTCATTCATTACTCTATTTTTTATGTATATGAGTATTTTCCATGTATGTATGTCTGTGCATGCCTGGAGGCAGCAGAGGTCAGAAGATGGTATCAGATTCTCTGGAATCCAGGGTCTTTCCAGCAGTGTTTGCTTCTGCCCATGTCACATTGTACAACACATATTCCTGAGGGCCCAACACAGCCACTTTGCACTGTGCAAGCTAGTTACACAATGCCAACAAATGCTGCCTGTAACAGCTCAGCTTCTATTTAAGACAACTATGGGCTAAGAATTGGAGTGTTTTACTGCACACACAAAAGGGTTTATTACTCTTGCAAAGTCACAGTGATTTAATCGTGGAAAACAAACACTTTCAATACCTTCCTGGGTCATTCCTCAGCATGGAAGCATCAGATTCGGGTGTCTTTGGATTGTATGATGTTACAAAATTTGATTTTTTTTAAAAAAAGTGAATGTTGAGTCATTGACTTCAGTTTTATTCAATGAATTCAGCAAATATTGACTTGAGATTAGGACAGACTTTCCAATAGTTTCTGAAACATCCATAAATACGTTTCTGCCATTTCATACCATGTGTGGAACAATGTTGTCAGCACAGGCTGAAAGAGGTCAAAGATGCTCTTTCATTATGCTATGTCATTAACCATGGGATACACAGAGCAATTCATCTCTTTATTTAAAAGTGAGTAAGCACGTCCACCTAGCCATCACATTGGTAAGCATTTTTCTTCCACAGTGAATCAATGTTAAATATTTGTGTGTACCAAGAGATTACTCTAATTTTTTTTTGTGACTTTGGAAGTAAATAACTAATTTGTCTACTTTATATACACAAGGTCACATAAGAATTTCCCTATGGGAAGGTTCCCAAGTGGAGACAATACAAGTCCTCATTTACAGGCTTGAGTGTGTACATGCCCATGCTCAAAACTGGGTATGATACACTGAAAGGGTTCAGTGCACACGAGCTGTTTCTGTTAACACCACCGTGTTCTCACTGGAGACGTGAGCTTCCTTGAGCAGAAGCAAGAAGAAAACATCAATTCTGCCCTTTAAACTTGAGGAGGGGTCAGCGCCAACAGCATTCTACAGACATGCCCAGCCTCTTCAACCTTGCGACAAGAGCTTGTCACGGGCAAAGTTTAAGTGCAAGACCCTAGTAAACAGTTACCAGAATAATTGCTCCTACTGTTTTAAATAGGCCTACAAATTTCTGATGGGCAACATTTTTGTCAGTCTGTGGCCAACAGGCCTAAAACTGTTAAAAACTTGTGATTCTGAGAGCAGAAGCAGATTTGAAGAGGGGTTTTACTATATAGGCTTACCATGTTTACTAAGACAAAATAAATCTATTTCACATTTACTTTGAAAACACTCTCACTTTGTTTGGCGTTTTTTTAGAGGGTTCTATTATGTAGCCCAGGTTGCCCTACCTCATACCCTGGACTGTCTGCCTTGACCTCTCCATGGCTAATATTACAGAAGTATGCTATTACGTCTAGGTAAGTAGAGTTTTGGATTTGTTCGTTTTTCCTCTTGGTACTTCCTTCTTCCCAAACTCTGCCCCAACCAAATGTCATTTAATACATAAAAACAAAATAAATAGATGAGAATATGCATGCAATGTAATTCTAATGGAAGCATAGGTTATAAAATGTAGCATGAAAATCGCATATACCTAATTTTTTTCGAGACAGGGTTTCTCTGTGTAGCCCTGGAACTCACTCTGTAGACCAGGCTGGCCTCAAACTCAGAAATCCGCCTGCCTCTGCCTGCCTCTGCCTCCCAGAGTGCTGGGATTACAGGCATGTGCCACCACCACCCGGCTGTAACTATTTTTTAATGAAAGAACTTATATTGGAAATTTCATTTTAAAAAGAATGATTTTGTCTTTTAAAAATTAAGAAATGGTTCATGTATATATAATTATCAGATACAACTATATTGATGGGAATTTAGGCTGTGTCTATTTCTTTTCTTTATATAAAGTCATGTACTTTATCCACTAGCACATACACTATTTGATATACCATGGGTATTTCAAGATTAGAATTTGTAATAAGAATTATAAGATTGCCCTTCTAATTAATAGTATTATGTTTCAAAAATTCCAAGAAGACAAAATGAATGTCAATTATGTTATTGGTATTTAATCAATACATCATTCAGCCTAAACTCATGAAACATTAAAGTTCTATTTTATGAAGGGTTTATATGTATTTTGACAGACCCCTGTAAAATGAAATACATGTGTCTATTTTTAAAAAAACTGGGAATATACTTTTACCATTTCAAATCAATATGGACTTTTACAGTACTTACTTTGCTTTTTCTATAGGCTGACCTAGGAGTGACTCATCAGGTGCTGAGTTCTTTCTCTTGAACATAAATTCAAATCTCAACTGTCTACTGTACTATTTGAACATCTAGATCCCAGCATAAAATCTTTTAGAGATTTCTTAGAGCATCCCAAAGCATGCTTGGTAAAAATGACAACAACAATACAACAGCAACAACAACAAAATGCATCAATCTCAATTCAGCAAGGTGTCAAGATACCACACCTGCATATAGCGCTCTGCATGTTCTAAGAACTGTGGTCCCATGAGCAACACACATGTTGCTGCTAGCTTTTAGGGGAAGTGACTCTGATCCAGTCTACGTTGATGAGATCCTTTCTCATGGCTAAGGGAAAACTCACAAGCATAAATTTCAAAAGAAAAGCACAAGAGCTTAGGATTGCATCCGGGTCTTTGTTCTGTACTTACTATGCCACTGAACCCTCCTTTTCAGTTCTATGAAGGAACAAAGTAGTAGCTTGTGGAACTAGGCGTCCAGTAATGATTACAAGAGTTAACACTCGCAAGTTCCTGTTCTCTAATTATGATCTTTCACTTTGCATCTTTTCCAGTCACAGAACATATGCTCTAGTGTCAGCAACTGACTTTGAAGTACTGCAGCTCAGAAGAGGGGTCCCCAGACCACACTCTGCAGACCAAACGGGATCTATCTGGAGATGGCCCATGTCTGCTGCAAGCCGAAAATCATTTTTCGCATTTTCTTCATTAAATATTAATTCATCTTATCTACATATGTATGATCTGAGTTTTATGAATATACAATGGCTACAAGAAATCACCTTTTCATAAGGAGGTTGAAATTTTCAGTAGATTTGAATATTAGGAAAGAGGGATTTGTGAACTTTAATGTCAGAGAGAGCTCATCTTCTTGATGTAAATTAAATTCTGTAGTGAGTGAAGTTTCTATTTCATTTATTCTCTCATTCAGGAGGTATACAAAGGGCTTGCCTGTGCATGGAGAGAAAGGAACAGATTCAGAAGTATTACTCTAGGTATAAATCAAATTTGGGAACAACAAACAAACCTATTTTTGTGCACCAACAGAATGAACTATGACAAGGTGTCATTTTGAACCACGGTCTCAGAATCTAAAAGGGTTCTGAATAAATACTGAAGAAGATGTGGGACAACTCCTCACAAAGTCATTGGAAGTGATTATTGTCCTGAGTGACCTCTGTGTTGATTTTTTTTTTTTTTTTTGCCAACTCAAACTAGAGTTGTTTGGGAAAAGGAAACAGATTAGTCAGCATGGAAACCCCTGTGAGCATTTTCTTGATTAATGACTGGTGTGGGAGGGTCCAGCCAGTTGTACGTAGTTCCACACCTTGGCTGGTATTCCTGAAGTGTTATCAAAAACAAGTTGAGCAAGCCATGGAAACCAAGGCAGTAAACAACATTCCCCCATTGCCTCTGGACCAGTTCTGCTTCCAAGCACCTGTCTTGAGCACCTGTCCTGGATTTACTCCATGATGAGATGAAATAAACCCTTTCTTCTCCAAGATGCTTTTAGTCAATTTTTTTCTAATCAAACAGAAAGCAAACTAGGAAGATTATTTTACATAGACAATAACACCTTATGGGTACAGAGCACATCATTAATGTTTTTTCTCTTTTTTAATATTACCATTTTCAGAATTTAATGCAATATATTTTGAGGATATACCCCAATCTGCCCAACTCTGTCCAAAAGCACTCCCTATTTTCTACCTGCCTCTTTGTCATCTTTTGAAAAGCCCATTAAATTAAAAATATGCTGTTCATGCACTCTTGAATGTGTGGCCTTCCACTGGAATGTTGTTGTTATACCAGGAGTGGGACTTTGTCCCCAACTTTTTTTTAACATGCTGGGATTTTGTCTGACTTGAGCTTGTAGAGTGCTTGTGCATGGTATAACAACTGCTGTGACTTTATAAGTAAAACTATTCTTCTTTGTCTGAAAAAAAATCGGAAACCTCTGGTTCTTATAATTTTTCTGCCTCTTTTCCTCAATGACTTCTGAGCCTCAGGAGGGGTGGATACAGTACGGATATCACAAGTAAGGCTGAGTTTTCTAAAGGCTCTTAATCTATGCATTTTGATCAGCTGAGCTGTTTGTAATAATCAACATATACCACATATAGAAGCTTCTTTGATGAGCATTAAGAGATGGCACTAATTTATGTGTACAACAATACATCATTAGGAATAGTTTTAAAACTATGCCCATTTAGAAGAGTCATACTACCACATTCTCCCTTCAAGACTACCATTTATTAAGGCATAGATTTGGGGCTCTGATAATGTAGGCACTCATGGGTTTCAACTTGTGGAGTTGGCCTTAAATCCAATTAAAAGTGGATGGTTACAACCATGATGAGTGTACCACTGTTACACCAATGAGTATGTCTTATCACACAAGTTTTTATTGCAGCTTTCTGGGCTCACAGACTGCTGGTCAGTTTTCTTCTCTGGTAGCCTACATAGCATCTTCCAGTAGCATGAAAGCATACACAGTATCTTCCAGCAGCATGAAAGCATTCAGAGCATCATCATCTAGCAGCCTAGTAATAAGGAAGACGTGTTCATGTCACTCACTACAAGAATAGATTTTTCCATTCTTTTCTTTTTATTAAACTGATAAAATTTATTTTAAAATAAGCAACTCAGTACTGACATTTTTTAAGTCATCAGAATAATTTATAATAGTTAAATGACTCTTAAATATACATGATATCTTCCAAAGCTAAAAGTAATATGCACTCAACCAGTTTTTAAAATATATTTGGAACATTAAACATGATAGAAGTAGAAAAAAATCTCATGAAATCCTCTATGAAAGGAAATTGTGACAGGTTCCCGAATGGACAGAAACTGTCCCATCTCCAAGGGAGAATATGTAGTGTAAATGCGGCATCATAGAATGAATTGAGTAGTGTTCCTTCTGTTTCTATTTTGTGGAATAGTTTGAAGAATATTGGTATTAGGTCTTCTTTGAAGGTCTGCTAGAATTCTGCACTAATCCCATCTAGTCCTGAGCTTTTGTTTGTTGGGAAACTTTTAATGACTGCTTCTATTTCTTATGGATTATGGGACTATTTAGATGGTTTATCTAATCCTGTTTTTTGTGACGAGTATGCAGACATCATTTATTTGGTCCATAAGTACAGTATATTTGTTGTTTGAGTTTACAAAACATCAAATATAAATAACCTGAAACTGTAACAAATACACAAAAATTGGCTTCTTATATAGACATACCAGGCAGTACAAGCTGAAAATCTTAGTAAATTAACATTGTTGTACATTAATATACACAGCGCCAGATAACATTTAAAAAACAAGTTTCAATGCATAGCACTTGACATATCTGTGAATCTTTCAGGTTAGAGTATGAAAATGGTTAGATGTAAGCTAAAAATAACTCTTCTCTAGCCAATTAACTTAGGTGCTTGGTATATGTCTAGAAAATTGTCCATTTCATCCAGATTTTCCAGTTTTGTTGAGTAGTAGTATCTGATGATTTTTTTTAAATTTCCTCCATTTCTGTTGTTATATCTCCCTTTTCATTTCTGATTATGTTAATTTGGATACTGTCTCTGTATCCTCTGGTTAGTCTGGCTAAGGGTTTACGTCTAAATCCTTTTCTCAAAGAAACAGGTCGTGGTTTTGTTGATTCTTTGCATAATTATTTTTGTTTCTTCATGGTTGATTTCAGCCCTGAGTTTGATTATTTCCTGCCATCTATTCCCCTTGGGTGTGTTTGCTTTTGTTGTTGTTGTTGTTCTAGAGTCTTCATGCTATCAAGCTCTTGGTATATGCTCTCTCTAGTTTCTTCTTGGAGGCACTCAGAGCTGAGTTTTTCTCTTAGCACTGCTTTCATTATGTCCCATGGGTTTGGTCTGTTGTGTCTTCATTTTCATTAAATTCTAAAGTTTTTATTTCTTCCTTGACAATGTTATTATTGAGTAGAGCATTGTTCAGCTTCCATGCGTATGTAGACTTTCTTTTGTTTTTGTTGCTATTGAAGACCAACCTTAGTCTGTGGTGGTCTGATAGGATGCATGGGATTTTTTCAATCTTCTCATATCTGTTGAGGCTTGTTTTGTGACTGATTATATGGTCAATTTTGGAGAAGGTATCATAAAGTGTTAGCCTGTTTTCCATTGTTCCCACACGATGGCTTTAGATCGAAGGAGAGACAGCCCATGGTTGTAAAGCTTTTTTGCAGAAAGGTAGAGGGAAAGACAAAAGGTAGAGGAGTAGAAGCCAGCCAGGACCATGTGGAAAGAGAGAGGAAGAGAATGGGGAAAGAAAGGCCCAAGAGGGTAAGAAAGAGAGAGGAAGAGAAGAGAAGAGAAGAGAAGAGAAGAGAAGGGAAGGGAAGGGAAGGGAAGGGAAGGGAAGGGAAGGGAAGGGAAGGGAAGGGAAGGGAAGGGAAGGGAAGGGAAGGGAAGGGAAGGGAAGGGAAGGGAAGGGAAGGGAAGGGAAGGGAAGGGAAGAGGGCAAGAGAGGGAAGAGAGGCCACATAGCCCTTTTTATAGTGGGTCAAGCTGCCTGTCTGTTTCCAGGTAGTTGTGGGGTAGAGCATACCTGGCTGCAGCCAGGTAACTATGGGGGTAGGTTTCAGCCAGAATATCTGGAGCTTATGGCAGGCATTGCCTTATGTGACTGATGGTCACAGGGTTATATCTGACAATGAGGTACTGAGAAGAAAGTATATTGTTTTGTCTGAACATAAAATGTTCTATAGATATCTGTTAAATCAATTGGGACCATAACTTCTGATAATTTCAATGTGTCTCTGTGTAGTTTGTGTTTCTGTGATCTGTCCATTGATGAAAGTAGGGTGTTGAATTCTCCCACTATTATTGTGTGAGGTGCAACATGTGCTTTGAGCTTTAGTTAAATTTCTTTTATGAATGTAGATAGCCTTGAATTTTAGAGCATAGATGTTCAGAATTGAGAGTTCTTGGTAGATTTTTCCTTTGATGAGTATGAAGTGTCCTTCCATATATTTTTTTTTTGATAACCTTTGTTTGAAAGTTGATTTTACTCAATATTAGAATGGTTACTCCAGCTTGTTTCTTGAGATCATTTGCTTGGAAAAATTGTTTTCCAGCTGTTTTCTCTGAGGTAGTATCTATCTTTGACACTATGATGCATTTTCCTGTATGTAACAAAATGATGGGTACTGTTTATCTATCCAGTGTTCTTTCTAAGTCTTTTTATTGGAGAATTGAATCCATTGATGTTAAGAGATATTAGGGAATAGTGATTGTTGCTTCCTGTTATTTTTGATGTTATTTTTATGTTTGTATAGCTATCTTCTTTTGGGTTTGTTGAAAGATAATGTTCTTACTTTTTCTACAGTGTAGTTTCACTCCTTGTGTTGGCATTTTTGATCTATTATCCTTTGTAGTGCTGGATTTGTGGAATATATTGTGTAAATTTGTTTTTGTCTTGGAATATCTTGCTTTCTTCATCTATGGTAATTGAGAGTTTTACTGGGTTTAGTAGCCTGGGCTGCTCTCTTAGGGTCTGTATAACATCTGCCGTGGATCTTCTAGCTTTCATATTCTCTGGTGAGAAGTCTGGTATAATTCTGATACACCTGCCTTTATATATTACTGGATCTTTTTCCTTTACTGCTTTTAATATTCTTTCTTTGTTTTGTGCATTTGGTGTTTTGATTATTTTGTGCCAGGAGGACTTTCTTGTGTGGTCCAGTCTGTTTGGAGTTCTGTAGCCTTCTTGTATTTCATGGGCATTTCTTCTTTAGGTAAGGGAATTTTTCTTCCAAAAATTTGTTGAAGATATTTACTGGCCCTTTAAGTTGGAAATCTTCACTCTCTTCTATACCTATAATCCTTAGGTTTTGGTCTTCTCATTGTGTCCTGGATTTCCTTGATGTTTTGGGTGAGGAACTTTTTGTATTTTGCATTTTCTTTGACTATTGTGTCACTGTTTTCTATGGTATCATCCACACCTGAGATTCTCTCTTCTATCTCTTTATTCTGTTAGTAATGCTTACATCTAAGGCTCCTGATTTCTTTCCAAGGTTTTCTATCTCCAGAGTTGTCTTCTTTTGTGATTTATTTATTGTTTTTATTTCCATTTTTAAATCCTTGAAGGTTTCATTCAATACTTTTATCTGTTTGATTGTGTTTTCCTATAATTCTTTAAGGGAATTTTGTGTTTACCCTTTAGTGCTTCTAGCTGTTTACTTTTGTTCTCTTGTATTTTTTTTAACAGTGTTATGTATGTCCTTCTTAAAGTCTCCTATCATCATTATGAAATGTGATTGTTAAATCTGAGTCTTGCTTTTCTGGTGTTTTGTAGTATCCAGGGTTTGCTGTGGTGAGAGAACTGGTTTCTGATGATGCCAAGTAGCCTTGGTTTCTGTTGCTTAAGTTCTTGTCCTTGCCTTTCTAGCCATATGGTTATCTCCGTTGTTAGCTGATCTTGCTGCCTCTGACTGTGGCTTATCCCTCCTGCAAGCCTGTGTTTCAGTACTCCTGGGAGACCAGTTCTTTCTGGGAGGAATTTGGGTAAAAAGCGCTATGTCACAGGGTCAGCTATAGGGTACAGACAGAAAACAGAAGGGTCCTGTCCCCATTTGTTCCTTTGTTCCTGTGTCCTGATGGTTCTGCACAGGTCCCTCTGGGGCCAGGAATTTGAGCAGAAATGGTGATCTTACCTGTGCTTACATGTGTGTCAGCACACCTGGGAGACCAGCTCTATCCAGATAGTATTTGGGTATGGAGTGCTGTGATACAGGATCAGCTCCCCATGCAGCAGAATAGATTTTTCTATGTTCTAAGATTAAAAAATGTGGAGCCTTCAGCAATAAGATGTTACTTTCAAGTTCAAGAGGACAACAAAGAGTATTGCTGAAAGCTTGTAGTAATTGGGGAAACCTCACTGGCTAGCAACTCCAAAAGAGGTAACCTATTCCTGATACCGGACTTTTAATTTTTTACCCTGTGATGTCAAGTAGGTACAATGTTGTCTAATAAAACAACTCTAGTTCAACTATTTTTATATATTGTATAATTATATTTTAGAAAGATTCTATAGTATTGTGGTTTGTATGATTTTCGATAAGTGACTTTAGTGTTATTCTATCCCTCCCTGATTTTTGCTTGATATTCTACCCACCCATTCACCATGTCATTCAACCCTTCCTGCTCCAATATTCCCCATTCAACCCTTTATTCTATCGTATTCTATCTCTCTTCCCTTTATATCCCCCCTCAACCATAGTACCTTGCTAATTTATTGACCTTCATATGTAAACCAAATGTATTTGTGTACACACACACACACACACACACACACACACACATGTTTAGGGAATGTGGAAATGTACTGCTTATATTTGTTTCTGGCTACCTCACCAAAACGATTGTTTCCAGATCCATCCATTTACTTTCAAATTTCATTTTTCTTAACAGCTGAATGATATTCTGCAACATAAATATACTATACCTTATTACCTGTTCATTAGTTGTTGGACATCTTGGCAGTTTCTATTTCCTGGCTATTTGTGACTTCAGTATCAATTGCAAAAAATAGCTTACCTACCAAAAGCAATCTATATATTCAACACAGTCTCCATCAAAATTCCAAAATAATTCTTCACAAAAAATTAATTCTTACATTTTATATGGAAGTACAAAAGATCCATAAGAGCCAGAATTATCCTGAACAATAAAATATTTGCTAAAGGTATCACTATCCCATATTTCAAATTATATCACAGCTATATAGTAATAAAAATATCATAATATTGTCATAAAAAAGAACCATTGATCAATATAATAAAATTAAGAACTTAACCATAAGACTGAACACCCACAACCACTTGATATTTTTTCTTTTCCTTTTTATATTTTTATTTTTATTTTATTTTTTTTTATTTTTGAGACAGGATTTCTCTGAGTAGCTCTGGCTCTCCGGGAACTCATTCTGTATGACAAATGGCCTAAAACTGAGAAATCCATCTGCCTCTGACTGCCCAGCTCCACTTGAGTTTTTTTAATCTTTTTTATTCGATATTTTCTTGATTTACATTTCAAATGTTGTTCCCTTTCTCAGTTACACCTCTGTAAGCCCCCTATCCCTTTCCCCTCCCCTGCTTCTAAGAGGATGTTTCCTCACCCACCCACTTTTGACTCCCTGCTCTCAAATTCCCCTACAAGGGCCTCTCATCCCATTGATGCCTGACAAGGCCATCTTCTGCTACATATGTAGCTGGAGCCATGGGTCCCTATGTGTACTCCTTAGTTGGTGATTTAGTCCTTGAGAGCTCTGGGGATCTGGTTGGTTGATATTATTGTTCTTTCTATGGGGTTGTAACCCCCTTCAGTTCTTTTTCTTACTCCTCCATTGGGGACCCCATGCTCAGTCCAATGGTTGGCTGTGAGCATCCACCCTTTTATTTATCAGGCTCTAGCAGAGCCTCTCAGGAGACAGCTATATCAGGCTCCTGTCAGCATGCACTTATTGGCATCAACAATAGTGTCTGGGTTTGATGATTGTATATGGGATGGATCCCCAGATGGGGCAGTCTTCAATGGCCTTTCCTTCAGACATTGCTCCACACATTCTGTCTATATTTGCTTCCATGAGTATTTTGTTTCCCTTCCTAAGAAGAATTTAATCACCCACTCTTTGGTCTTTCTTCTTTTTGAGCTTCATGTGGTCTGTAAATTGTGTCTTGGGTATTTTGAGCTTTTGGGCTAATATCCACTTATCAGTGAGTGCATACCATGTGTGTTCTTTTGTGATTGGGTTTCCTCACTCAGGATGATATTTTCTAGTTCACCCCATTTGCCTGCAAATTTCATGAATTCATTATTTTAATAGCCTAATAGCCAAGTAGTACTCCTTCATGTAAATGTGCCACATTTTCTATATCCATTCCTCTTTTGAAGGACATCTGGGTTCTTTCCAGTTTCTGTCTATTATAAATAAAGCTGCTATGAATGTAGTGGAACATGTGTCCTAGTTATATATTGAAACATCTTTCAGGTATATGCCCAGAAGTGGTATAGCTGCATCCTCAAGTAATACTATGTCCAATTTTCTGAGGAACTATCAGACTGATTTTCAGAGTGGTTGTACAAGCTTGCAATCCCACCAACAACAGAAGAGCATTGCTCTTTCTCTACATCCTTGCCAGCTTCTTCTGTTACCTGAGTTCTTGATCTTGGCCATTCTAACTGGTGTGAGGTGGAAACTCAGGGTTGTTTTGATTTGCATTTCCCTGATGGAATGTTATGGTTTGTATATTCTTTTCCCAGGGAGTGGCACTATTAGGAGGTGTGGCCTTGTTGGAGTAGGTGTGTCACTGTGGGTGTGGGCTTAAGACCTTCACCCTAGTTGGCTGGAAGTCAGTCTTCTACTAGCAGCCTTCAGGTGAAGATGTAGAACTCTCAGCTCCTCCTGTACCATGCCTGGACCTAAAGTTAACTGGGTGAATCTTGCCCCCAAGGTCACCACTCCTTTAATTCAGTTTAGTATCCTTGAATTCAGCTCCATTTCACTTCCTGGAGTCCCTTTAATACTCAAACTATATATTTTGTATTTTTCCTTTCTCAGCTTGCTATGTTGGTTCAAAATTCTCTTTATCAGACTTAACCAGAGAACAAAATTTGTTGGGCTTTTTTGAGACTTCCTTTGCAGATGCAATTAATATAAATCTCTTTACCTTAGCCCTAGGCAGTCTCTTCAGACAATGGCAAAAAGCAGCCATGTTCTTTACCAAAACATCACAAAAACAGTCTCTCAGCCACATATTAAAGTTCTTCTCCATTGAAACCTCTTGGGCCATCAGGCCTACACAGTTCAAATGACCCTCAGCAACACTGTCTTCCATATTCCTACTAGTCTAGCCCATTAAGCCCCACTTAAAGGATTCTGTGGCTTTCCAAATCCAGAGTCCCAAAATCCACATTCTTCCAAACAAAAGCATGGTCAGGCCTGTCACAGAAATACCCCACTCCTGGTACCAACTTCTGTATTAGTTAGGGTTTTACTGCTGTGAACAGACACCATGACCAATGCAAGTTTTATAAAAGACAACATTTAATTGGGGTTGGCTTACAGGCTTAGAGGTTCAGTCCATTGTCATCAAGGCAGAAACATGGCAGCATCCAGGCAGGCATGGTACAGGAGGAGCTGAGAGATCTACATCTTCACCTGAAGGCTGCTGCTAGAAGACTGACTTCCAGGCAACTAGGGTGAAGGTCTTAAGCCCACACCCACAGTGAAACACCTACTCCAACAAGGCCACACCTCCTAATAGTGCCACTCCCTGGGAAAAGCATATACACACCATAACAGATGTTAAACATTCATTTGATTCTCTCGAGTCTACCTTCTTGAGTTATTTCTATACATTGGATATTAGCCCTCTATTATATATGGGATTGGTAAAGATCTTTTCCTAATCTGTTGCTTGCCATTTTGTCCTATTGACAATGTCCTTTGCCTTGCAGAAGCTTTGAAATTTTATGAGGTCCGCATGATTTTTTACATAGACCAACAATACATATTGGGGAAAAGGACATAATTTTCAACAAATGATGCTTAACAAACTGGCTAGCAATTTCCAGATGAATAAACCTTAATCCTTACCTCTCACTTTGCACAGCTCCAAGTGGATCAAGGTAATTAACATAAGATCTGATAGCTTAATCTAATATAGGAGAAAGTAGAGAATATGTTTGAACTTACTGGCAGAGAAAAAAAGCTTTAGAACAGGACCAAGATATGGCACACAATAAATGGGAACTCATGAAACTATAAAGTTTCTATACAACAAACGACACCACCATTTGAGTAAAGAGACAGACTACAGAATAGGGGGAAATGCTCAACAGATAAACACCTGACAGAATTAAAATATAAAATACACAACGGATTCAAAAATCTAAACATCAAGAATACAAAGAACCCATTTAAATCATGGGCATGAAACTAGGACTCTCAAAAGTTGAAACACAAATCACAAAGAAAAACATTTTTTTAAATGTTCAACATCCTTATCTATCAGGGAAATGTAAATTAAAACTTACTTTGAGATTACATTTTTCCCCAGTCAGAATGGCAAGAAGTAAATAAATAAATAGCAAATGTTGGTTTTTGGTTTTGAGAAAGGGGAATATTTATTTTCAATTGATGGGAGTGCAAACTGGTGCAGCCACCATGGAAATTAATGTGAAGCTTCCTCAGAAAGCAAGAAATAGATTCATCACACAATCTATACGACTCTTTGACCCCATACCAAAAGGATTCTATGTCCTACTATAGAGATGCCTATTACATTGTCAAATTTTAACATGATTGGTGAGATCTCCAATGTAATTATTTAATCTATTCATATCTATATTATGAAGTGGCCGAAAACCTCAAGTTAAAAATAGTACATCATGACATGGAAAAATATGGAAAGTTCAAATGATATTTTCCTCACATTGAAAACCAGAACACTGTGGTTTCTGTTCCCTTATTTGCTGTGTTTTGCTCATTTTATATAATTGTTTCATAGCTAGACTGAAGGACTATGTATCCTAAAAAGCCTTATCAAATAAAGCTTTACCAAAGATTTACCCCTTAGCTACACAGTGTCAGTAATGTGTATGTGAATGTCCATACTCAGTGGTAATGTAATGTATGTGAATTAGATAATGTTTCTCTGTAGTTGCAGTAGTGAAGGATGGTATCATTTACCTACAACACCAGTAGTTAACTCTCAAGGCTTCTTTGTTAACAGGTCTCATGTCCACCATGAATACACACACACACACACACACACACACACACACACAAACACACACACACAAACACACACACACAAATCTGTCTTTTCAAAGCTTTTAACTTAAACAAACCTCTTATTCCTCTTTAACTGGGTCCCTCAAAAGTATACAAATTGTACCTAGCTTACAAAACAAAAGTTTCATGAATTTGTCTGTGCCTTGCTCCCAATGGATGGTTGCTTACTTAACAGACATATGGGCAAAAAGCAGAATTTGAAAAGTCAACATTATACCATATTGGTAGTGAGATTTTACCAAAGGAATTAACTCAGGCGCACTCCTCAACATTACAATTTCTAAGAACAAACAATTACACCTAACCAAACCGACATGCAGTTCATCAAATTTTCTTGATTCTTTGTCAACAGAGTAAATGAACACCCCATAAAATAATAACTGAATATTTACTCACAGTTCTAAAGAATAGTCACAATAACGTGCTCTCATTTTTGAAAAAGAACAACCTGAAATATCATAAAAGCTCTATTTACTTTTTTCCTTTTAGATTGTAAAAATAGAGAACACTGGCATATCCATAACCTTGTATGCATCAAAGGATCTTCAATAGGAATCCTTAATGATTGAATGAAGAACAGAAAAAGTAGCAAATGATGGGACCCGGTGGGGGACTGTTCCATACAGGAGAAAATTAGCTGTGTAGCAGGACCAGCCTTCAAATTTCTTATTTTTTCTTGTTCTTCAGTGCTTATTCCTTTCCTGAGGTTCTTACATGAATAGTTGTTTTTATGTTCTGTTAAGTGTGGAAAATTTTCTCTCACTTAGCTGAAATGGATATCATAAATATGTTAGTTTGATCAACCCTAAAATTAGCCCTTTTGTGTTTATACCTTCTCTGAACCAATGGACATTTGTTTGCTGTTCATAGGTACTGGAGAATTTTCAAGAAAATAAAAATATCCCCCAATTCTACATTAGTATAAGGCTAAGTAGCTTATTAAAATGTCTCATCGTTTAGTTTGCCTTTGTACAACCCAGAATACCCAGCACTCTCTCCAGCCTGTGTAAGGAAACATTAATAGAGATAACTCATATTCTGATGAGTCATCTTCTAAGAATGTAGTTAGGTATGTGAAGTTTGCCCCTGTCTCTAGAGCAATTATTTCTAGAGTTGTTCAGAGGTGTCGTGTATATATAATGGCAAAAAACAAAATTACTTAATCTCTTCATTTTACCAGTGCCTGCTATCCATAAAGTGGTTTTAAGATGGAGGTTCATTCTATCTTGGATCTTCCCTTTCTGGGATGTAATTTCCCATGATATCATGTCCTGAAGGTAGTCTTTCTTCAGACAAACTAAATACCACTCCTAAATCCTCTCCATTATTTGACCTCCTTGCTGTGGAGTCATTCTTACTGCCTTGGCAAAAAGGTAATGCAGATGATCATCGTCCATCACCCCATAGCCCTTAGCCTTACCTTGCATCTCACTAAACTTTCTAAGAAGATGATTGTGTAAACCACAACTACAGCATCCCTTTTCCCTGATAGCTCAGACATTGTAAGTGGAACTGAGGTAGGCATGATTTAGTCACTCCTCTGCATTCCATGTCTCTCTAGTCACACCTAGCTGTAGATGCCTAAATTTCTATGCACTAGCTGTAGATGCCTAAATTTCTATGCAATGGTCTCTCAAGCCTTGCAAACTTAGCTGAGCAATCAGAAGTCTGGGGTCAAGGAGCAGATCCACTTAGTTTGTCATATTCTTTAAGGACAGATGCTGTAAGCACATTTACATTGCATAAGAAATCCAGTAACTAAATGACACATCTTTGAGCACACATCATTACACAGCTGCAGACATTTGTGTCCATCTTGGTTCCCTCTGAAAGTGTTACTTCTGAACGTCTGTCTCCAAGCCTTTGCCACCTGGCTTTTCATCTCATAACCCAGTTGGAAAAGTCAAATAGGGTAAACACAATCCTTGTCATCTCCCACCCAATTACAAATTTCTTCAGCCAGTCTACTGCTGATTATAACTCCACCCCAAAAAAATCCAGTTTAGTCACAAAGTAATATCATATCCTCTTCATGATTCCATTCCTCCTAACAGTGACTCAGAAGCACATAATTGGCAGGGACCCTTTTGCCCCTGTTCTGCCATCTGAGGCTTGAAGAAGAAATGTTCTGCAAAGTGTTTCTTAAGCAGAGAGACCAGGTGCCAGGCACTAAACAATATTAGTTGTATGTGTTCTTTTTCGGGAAGTCCAGAAGCCCTAAAATATTCAGAAGAGCTTTTCTCCAGTGCTGTAACTATAAATACTGCCATGCAACTCATCAAAGAGAGTGATGTTCAGTTTTTTGGATATGTATAAATACACACACACACACACACACACACACACACACACACACACATACACACACACACATACTCACACAAGCATGAGTGCACGTGCAGTCACATACACATACTTCGGTTTAGGAGGTATAAATATAGACTAATACAGTGTATAATAACCACAGACAGGTTATTACATTCTTATTTTTAGTTGAGCCAAAATATTCTACCACAAAAATGTACAGAACCCAATCTGGCAGGCAAACTAAAGGAAATGTATTTTTGCCTTGTTTTCTTTTGTGTAAAATTGCAATATATGAGGGTTTCTCAGCATCATTGTGCTGGTGTAGTATAAGAATCTATTCTCAGAACAATGTTATGTAAATGTATACAGTAAAAGACACGGAGTACAAAGGAAACTAGATTAAAACATTCTCTTCAAGTTTAAACGAGTCTTTACATGTGCTTTTTTGTCAACAGACTAAAAAACAAAATCAAACAGAATGAGAAAGTAGTGATGGGAATACTGACTGGAAAATGCCGGAGGAATGGGGAGATGGCTCAGGCGGTGAGTCTGTCACTCAAACATGAGAATCAGAGTTCAGATCACCAGAACCTATATAAAAAGCCATGGGGTGCAGAGCACTCCTGTAAACCCTGCACTGGGGCAGTGGTGGGGAACAGGAACATCCCTGAACACCATTGACCAGCAAACTGAGCCATGTCAATGAAGAGCAGTTTCAGTGAGAGACCCTGTTTCAAAACAACAGAAATAGATAACAATAAAGGAAAGATACCCAAGATGCCTAGTGATGGCCCCAAGCCTCCACATAGGAACACACACATGTGCACTTGCAACTACACAGAAATTCATGTACACCAGAAAGTACACAGACAATAATCACCTCTACCCAGAATGACTGAAAAAGAGAGAGACAGTGAGACTGAGACAGTACAGAGACAGAGAAGCAGAGAGAGAGATAGACATCGAGACAGAGAGAGAATCGAATGACAAAGCTATACTGACAAAGTATCATTTGTTGTTGTCTTCATTAGTCAGAAAAAATTATTAAGTTCCAGTTAGAATTAAGTAAAACTACAGTCTATATTATGTTCACTAAAGTTCATGTATCTTGTGGATTCTCTCCTTATCTTCTGGGAAGTTCCTGGGTTCTCAGAATCCCTGCAATGCATTGACAGTGGACCCTGTGGATAGTGGCCATGTCTGGGTCTTTTTCTGTTTTTCTGGGAGGGGAGATTAAATATACTTAGTGTCCAGCAGATGTCCTCTCCTCTGAGGTCTGTCTTTTCACAGGTCACTGATATCCAGCTGCTCCCCTATTAGGATCCCAGTCACATCGTCCCTCTCTGTGTGTCTTTGGTCCTAATGTTTAAAAATCATTCCTTCATATCTGTCTCCTCTGGCTTAGCAGAGACATGATCAGCATCTTGAAATGTATCTCCAGAAACAATCAACATCCTGTTTGGGAGCTTTCAAGAACATGGCTGTTGTCCTTGAACTGTTTCTTCCTGAATGTGAATGAGCAACTTAGTGAAGGTCTCTGAAGATGCCCTCTGGAGAAGCAAAAGGATTGTATGCAAACCTGGTGAGTTGGAACTACAGAGAACCCAAGGAAGGATCAGCATGACAAGCCCTGGAGTTCAGTAACTGGGCTGGGTCTTGGGAGACCCACACCCAGAACAGAAAGGAAACCTAGAGAAAAGTGAACCATCACAAGGTTAGCAACTTAACCTGTATACAGATCTATCATATAGACTACTAGCAAGCCATGAGTCAGGTCCAACCCCTCTAAGTAGGACCTGAAGTATCTCTTCTTCCTGATGAACAGCATTTCTAAAGTCTACAAAGGAGTCATGGGTTAGACTGCCTGCCATTCAATGCTGTTTCTAGAACATTACTTACCAGACCTGTCCAATAACTTTCTAAGAAATTCCACAAAGACCATCTTCCCCGATTACAGTCA
Organism: Apodemus agrarius; assembly: GCA_964023405.1. Classification (NCBI taxonomy): domain Eukaryota; kingdom Metazoa; phylum Chordata; class Mammalia; order Rodentia; family Muridae; genus Apodemus; species Apodemus agrarius. The sequence continues at coordinate 33,526,044 of OZ030012.1, read as the reverse complement.
ATTAAGTTCTAAGACTGCAAAGTAAAGTGTTAATATGTATATTTATGTCTTGAAAGAATACAAATGACTTCCATTCCACTCAAAAAATTTCAGTGGTTATGCTTTTAATATTTCTTCCAGCATTAAATAGTTTTATTTCTAATATTCTTGCAACATCTTTCTTTTCTCTTTTTTATATTTTCCCCTTTATTCTTATTTTGGTCCTGGGGAATGAATTCAGGGCTTTATGTGTTTGTTAAGGCTGTGTTCTCCTACTGAGCATCATCTTCTCTCTTGTACATTTAAGAGTCTAGAAACCCCAGTTGTCTGTTTTACCACCTTACTGAATTCCTCATCAACTGCCCTCCATTCCTTCTAACTTTTAGAAAGGATAAGGACTTCAGTGGTTTGAATGAAGTGATTCTTTAGGAATATGATCCTTAGTGATTTACTTATCACCATCCTCAAAGCCTTTATTAGCTGATATGATGGCTTGGTCCAGATGCTAACTCTACACTCTATAGGTTCCTCTAGAGGTGAATGATTTCAGGAGGTTCATCTTGAGAAGTGAAGGGAAAACAGCTTTATGTTCACACTTTGCACTTGTGAGTGGGAAACTTGAGAGTGTATCCTGGGGAGCCTGCAAAAAGGCAGATTTTTGAGCCATGCCCCCGGGATATCTAATCTAAATTAGGGCTGAGGCATGAATTTGCATTTCTTACAAATCCATAGGTGTGACTGATGCAACTTACTTTGGTTTAAGTGAACTCCTCAGATTCAGGTGTTACTCAAATCCTTATTTTCTGAAGTATTTTATTCCAGCATAGTATCACCAAAGAAAGAGGTTTTATGTTTCCTCATTTACTCTCTTTGAAACTCCATTTCTTCTGCATGCTGACCTCCAGTTGAACTAGCACCATTTGTTGAAAAGGCTATCTTTTTTCCACTGGATGGTTGTAGCTCCTTTGTCAGAGATCAAGTGACCATAGGTGTGTGGGTTCATTTCTGAGTCTTCAGTTCTATTGCATTGATCTACCTGCCTGTCACTGTACAAATACCATGCAGTTTTTAACATTATTGCTCTGTAGTACTGCTTGAGGTCAGGGATACTGATTCCCCCAAAAGTTCTTTTACTGTTGAGAACAGTTTTAGTTTTGTTATTCCAGATTAATGACTCTATGAAGTTGGGATTTTGATGGGTAAATCTTTATATTGATTTTGGCAAGATGGCCATTTTTACTATATTAATCCTGCCAATCCAGGAGCATGGAAGATTTTTCCATCTTCTGAGGTCTTCTTTGATTATGGACCAACAACCTCCACATAAAACCAGACACACTGAAACTAATAGAAAGGAAACTGGGGAAGAACCTTGAGCACATGGGCACAGGGGAAATTTTTCTGAATGGAACACCAGTAGCTTATGCTCTAAGATCAAAAATCGACAAATGGGACCTCACAAAATTACAAAGTTTCTATAAGGTAAAGGACACTGTTAATAGGACAAAATGGCAACCAACAAATTGGGAAAAGATCTTTACCAAGCCTACATCTGACAGAGGGCTAATATCCAATATGTACAAAGAACTCAAGAAGTTAGACTCTAGAGAGCCAAATAACCCTATTAAAAATGGGGTACAGACCTAAACAAATAATTTTCACCTGAGGAATATCAAATGGCTGAGAAGCACCTAAAGAAAAGTTCAACATCCTTAGTCATCAGAGAAATGATAATCAAAACAACCTTGAGATTTTACCTCACACCAGTAAGAATGGCTAAGATCAAAAACTCAGGAGACAGCAGGATGTGGAGAAAGAGGAACACGGTACACTCCTCCACTTCTGGTAGGATTGCAAGCTGGTACAACCACTCTGGAAATCAGTCTGACAGTTCCTCAGAAAACTGGGCGTGATACTACCAGAGGACCCCATTATACCACTCCTGGGCATATTCCCAGAGGATTCCCCTGCATTTAATAAGGACACATGCTCTACTATATTCATTGCAGTCTTATTTATAATAGCCAGAAGCTGGAAAGAACCCAGATGTCCCTCAATGGAGGAATGGACACAGAGAATGTGGCATATTTACACTATAGAATACTACTTAGCTATTAAAAACAATGAATTCTTAGGCAAGTTGGTGGAACTGGAAAATATCATCCTAAGTGAGGTAACCTAAGCACAAAAGAACATACATGGAATGCACTCACTGATAAGTGGATATAAGCCCAGAAGCTTGGAATACCCATGAAATAATTCATATATCAAATGATGCTCAAGAAGAAGGAAGGAGAGGCCACTAACCCTGGAAAGGCTCAATGCAGCAGTACAGGTGAATACCAGGACAGGGAAGTGGGAGGGGGTTGATTCAGGAAGAGGGCTTATGGGACATTTGAGGAGGGGGTCTCCAGGAAAGTGGAAATCATTTGAAATGTAAATAAAGACTATATCTAATAAAAAATAAATTAAAATAAAAAGAAACTCCACTTCTCCTGGGACTTCTCTTTTAGTTAGACTTAACACATGTTCTTTGCTTTATAATCTGTTGTGATTCTCTCCTCTGGTTCTTCTTTAACCCCATGAACAACAATGGTCCAGGGCAAATTTAGCTTTGTGTGTGTCCAAGACTGGGTCCTCTGTCCCTGACAATTGTGTACAGACTTCCAGGATGTTGGACACCCTGGATGATTGGCACTACTTGTTGCCTGATGGATCACAGCTGTGGAGGCCTAGGACCATCTCCTCCTAGGCTTCATTGAGAGTTGTAAAGTTCCTCACAAAAGTGGAACATCCCTCCATCAATTTTATATCATCTTTATTTCTTCCTTCTCTCTTTCTTCCTCCCTCCCTTCCTTCCTTCATTCCTTTCTAACTTTTCACATTACATCCCAGTTGCAGCCCTTTCTTCTCTCTTCCCAGTCCCACCCTTATGAGTCATTACTCCCATCCCTTCTTCTAGAGAAGTTGGGATGCTCCAACTTTATGCCTGCTCAACTTATAGACAGGATGAATTTGGGGTAGGAAGTTTTGGGGGTGGATTAATATCACCCTGGGACATCCACTAAGCACCTCCACTCACACTGGTCACCTAGATAGTCCAGGAAGGTGAAGAGGATCCAACAGCTGGTAAGTGAGTCAGAGACAGCCCTTGTTTCAATTGTTAGGGGACCCACATGAAAAAAACATGTGTGTAGACCTAGGTTCAGCCCCTGTGTGCTCCTTGGTTAGTGGTTCAGTCTCTGTGAGGCTCCATGGGCCCAGGTTAGTTGATTTGTAGGTCTTCTTGTGGTGTCCTTGATCCTGCTGGCTTACTCAATTCTATCCCCAACTCTTCCACAAGACTCCACGCTCCACCTGATGTTTGGCTATGGGTCTTTGCATCTGTTTTCATCCACTGTTGGTTGAAACCTCTCAGGTAACAATTGTGCTAGACTCTTATCTGTAAACATAGCAGGGTATCTTTAATAGTGTCAAGGGTTGGCTTTTTCCTGTGGGATGGGTCTCAAGTTGGGTCAGCCAATGTTTGGCCAATTCTTCCATCTTTGCTCCACCTTTATAGGTCTGCTCGTCTTATAGACAGGACAAATTTGGGGTAGAAAGTTTTGTGGGTGGGTTGATGTTACCCTCATACTGGAATGCCTACCTGACATTATCGGTTCATTCCTCCTGATGCTTACCTGGTGAAGAATATGGGTGGAGCTATGACAGGAATACTTTCTTTAAGAATTAACTTACAGTAGTGATTTTTTTCTCACTGGTTGAAAGAAGAGGTATACATGAGAAGGCCTTTGATTCTTCTCATTTAGAGAATTGATACTCTATGGATATCTTCATTTGCACTCACCTCTGCCTTCCCTCTCACCACAATGCTAAATTCTCTGCTAACTCAAAAGATTGATGGCCTCCATGCCTATCCCTACAACCTTTTCTGTTGAGTAACCTCCTAATGAACAGTCCCTTCTAGATATTCTTCAGTTATGTAAAATCATGTTCCCTGGTCTCATTCGTCCTAAATGTGTTCACCTGCTGCACATGGAATTAAAAAGCAGCAACTTCTTTAGAGGCAAACAGACCTGAGTTTGAATGTTGGCTGTATCTAGGATTAGGATCTATTCTGGAAGAAACTGATCAGTTTTATATCCCTCATTTTGGTGCTTGAACTACTTGGGTGTAAATATACCCATTTGGGAAGAGTGCTGTGAATCTAATCTCAGCTACAGAACATGTGACTGTGCTTGGTGTGCCCCCAAAAGTAGCATGCTTTACTCAATAGCTGTTATTGTATATGTTAGTATGTCTGCATTCCTGTGTGTATATAGTTAGTTATTTGTTATAAATTAATAGGCTACTTCACAAAGAATGAGCATATAGCATGAATTGTTTTACATACCAAATAATACATTTATGAATGACCAGGGAGCATGCCCATGTTTTCAAGCTTTTTTATACCTGAATATTTACACAAACCACACAAGTTATCAATGGACTAAGCAGGAATCACTACTGATTCATACATAGACCACACAGACAGAGATAAGCACTTTCCTGGAGGCTTTACAGAAGATGAAGCGGACACCCAATGGCTGTTGTGCATTTTTGTTTCTGTTTTGATTTTTGAATCCCCACATCCGGATTATGTTTAAGCAGAAAAAATAGAATAGAACTTGCTGCTTTGCCGGTTTTGATTTCCAAGAATGTTTACCACCAATTCAGCCAGACTCTCTCCCCTGCCCCCCAAAAAAACAATCCTGTTCAATTTCCCCAGTCTGCAATTATTCATGAATAATATCAAACTGAGAAACAAAGGCTTCTCTTTAGCTAAAAATAATAATAATAAAAGAAATGAATGGTGGTTTTCAACCTCAGCAACATCAAACAATGCTTCTCAGAGATGCTGGCACATTCAAGAAAGAGGACTGTGATTCTAGCAATTTGCTAAGGAAACCCTCCTTTCCTGGTGTGCTTTTATGTTAATAATTTAAAGCTCAGCAATTCCTAAATCAAATCATTTTCTGCTCACAAGAGCTAGGTCCAGGTATCTGGGATGTCAAGCGGTGATTCCAAATCCTTCTGCTAAACCATGGGTGACTCGAAGCCTGAAATTTAATGGTAGCCAAATAATAAAGTAAGAAATATAAACAATTCACTGGGTTTTTTCTGAATATTGGTGTTTGGGTTACATCATTCAAAGAAAAGAAAACTGTCATTTTTGTGGAGGTATAAAATTGTAAGGAAAAGATGGTAATTTAGCATTTATTATTATTTATTATTTAAAATGTATTATTTATTTATTATTGCACAATAATTTAAAAATTAATATTATTTGTGGACTTAAAGAAGCATTTTAAATATTTTTATTCCTAAGCTTTTCACATTAGCATTCATTGGCATTTGTCGGTTGACTTGATAGGTGGATAATTAATCAACAGCAACAGGTTTAGTTAGAGACTGCTTTTGACACTCTGGGACTACACATTCTGGCATTATCACGGTCTACACTGTGAGCACATGCTATCCAAGAGCCAAAGTAGGCATTCTGGATAGGATGGTAACAGGAAGACATGCATTCAGCTTACTAAAAGTTAGAGAATTGAATTAAATAATACAGTAAAAAAGAAGATTGTGTGGAGTATGTTCTTAAGGCAAACCCCCTACATGGATGGATGCACCATGGATCAAAGAGGGTTCAAATAGATTGGGGTGGTCCTGGGAGGAACTGGACAAGACATTCCCATTCACTCTGTTAAAGTTTGAGAATAAATTAGAACAGGTCCAGTAAAAGTTACATATCTTATTGCAGTCATATTTATGGTAATAAAATTCACTCTATATTTGCAATTAGTCTAAAAGGGATATGCATGGCCAGAATACATGTTTGAAGAAAAGGAACATCTTCATAGAAGTTGGTAATCATTCAAAGCTGAAAAAAAATAAAAAAGAGTTTGTCCACACTCAGAACATTAACTAGAAATAATTCAAGATGAAACGTATGCAACAATTTCCTTTCATGACCCTACGCACGAAAATAATGGGGCTCACAGATTCTGAGATCTGAACTTGAACTGACTTGCCAAAGACCAAGAGGGACAGCTCATTAGTGAGAAAGCAGAGGTGATTCTGACCAGGCATCCCACAGCCAAGGAGAGGTCAGTTTTGAATATAGCTCATCATCTGTCTCAGTTTTGTTAGGTGAAGCAGAATTTAAAAATTAAAAAACAAAAAACGTAGTATTCAAAGACTAAACAGAATTATTAGTTTGTCCAGATTGCAGCCAGTAGCTGAGAGAAGTTTTAATTTTTTTTTCAGTGAGCAGTGGCCATTAAAGTTCACAAGAATACATTTCCCTAGGGTTTCTTGGGTCTCTGTCCTATTATTTTCCTGTTCTTAACCAGAGCAGAAATGAAGCTCAAATGGTACAGAAGCCATTTTTTCAGTCTCTGAAACAGAGGAGGCATTGGTATTAAAATTACAGGGCCTGAGGTGACACTACACACTCTCTAAGTTCCAAATCTTGGTAAAATCAGAGGTATTAGCTTTACATACCTCAGTCGATGAGCAAATTATTACCAAAAAAAAAAAAAAAAAAAAAAAAAAAATTCTCTGCATGAAAGAGAGATCCTTGGAGAGAAGTTAACATTTTACATTGACCAAGTCAGATAATCAAATCCCTGATTTAGGGGGGAAATAATAAGATGATTTCATTCTTATCATTGTAAGAGATTAATTCTTGTGTCATTCTTTACTAAAACTGAAGGAGGAGGACTCCATATGCTGTGTCAGAGATCACACGCATCTCGAGAAGAAAATCTATTTTGGAGGTGTTTGATAAAGAAAGCTGGGGTGTATACTGTAACAGGGCCAAGCCATCGCTGCCTTTGCCACCATCTCACCTGACATAACATCTCCCACGTGTAGTTGGCAGCTCATAGACCATGATCCATCGGGAAGTAAATGAAGGACTAAAGATAGACTTCTGAAAAACCAGCATCTTTTGGTACCAAGTGTTGTTATGTCATCTTCTAAGAGAAAAACTTGGGAACTTCTTCAGAACTTCGGTCCTGAGAACCTGTTAAACTTTATCCTAGGAGACTATAGTATTTGTGAGTCAGCAAAATTCTGAATCTTTAGGCTCTGTGGCCCATAGTCAGTGCTCCGCCCCCTCAAGAAGGATGCTGCACAGAAAGAAGTGGACATGACTGTTTCCAAGAAATGGACTTTGAAATGTAAATGTCATTGAGTCTTCTTGTTGCAAATATCATTTTTTCTTTGCATCTCTCCAAACTCTAAAGCTGTAATAGCCACTGTTTGTATAATGGAGGTTATCAGGGTGGATTTGACCCTAGACAGGAATAGTTTCTGAACTCCTAGGTAATTCTGAGGGCAGCTTACCAGTGGTTCTCAACCTTCCTAATGTTGTGCTTCTTTAATACAGTTCCTCATCTGGTGGTAACCCTCCACCATGAAATTATTGTCATTGCTACTTCATAACTGTAATTTTGCTGCCTTGCTGAATTGTACTGTAAATATCTATATCTGTGTTTTCTTATGGTCTTAAGTGACCCCCTTAGGAAGGTTGTCTATGGTTGTCTCCCACTGGTTGAGAACCACTGGCTAACAAGCAGACATTCCATTTTGGATTCATGCCTGGGTTCTCTGGAATGGTCTGTTCTTGGGTCCACACACAGGCAAACTTCCCTCTAATGCTGTTCTCTTTGCATACTTCATGTGTGATCTTACCCACATAGTAAGATCTTATCACATCTCCCCCTTTTACTGATAACTCAGCCAAGTCGCGATTTATCTTCTTGCTCTCTAATATCCCGCTCTCTTTTCCTCTCTCCTTTCTCTTGTTTCCTGCCACCTTTGATCATAAAGACCTATTCAGGCAGATTATAGACTCTAACTCCCATGAGAATTCTCAGGGACAAAGAAGACACATTTATTGCAGTTCTTTGTCAGTGTAGGTCAATAGGACACAGCCCAGGACCTTCCAGCATTGTGGCTGACAGTGGCAGTTCTTGAGGAGTCCTCAGAGACAGGCTATGATAGAGCAATTAGAATCCATCACAAGAGAACAGGTAGTAATCTGTTCATGCTGAAGTGTTTACCTGACTAATAAAGGAAGTCTCTCTCTCTCTCTCTCTCTCTCTCTCTCTCTCTCTCTCTCTCTCTCCTCTCTCTCCTCTCTCTCCCTCCCTCCCTCCTTTCCTCCTTCCCTTCCTTCCTCCCTCCACACATACATAATGTGGATCAGGATGTAGTTCCTAACTACCTCTTCAGCACCATGCTGTGCCTGCTACCATGCTTCCTAGCATGATGCTAATAGACTAAACTTCTGAAACTGTAAGCAAGCCACCAATTAGATGTTTTCCCATATAAGAGTCGCCATGGTCATGGTTTCTCTTCACAGAAATAGAACAGTGACAAAGACAGTATTTGAATCTTGGATCAATAATGCTCAGTGTTGGGATGAGGAATCTGCTCAATTCATTTTCCTTGTGTGTGTGTGTGTGTGTGTGTGTGTGTGTGTGTGTGCGCGCGCGCGCGCGCGCGTGCGTGCATGTGCGTGTGTGTGCATGTGCGTGTGTGTGTTTGCATGCACATATGTGTGTGTGCATGCGCGTGTGTGCACGCGTATGTGTGTGTTTGTTTGTGTGTGTGTGTGTGTGTAAGCTATCACCCCTGAGCCCTGATACAAATATAAGCCTCCTCTTTTTCCAGCCAACAACAGAAGCCTCTGATGTGAAAGCTACATACCTGTGAGAAAGCACCTGTCTTACCATCCTCCTAGCAAACACGGGCAGACACTCATATTCTTTCAAATGTATTCATATCTGATCTGCATTCACAAGTACAAGAAAGACTTGGTTTTATTCAACATGCTAACCTGAAATTCTCAACTGTTAATCTGTATAAAAATGCAGCAGCCAATGTTGGCAAAGTCCTCCTCTATCCCCTGGCAGAAACATAGCCCAGATGTTCATCATGCACAGCTGGTAGCTAGTTTTAGATGCTGCATTTACTGACGCCTCAGCATGCTCACTTTTGTACAGTTCCTCTGGAATGAGGGTGCTGAACTCAGATCCACTAATCACTGGGTCTTGTTATTGTGGCTGCACATCTTCAAAAGACAGTAGAAACCCTAATGTGGTGATAGGGCTTTAAAAGAAGAATCAATTTTCTAATTTGGCTGGCTGCAACTAGATGTAAGAATTCCAAAAAGAATACTATCTTGGAAGACGGGGATTCTGTATTCTGTTCTGGTCTTTTCTGTTTGGGTGTGGGTTTTGTTATGAAGTTCTTGTCTGTTTCTTGCTTGCTTTCAGTTTCCTGTTATACCCAATGATGGTTTACAGAAAGAGCATTCTGATTGGACTTCTGGTATGTCCAGTCACTTCAGATTAGTTCTCTGTTAATTTCCTTATTATTAAAATGGGAATTATTATAGTATATCTTGATTCATTTAGTATTGATTTGCAAATCACAAAATGTCTACCTACCTATAACTATAAGATGGTGTATAAACTTATACATCTTTATGAAGAGAAGTAGGAGCTGCTCTGTACACAGTTGGTAAAGTGCTTACTTAGGGTAAATGAATGTCTATGTTTGGTCACCAGCACCACATCAACTAGAAAAGGTAGAATTAGCCTCTAATATTAGCACTTACTTTTGATATAAAGGTAGGAGGACCAGAAGTTCAAAGTTATCACTAGTAACACAGCAAGTTCAAGTCCAGGCTGGGCTAGACTTATTTCAACAAACAAACAAAAGAACCAGAGCTGAAATAGGAAACTTGTCAAGGCTTGATTGGCTCAGTGGTTCAGTGACTTAAAGGTTTCCCAAACAAGGCTGGAGAGGTGGCTGAGTGGTCTAGAACATATGCTGCTCTTCTAGAGGACCCTAATTCAGTTCCCAGGATGTACATCTGACTGTTCACAACTGCTTGCAACTCCAGTTACAGAAGATCAAATGTTCTTTCTCTTCTGCCCTCTGTAGACATGATATATGCAGACACACACACACACACACACACACACACACACACACAAACGCGCGTGTGCACAGAGAGAGAAAGAGACAGACAGAGAGATAGAGAGACACAAAGAAAGAGATAGAGACAGAGACAGACAGACAGACAAACAAACACACACACACACACACACATGGGGGAAAATACATATAAAATTTAAAGTGAATATAAAAATGTTGCTCCAAATCTCATGTGTTGAAGGCTTTATCTCCAGAACACCAGTAATCAGATGTGTGACCTTGGAGAAATGATCAGGTAAGTAGGACTCCAACCTCATCCCCAAATTAAACTGGTGCTAAGTTCTCAGAGCTCAGTGGATTATTCAGAAGTGGAGGAAACATTAATAATTGGGACATAATAAATAATGTAAGGTATTAGGCTCATGGAGAGAATGTTGTGTTTATATCTTTCTCTCTTCCTCTATCTTTCTCCCCTTCCCTTCTAACATCTCTCTCCCTCATTCTCTTTCACAGCTGTTTCTTCTGTTATGTGACAGCCCACCCTGAAGGGATGTGAAGGCTCACCAAAACCATGATACTCTTAGGAAACAAAGAAGACTTGGGAAGCTCCTGTAACTTAAGAGACTCTTGGGGCCCTTTCCCACAATTATATAGTCTTTGGTGTATAAAAATGCAGTGGCCAATGTTGGCAAAGTCCTCCCCTATCCCCTGGTGTATGTCTTTCGTTCAGGGAGCTGCACTGAGGCGGCTTCTGTGAATCAGCATCCTTGCCAGGTAGGCTCCTCAGTGATCAAGCTGCCCTTGTGTTACCTACTCTCCTGTGAGGACCACACTAGCTCACCAGGATGCATAGAGATGGAATTCTTCCTGTGTTCTGCCATTACTCTTTCCATCTGCCCTGAATAGAAATAAACTTCCCAGGAAACAATCCGACCACACTGTGCTCCTCGGCCATCATGAGACAAGTCCATGCTTTCTTATGTACTATTTGACAAGCCATGGTCCTCTGCCTCATTATCGATCCAGAAATAATAGAGCCCAGTGACCATGGACCAAAAATCTTTAAGACCATAAGTCAAGGTGAATCTTTTGTCCTCTAAGTTGATTTTATTTGGAATTTTGTCCTGGTGACAGAAAGCTGGCTAATACAGTCATCAGGATCTAATTCCATGTGTTTTCTACTGTGCCATTTTATTCCAAGTCTAGATTTCTTTATAGTGATAAAATAAAAAACATCTTATATCCCCAAGTTGCAAGTTATAATCAAAGTGTCTCTGTCTCTGTCTCTCTCTGTCTCTTTCTCTCTCTCTCTGTCTCTCTGTCTCTCTCTCTCTCTCTCTCTCTCTCTCTCTCTCTCTCTCTCTCTCTCTCTTAGATATTTAAAATGCTTGTTGTATCCTGAGCTAACATCACATTTTCTATAGTCAAAGTTGATCTTGAATTTCTAATCCCCCTGCCTCTAATTCCCAGGTACTGGGATTATGTTGCCCATGGACATGGGTTACTATGCCCAGTATTTATAGTCCTGGGACTAGAAGCAGTGGTTCCATGCATATTAGATAAGTATACAACTGAGTTATATCTCTAGCCTGCAGAACCTCTATGGATATTCATTTGACAACCACCCACAGATAAGGAAGACCATGATGATAGAGTGTGGTCATGTGCTGAGGACCAGAAGGAGGAGCATAGGGATTGACTTTGGTCCTAGACCTGAAATCAGAATTATAATAATGGAGACAAGGTTGCACACTCCTATAGTCATCATATATGTTTAAGTCAAAGATGTTTAATGGCTTAGAAGCTAACTTCATTATCATCCTGTTCCAAGAGCTCTCCTAAGCTGTGGTTCAAAATCCCAAACTGCTAACAATCTTGTGGCACCTCATCTTATAGTTGCGAGAACTCCCCTTATTCTACTTGGTATGTGCAAAGAAAGAACAAGAGCTTTGATAATTTTGATTTACTTTCCATTTATGAGAAATGGTCAAAGGCAAATTCAAATATGAGAGTTTAAGAAATGTACATACGAGTATGGGTATTTGTAAGTTTACTTATTATCCTTTATTATTTATCATTATCCTTTCTTTACCAACTTATCATTAGATACAAGTAATAAGATCCATTTCCTGAATCAAGCACAGTGCCATGTACCTTGACGTCAGTTCTAAGTATGGCTCCTTCTGCATCACCAATTTGTCTGTAACTCATAGGCATGGTTAAAGGCAGTGGTTACACCAAATGTTCTCACTCAGAATAACAAGGGATGAACACTCACTAGACCTTAGTTGTTACTTCCATTCTGACATCTGTTTTCCTTTGGTTGTCTGGTGGTTTGAACTTGCTTTGTAGTCAGGCTGGCCTTAATTGCATCTCAATCCTCTTGCCTCAGCTCCTTCAGTTGCTGGGATTATGACATCATGCATCACCATGAACAGCTCTGCATTCTGCAATCTTAAAGTTCTGGACACATGGACTCTAAGCACCGAGACAGATGGGGTGCAGGTTTTCTGACTGGGGAGTGGCTCTCAGGCCTGTTGACAGGATGGACTGGTTCTTCTCTGTGAGGCCTCATCTCATACACATTGGTCATTGCGGGGCCGCCTTTTATAAGAACTCTGCGTCTCAGGGCCAGAATGCTGGTTGTGAACAATTCAGGGCCCTGCAGGCTTTTTTAAATTCAAAGTAAAACCCTCTGTTGTCCAAGGCTTCTGTTTGTTATTTGTTTTCCTAATACAATTTTCTTAAAAAAAATATTGGGCCTCAGATCTGTTTGCTTCTGTTCAGTTCCCTGGGCAGGAACCTTAGGAAATTATTTTTCAGATATAATTCTAGAGCCTAGCTGATTCTTGTTTCTTTAATGCCCCTTTTCAATTTAAGAGCTACTTCCCTGAGGTGACATGGTAGAGAAGATGAGAAGACTGGACTCTTAATCTGATGTTTGCCTTGAGTGATTTTTCCTCCACTGAGAACTTGTGCCTTGAATCATTTCAATCAACTATGATGTTTCTGCGGGTCTTAATTTTTCAATGTCTTTTTGAAAAACAAATCATAATTTTCTGGGATTAGAAACTTGAAAAAATTCAGTCAAACAAGGGTCTGAATTTCTAGGCTGTTTTTCCTGTTATTTTGTCTGAAAGTCATCCAGTTATGATTTAATGTTCCACACACTATTAGTAGTCTGATTTCCAGTGTCTTCACAAGAATTATAAAGTCACTGAGTTTGGGCTTTCTGTCTAGATACAACAGAAGTGCCATTTTACTCTCTCTTGTTATAACATATAATATCTGAACACATTTACAGACTTTAAATGATAATTTGATATGAGCATACAATGTAGAAGGGTGAATCAGGGTGAAGACTAATTCCCTCGTGTTGGTTCATGAATGTGTATTGGGATTTTCATAATCTTCCGGCAACTTCGAAGTTTATCATAGATTGTGGGAAAGCCAGAAAAAGTCTTCCTTTCTGTGATTTGGGGCTCTCTTCTAATGCCTTTACCATTCTCTGATGGTCACTGTGATGCTCTGTTATTCCAAGAGACTGAATTTCCCACTTCCATAAGTGAAAGAACATGTTGTGTTTGCCTCTCTCTGTGCCTAGTTTATCTCAGTTAAGTTCCCAGGTTTGGCTCAGCTCTGCTCAGTATTTTTTCTTTTTAACATTGCTTTCTGACTCATTCGGATGCCATATGGTTTAGGAGTTTTGTTATTGTCATGATCAAAGACTCTGCTTAGCATCAATTTTTCTATGATTTAAGATAGCATAGACTTTGTCATAATAATTGGAGGCCAAACACAAATAATTTACATCTTACTCAGCTCAACCTAGGCTGCCCAGCCCTCCTCTAAGCATGTGTTTAAACACTGGCATATTTCAGCATTGTAGCTCTGAATTTAAGGTAACTTTGCTTCATTCAGATAGCTGGGAGAAGAAGGTAGATAGATATGAATCATGGGCTCACATTGACTGCAGATGCCTTTACTGAGCATGCAGGAGACTGGCTTTGTCCAGTGACCTGTCATGGATGGAGCAGAGGCTCTTTAGGTCCCCCCTCTAACCCCTGAAGGAGTGATCACAAAACGGGGCCTACCATGACTGACCTCAGAAAAACCCAACAAGCAGCTGAAAGAGTCACATGTAGATATTTGCACCCAACCAATGAACAGAAGCTCCTGATCCCTGTGGCTGAATTAAAGGAAAGCTGGAAGAAACTGACGGGGAGGGTGACCCTGCAGGTGGACCAGCAGACTCAATTAACCTGAACCTCCAAGATCTTTCAGATACTGGAACACCAACCAGGCACATACATCAACTGATAGGAGGCCCCCAACACACATACAGCAGAGGACTGCTGGATCTGGGTTCGGTCAGAGAAGATGCACCTAACCTTCAAGAGAATGGAGGAACCAGGGAGTTTAGAGGTCTGGTGGGGTTTGGGGATAGGGGGCGGGGACATCCTTATAGAGAGACGGGGGCAGGGAGGAGGAATCAGATATGGAACAGTAGAAGGGTGGACCAGGAGGGGAATAAAATTTGGAGTTTAAAATAAATAAATAAATAAATAAATAAATAAATAAAATTATTTAAAATGTATAAAAAATAGACTCTGGGATATGGGGGAACATTGTTTTCAAGTGTTCATAGGCAGCTTTACCGATCAGGCTCCAAACCTGTGATAACACAGGAGGTCCTGATTAAATTTATTGAGTCACAATGCAAAATGAATAGGAATGTGAAAAGGAATTTGGGGGGAAGAAGGTGGATAGATGGGGAGGTATGAGAGGGTAAGAGATGAGAGTGGTCAATATATGAACACGTGTAAAACTGTGAAAAAAATAAATTTAAAAAAAAAAAAAAAAACAAATGGATACGGTGAGGCCACACCAGGTACTTAAACCAAGGCTGTTTAAATGGCTTCTACCTGAAATCTTCTTTTATCAAAGAAATTTTTTATAACTTACTACAGCAGATATATGTGAAATAGATATACAAATAACATATATTCTGACAATGAACCATAAAGAAATTCATTTAAAAATAAATATTCGGAACTGGAAAAATGGCTCAGTAGGGGTAAAGACACTTGCCACAAGGTGCAATTATATGATAGGAGTTCCAGTGAATTCCATCAGTAGAATCCATATAGGAAGATGGAACCAACATCTTGTTCTTTGGGCTCCTGGCCTCCACAAGTGTCTGTGTAGTACCTGTTCACTCATACAATGTGTGTGTGTGTGTGTGTGTGTGTGTGTGTGTGTGTTTAGTTTTGGATAAAGAATTAAATCTTGGTTGAATACTTGGTACTGCAAGACATACCACATTTTCTATGATTTTTCAGAATTGATGACCATACTGATTTTATAATTGGCATTGTTGAGAAAATTGCTTCTCATAAATACGTATCACAAAATGGCAGAACTGTGTCTAGGACAATTTCAGTTGGAATTTTGAAAGTGCGTTGAATGACATTTGCTAAACTCATGTCAAAAAGCCACTTGTAAAACAAATGTTAATCACTATATTATTATAAGGTAGCAGAATTTATCTTTCAAAATTAAGTCCTTCTGTTTATATGATGGCAGAAGCCTTTGTATGTGCAGTAGGAACACTACGACTTAGGAGTTTTGAATCTGAGCCAAGATGTTTTAGGCACAGTTCACTGACATAGTGTGGTGTCATGGCATGCACAGTACAAAGCTTACACATTGTGTGTTCAAAACCAAGACTGCAGAGAAGTCTCATGGTACAACAGGGCCCATGGTTTCAAATGTTTTGGTCTATGGTCATCTGTCTTCTTCTTTTCTGTGCAATTGTGAGCAGAACATTGTAGAGATAGCATATGGCAAAGTGATAGGAGAGAGAGAGAGAGAGAGAGAGAGAGAGAGAGAGAGAGAGAGAGAGAAGGAGGGAGGGGGAAGAGGAGGAGGAGGAGATAATTCAATATCCAAGATTATACCTTCAAAGACCAACTCTTTTCAATTATGTTCTACCTCTTTAGATTTTATCATCTCCCAATTCCATCACATTCGAACCCATCACCCAGGATCACTTCTAAAAGCCCACCAGCCTATTAGCCAGGTTTTTAGCACTTGGGCTTTGGGAAATTATTTATATCCAAACCATAACAGAGACTGAGAAATTAGAGTACAGTACTAGTCATTTTCATTAGAGGATTACATAGATATTATCAGAAGCAAGCAGTATCTCTTGCAGTCACCTCAACTGTATTGGTGTTTAAAAAAGAAAGAGTACACATTCTATCTAAAAGGAAGGGACCAATAGAATCAAACAACCGTAAAAACTTCACTGGGTTTTTGAGATACTAAAGACATAATTGACATAATTAATGGCAAATTTTTACCTGAGCACCTGCCACATCAGTGCTTTGTAAACCATATTCATTGGTGCTTATGTTTTCTATTACTACTTCTTTATATAAAATTGATGGTGGTATAGGAATTCATGTTCTGGTAGGTTTATTCTAGTCCAAGCATTTTATATGTCTAGTTTTCTCATTTTGCTGCATAAACAAATCTAGGGGAGAACATTTTCTTAGGAAGATTTTCAATTTCAACAAAAATGTTCTACTTTATGGCTTTTATTAGCAATTTCTCTGACATCTATACTCTGGTTTTTTTTTCTCATAAAAAATGATTCTTTAAAGAAAAGAATCAAACCAACATTGATATTGAGAAAATAAATTTAAAAAAGAATGTCTCCTCTCTTGACAAATCCCGAGAGAGTATGTTTGGCCTGACTTCTATTTCCTGATGGTGTCATTCAGATACTCAAAATAAAAGTGATACATGTCTCTGAAGGGTCAGGGTGAAAACCAAGGTGGTGGGTAGCCTAGAAACCAGGATTGTACAAGGGTAAAGTGCAAACCCATTGATGTTGGCCATGTTTTCAATGTGTCCCACCTCTGAGTTTCCAGGTGTACAAAAGAAAAGAAAACCTCAGTCTTTCTTGGCAAAGAGCTCCTTACCCTTTAAGTCAGACAATGGGAAGAAATAGAAGTAGATTAATTCTCACAGGTGTCAAAGAAACTACCTCCAGTGAAGAGCTTAAACACATGCTGTGTGGAAACTGAAAGGGAATAAAGTAATCTTTCAGATAAATAAATAGGAATATCCAAGCAACCATATGTAGGAGGAAGGTACCAGTTCAGAATGGTGTGAGGTCAGAAAAGCAGAGTGAGTAGTGCACAGTGCTTTGATGGAGGTCCACATAAATACGGGAGGAGGGTGGTCATGAGCAGCAGACGACAGTAAAGCTGTCTATAAATGTCATTCCTATCTGTTCCCCAAAGAACAGAGACTTCCGGGGGAAGCAGAAGTCTTAAATAATGGGGACCTGAAGAATGAAAATGAGTCTTTTGCCCTCGAGCATTTTTGTTTCTACTTAATGCAATGTAGAACATTACTGAAAATATATTATAAATGAAAAGGGAGAACTAAAAACCCAGCTAAATTACAATGAGCAGCTACTTGAAATGAACAAAGAAAATCTGCTACAAATAACGTAGCTGGAACACAAACATGCAAGCCACAAACAAGAGCCCTGTGCACAGTAAGGAGACTCTGGAAACCTGTGCTAGGCTTAAAGCTTCTCCCTATAACTCCTGTCAAAAAGAAGATATTTGGACCTGGGGAGATGGCTCAGTGGTTAAAAATGCTGACTGATCTTCCAGATAACCTCTGATCAAGTCCCAGCACCTACATGGTGTCTTACAACTCTCTGGAACTCCAATTCCAGTGCACTCGATGCCCTCTTTAGGTGCTGTGGACACGTGGTGCCCAGGAATGCATGCATGCAGAACACCTACTGAAAGGATAAGGTTGTAAGCTAGGAATTCCCAGTGCCTGAGTCTTGGGTGACCCCAAAGGAGCAGAGGTTTGGCCCATTCTTTCCTCCAGAGTCCGGCTGCGAGCCCGGGGCTGGGAGTGTCCCTGGCATCTTTTCCCGTCTCCCTCCAAGGAGTGGATATGGCAAGGACAAGTGCGGCTGGGGGATGGCAGAATCACTGAGGGGTCCATGGAACTCCTGCCTGGGGGCACTTAAGTCCCCAACACCTAATGCCAGTGGGGGAGGGTGGGTGCGACCCTGTGCATGGCGGCCACGTAAGCGGAAATGACTTAACTAGTTCTTCCGGCCTCTGTGAGAGGCTGATAGGTTCTCAGAGAGCGCGGATTCAGATGGTTTGAACTGATTGGCTTAGAAGCTTGTGGTAGGCGGGTTCTGTTATAAGCCTATCAAAAGCCAATCCAATTCTGCCCAAGTGGCTCACTTCTTTTACCCTGCATGGTAAGACTGTGACCCCCAGAGCTCTGGAAATTATAATCCTTCTTGCAAATTGCATCAAGATTGTTTCTCATGTGTGATTGGGGTGCCGGCTTCCGAGGCATGGGGTGCGGGGGTACCCCTGTTTTTCTTTCTGGTCTTACACTACATACATGGGATAGACATAAAATAAATCTTTCTTAAGAGATGGTGTTCACACTGCACATCTGAATACTAAAGGAAGGTCCTAATCCCTGAGAACACTGGATTCACAGCTGAGGATTTAGAGCTGCATAATTTTAGCAAATGTAAATGACATTGTTTCTAAAGGAAGAATAAAAGGCAAACTGGAAGGAAGGAAGAGATTTCTTTTGCAGATTTAGTGTAAGAGGAGATTTTACAATCCAACAACACAAACAGCATGTTGTTGGGCATGGTTTCCTTCTCTGCCAGAACACAAATGAAAACTCAGTAAGGAGAATCCACTTGGCCATGGTATTCACAGGAAGCACTGAAGAACTGAGCAGAGCAGAGCTAATAATAGTAAGAATCACCGGTCCTGAGTTCATCCTCCCCAATCCCATTCCCAAATCTGAGGCATACAACAACGTAGAACAGCACTGCAAACCAAGTTAAATATTTCCAAGCAAACATTCAGAAACAAGAGAAAAAAAACTTTGAATTAGAAATTCATAAATTCAAGGCAAGCTGTGTATGGTGGCTCTTGCCTATAAATCCAGACTTAGGGAAGCAGTGGGGGACGGTTACAAGACTTAGGCCAACCTGGGCTACATAGCAAGTTCTAGACTAACCTGCTGTACACAGTGAGAGAGAAATCAACAATAAAATTCCAGAAAGAATTTAGGGGAGAAATAGGGAGGAAAGTAACTTAGACATGAAGAATAATTTACAAAATGGAAATTTAGTCAGAGTCTCTGTAGATGGCTAGGACAAAAACAAAGATTATTAAAGAAAGATTAGAAACAAGCAAAGTCAGAGATACATGGGGCAGAAATGGAGGCTGGCAAAGGAGGGCCCATATATCTGGGACCCTGAAGAAGTCAAATGTAGCAATATTTATAATTATAATATGAGAAAACATTGCAGAAATAAACCAAAATCTAAATCTATGCATTAAAGCAGAGAATCTAGCTCCTGAAGAAAATTGCTAGTTTTAAAAAAGAGAGAGGAATATTTCTGAGACATTTGATAGTTAATAAAATACATAATAAATAAAATTCAAAAACTGAAATAAAACCAAATCTCAAGGCAAAAATATCAAATAACTCATAAGACAAAATAATTCATTGCACTGTTTTGGGACTAGTAACCTTGAAGAACATGCATATAACAGCTGAAGGCGTACCTAATGGCAGAGATAATGTTTACAGCATGCACTGCCCTGGACTGTACACCCAATACCATAAAGATATATAGGGCCCTCTCACAGAAGTGACTGTTTCCAGCAAGAAATGTCAGGAGCTACTAAGTTGGTAAAACCATAATGAAAATCAGATTATCAGTATAGTTAATAGTCTAAGAGGTAAAATCTGCAGGGTTTTATCAATTGCAGAACTTAGAACAAGAATTAAACCATGAAACTCTTCAATGTTATCTGAAACTGTTTATAAGTCCAGCTTCAATCAACTTAGAATTATCTTCATGCCTATCATTTTATCTATATAATTTCCATGATAACCTTCAATTTTAACATGTTTTTCTATATATTTCTACAATTTTATCAGAAATATTTTCCTTGTAAATCTTTGTTTATCAGAAAATGTTTAAAATTCTACTTTTAATCAACTTAGGAATACTTTTATGCCTACCATTATTATATCTATATAAAATTTTCCATGATAACCTTCAATTCTAACATCTTTTCCTACATTTTTCTACAATTTTATCAGAAATATTTTCCATGTAAATCTTCAATTCTATCATAAAATGTTTCTATCATATTTCAATTAATTTAGACATGTTTTACATGTCTACCACTTTACTCCTTAATTTTCCATGAAAATTGTCATTTGTAACGTGTTTATCTGAGATATTTTCCATGTAAATCTTTAATTTTATCATAAAGTGTTTTTACTTCCCTTTACTTCCCTTTTCAATATAAAAAAATAAAATAAAAACTTGCTGATTTCACCCCTAACACAGCTGGTATAGCAAACACTCCTTCAGTGGGAAAGAGAAAACACAGCAGGCTTCAGATTCTAGGAAATGAGAGCCACACACCATTCTTGACCCAAATAAGTAACATGCATGTTTGCAGCCTGAACTGAGGCACAATATCCAGCTAGTAACCATCTACAGTCCCATCATTGTCTATTGGCACTCAGGAGGCTGAGGCAGGAGGAACTGGAGTCTGGGATAGCCTACACTTACAGAAGGAGCCTCATTGTCAATAAACACAAAAGGCAAAACCAAACCAATATTTTATGGAGTGAAATTATATAGAGTGCATATTATAAATTACATATATATGCATATACATATATATGAACCACCATGACAATTATTAAATGGAATAAGACTTTTAAAAGAGATTAGTCTTATGAACAATATTTTACTGACTGATTGACACAAAATCTTAACATTGACTTGTAAAGCAGACGATTTTGATTTTAGAAAATACAAGTGCAACTTTAGAGGTAAAAGATAATCATACAAAAAACTAAAGTCTTCAGATGTATGTACTTTGTATATTGTAATGTATGCATATACAGAATCATATTCCTATACATATAAGCAGCCATATGCATGTATATATGTATGTATATATATATATATATATATATATATATATATTATATGTATATACAAACACAGTTTTCCTTATGTGTCCATATAGGAGCATGTATTGAGAGAATCAATACACAATAAGTATACAGAGACTGAGTGAAAAGCAGACCGAAAATGTTCAAGCTACTTCTGCAAATATTTTTGAAAAAAAATCATTAAAAAATAAACTAATAGGAAAACTAAAAGTGAAATGTAAAAGTGCTGGTGTGCTTCGTGGTGCTATAACAAAACTACTGAGACTTGGTCACTTATTAACTACATTATCTCGTACTTCTAAATGACAGATAAGTCCAAGATCAAGTCCCTGGAACCTTGAATGTCTCCTTGTATCATCCCACAGAAAAGAAGGAGGGGACAAGAAAGCAAGAGATCTACTTCGCAGTGCTAAACTGCAAGATGAATAGATATCAATCCAGTCATAAAGGTTGAGGCCTCCTGACCTAAAGACCTCCCATGAGGCTTTGCCCCACCCCTAGACCCAATATGGTAGCACTGGAATTGAAGTTTCCCTGGTTTTCAAACTACAACTGGAGGGAGTCTTTGTATACAACCAATAGTTCTGTATCATACAGAGTGAGCTGCTAACTAGTTCTCATTCAGGGTACTCAGAAATACTTCCTTTACAAAATTGGTTGATTGTCAGATGTATGGTTTCCTGTTCCATCTGATCCAAGTTTAATAAACATATTCAATAACACTCAGAAAGATTCACACACTGAGCATGAAGTGACCACAAATAGACTTTGTATTTATTTATTTATTTTTTAAAACAAGCTGAAATGTCACCACACTCTGCAGTGTGGCATTTGTCAGTACCATCCTGGGTTCAGCCAATCTCCTTTTGTGAAAGCAAAGTTGGAGGAACAATACCCATTTCAGATGGAGAGACCTGATGGTTTGACAAGAAAAAGAAATCCATTGCAGAGCTAGGAACGATTTTATTTGGTTTGAAGTCACTACAAACCTCCAGTAAGTAAACTTACCTCCTTACCTTTGAAAGGGGCTCATTCCCATTTGGGAACTGGCCTATCCACCCTCATTTGGGTTCTTTCCAGCATTGCCATTAGATGACAGAAGCCTACAACAGAAAGCTGGACTTGGAAGTGAGAAGCACAAGCCATGCAACCCTTGGTTTCCCATCCCCTAGCTTCATGACTTTTACCAGGACCCTTTGCTTCTCTAAGCCTCAACTGAAATGCACATAACTCTCATGCATAGTTGTTGACCATTAGGAGTAATATGAGAGTATTCCTCCAGCCCTACCACCCTATTTCTATGAATATTTCCATCATACATCTCTTAAAAGTATAAAGTTGAATTCATTTATAAACCATCTTAGAAATTTCATTAAGTTAAAAGATCCCCTTAACTGTATATAGGACTTATCGTGCATGTTTGATGGTTTGGTCAACGTGACAGATATGGCTGTGACTTCATGAGTTAGGTGTGAATGTACACTGCATAGTTCCCCACACTACTAAACTCTACTGCATTAATAACAATAAAACCTGGCTTCATCCTCTCTTTACTCTACTCTAGCATACAGTGGTTTCTCTACATTTGTATTTATACTCCAAGTGGTACTGGTTATGTGCTTTTAGCAACTGTACTCATTTTCTGTTGCTACTAAGGAAAAAACTGAAGCAAATGTAATGCTTTAATACAATGTCATTGTCTTCCAGCTCTGAAGATCTGAAGTGTTGCTGGGCTAAACTCAGGGGTCTCCAACTCACCTGTCCCTCCCTCTGGAGACTCTGGGGAACAGCCTATGCTGTGTGCTGGCTAACTGTCAAGCACTGCCCACCTTCCTTATTTCATGATCGTTTTCTTAGCCTTGAGAGCTGGCAATGGAGGCTGGAGTATTCATAAGAATCTCTCTACATATGCTGACCCAGTTGTTGGCTTGAATAGATTTCTGTGACTATATCAGAGCCCCCAACACACACACACACACATACACACACACACACACACACACACACACACAAACACACCAAATGAATGGTAATCCTCTCATCTCAAGACTCTATACTAAAGCTCCTGCCAAATCCAGTTTTACTGTACTGGGATCGCATGCACACAGAAGCTGACTGGTAATATCTCTTGTGCTATTTGATCTAACCACACACCCTTGAGAAGTATCAGATAAACATGGCTCCCCTTGCATCTGGTAAGAAGGAAGAACCGTTACACTTAGGTGGTATGGCCATTCAGTGAGTTGACATGGAGAAATCTATTATACCTTTTTGCCTTCACTTCTTCCTTGTCTCAGTTAACAGTAAAAATGCATGATGCTTGCTTCTTCCTCAGTTCTGTGCCACAGGTCTCATGCTGAATAAGATTCCAAGAGGCTTGCTGGTTTATAGTCACTTCCCAGAAGCTCACCTGCTAAATAGAATCAGGGCTTTTTGGAATCTGGGGAGACTCGGGGTGGGCATAGATAATATTGAAATGAAGCATTATCCAGGTGTTTTTATTATTCGCATTTAATACTGCCACAAAGCCTTTGAAGATACTTGAATTCATTGTGTTTCTATTTATTGTTTTCACACCTGGAGGCACTTTTACGGAGAATGTAGCTTGAAAATTGTGAAGAAAAATCAAATTAAGTGGAAGCGTATTTGGGGGTCATATAGATGCGCCTCCCCTCCTACCTGCAGGCAGAACCCTTGTTAAATGAGTTGTTTGCTGTATGTTGGATGCACACAAGAAATAATATAACAATATGGCAAACAGATTATTTCAGCAGAAAACAAAACATAATAAGACTGTATTTAAAAAATAAATAAATAAATAATAAAAATTAAAAAAAAACTTTCACAGCCTAGGCTCACCCCTGCAAAATAGCCAAGTTTTAGAATCTAATGAATGCACTGAAGGGAGCAAGAACCTGGGCATTCATTAACTAAAGGCTCAAAGGTGTGTCGTGTGCTCTGCGCCATCACTTCATATGTGTGTGCCATATTATTTTGTATCCTGGAGAGAAAAGGGATGTGTTTCCTCCTCTGGTCATATAAAACAACTCAACAGCCTGGAAAAATATCAAACCTATACCTCTTTGGTCACTCTGGGTTTACAAATGATCAAAAATCAGGGGGGTTAACCATTCTAAAGTCAAACACAGCTGCAGCTGTGTGATCACTGTGCATTTGTCTGTTTATGTAACTGAGCAATAATTTACTTATTTTTCTATTAAGCACCATCATAGATACCCAAGGGGAAGGTTAGTAAGGGAAGCTCTTTCCTCAATAACAGGGATTCTTACACTGTCTGTCCAAATCTGCCCTAAAGGATATGTTTTACAAAGAGACCTACATATGTGCACGCAATGATGACTTTAATGTGTTTAATGCACTCTGGGTTTGTTTTGTATGAGGCCTCTTGGTTATGTGCCTCAGGCTGACTTGGAACTCAGTGGTCTTCCTCAGCGGCCCAGCACTGTGATTACAGGCACAATGTGTGGGTGGGTCTCTTTTATTCTTCTTTCTCCTACTATTTGCCCTTACTTAAAGCTATGTTGGCCAAAATCCACTTAACCCTTTTTCTGCCTGTTGTATGATAGACATTTTGGGGTAGACAAAAAACATGTCTACTCAGGACAGCAAGGGACCCCATTAGAGAACAAAGTAATGATTGCCTCGATGTGCAATTTGAAGAAGAAAAAGGAAAAGGAAAGGGAGGAGGAGGAATAACTCCAAAATCAGCTATCCAATGGCTGGACCTGAAAAGTTCATCATAACACTGACAACATTCTTGAAAACCTACCATATGCAGGGACACTAAGCTGTTTGCAGGCAGCTTGAAGGCAGATTAACAATGCAAATAGCTCATTCTCTCTGCAGCTTGACTGGTCAGAGCCTCTACTATAGCCAGCAATGGTTCATTCACTTTCACACATGGGGTAAGGGCCCTCAAGAATATTTTTGTTCACTCATACATGTGAACTTTTACCATTTAAGGGTCCTAAAGGAATGTTTCAACTTTGAGGAAATGCTGGAATTCAACAGAACATGCATGACAACACTGCTAATCCCAGGGAGTGACTGGCCCTTGGAAGACTACTGACCTAGGAGCCTGGTACTCTCAGGAGAGTGTAGGGGTAGCAACCAACAAATATAAGAAGATCGAACTAATCCCATGCCTCCTATCTGATCACCATGGAGTAAGAGTGTACTTCAATAGCAACAAAAACAACAGAAAATCCTCATACATGTGGAGGCTGAACAATAGTCTACCTTAGTCAAAGAACAAATAAAGAAAGAAATCAAAGACTTTTTAGAATTTAATGAAAATGAAGGCACAACATACCCAAATCTATGGGACACAATGAAAGCAGTGCTAAGAGGAAAACTCATAGCCCTGAGTGTCTCCAAAAAGAAACAGGAGAGAGCATATACTAGCAACTTAATGGCACATCTGAAAGCTCTGGAACAAAAAGAAGCTATTTCACCCAGGAGGAGTAGAAGACAGGGAATCATCGAACTCATGGCTGAAATCAATCCAGTTGAAACAAAGGGAACCATACAAAGAATCAACAAAACCAGGAGCTGGTTCTTTGAGAAAATCAACAAGATAGATAAACCCCTAGCCAGACTTACCAAAGGGCACAGAGACATTATGCAAATTAACAAAATTAGAAATGAAAAGGGAGATATAACAACAGAAACTGAGGAAATTCAAAAAATCATCAGACCCTACTACAAAAGCCAATACTCAACACAACTGGAGAATCTGGAGGAAATGGACAATTTCCTAGACAGATACCAAATACCAAAATTAAATCAGGATGAAATAGATCACCTAAACAGTCCCATAACCCCCAAAGAAATAGAAGGGGTCATAGAAAGTCTACCAACCAAAAAAAGCACAGGACCAGATGGTTTTAGTGCAGAATTCTATCAGACCTTCAAAGAAGACCTAATACCGATAGCCCTTTCAACAAATGGTGCTGGTTCAACTGGAGGTCAACATGCAGAAGAATGCAAATTGATCCATTCTTATCTCCTTGTACTAAACTCAATTCCAAATGGATCAAGGACCTCCACATAAAACCAGACACACTGAAACTAATAGAAAAGTAAATGGGGAAGACCCTGGAGGACATGGGCACAGGGGAAATGTTCCTGAACAGAACACCAATAGCTTATGCACAAGATCAAGAATTGACAAATGGGACCTCATAAAACTCCAAGTTTCTGTAAGGCAAAGGACACTGGCAAAAGGTCAAAATGGCAACAAACAAATTGGGAAAAGATCTTCACCAATCCTACATCCAACAGAGGGCTAATATCAAATATATACAAAGAACTCGAGAAGGTAAACTCCAGAGAGCCAAATAACCCTATTAAAATGGGGTACAGATCTAAACAAAGAATTTTCACCTGAAGAATGGGTGAGGAGCACCTTAAGAAATGTTCAACATCATTAATCCTTAGGGAAATGCAAATCAAAACAACCCTGAGATATCACCTCACACCAGTCAGAATGGTTAAGATTAAAAACTCAGGAGACAGCAGGTGTTGGCAACAATGTGGAGAAAGAGGAACACTCCTGCACTACTGGTGGGATTGCAAGCTGGTACAACCACTCTGGAAATCAGTCTGGCAGTTCATCAGAAAATTTCTTTTCTTCCTTGAGCTCATGATTCCAATCACTATCTCTATGTGACTAACTCTATTTTAATAGTTTTGTACCATATAATCTTCCCTTTTTCACTGTTTGAGAAGTTTTTGCTAGCTATAAAGACATGCCTGTGAACACACATTAACTTGAGAAAACTTTCTTCTGTATAAAATGATGTTGCACTTGCCCAAGTATAATTTATACCCATAACTTACTATATAAGAAACAAGGCTTCCTTTTGGTAATGGAATTTCTCCATAATGCAGAAAAGGTGTACAGGGTTAAGTCAAAAACCCATTTCAAACTATACCTTCCTCACATAGGGTGATGCTTAACAATGAGATTGAAAACCATCCAAGTCTTTTTAAAAAGAAAGAAGACTCAGATTGGTGTGGTGGTGCACATCTTTAGTCCTGGCACTTGGGAGCAGAGACAGGTGGATCTTTTGATTTTGACACCAGACTGGCCCACAGAGCATGTCCCTGGACATCCAGGGTCACACAAAGAGACTAACTGAAAATAAAGAAAGATCCAATGAAATTCCAATTGAATTTAGATGAAAATAGATTTTAGAAAACAAACCTAGAGAAGTTGAGAAAAATCAAGTTCCCTAAATATTATGCATGCCATCTATCCTTTAGAAAGCCTTTGCAAACTTCCACATATAATAAATCACAGTTGGAGACCCATAACAGCAATGGTTGAATATAGCACAGATACAGAAATTCTCTCTCTCTCTCTCTCTCTCTCTCTCTCTCTCTCTCTCTCTCTCTCTCTCTCAAACAGACACACCAGATAACGTAAAACAAGAGAACCAAGAACAAGTTGTCCGTAATGTAATTTTAGTAGCTCCAAACCTGGACCTTGCAGATACACACAGGGCAATGAGAACTTCTATGGCCTCCCACAATCAATACAAAATCCTTTGAACATCACCATGCTTTTCTACAAAATTACACTTCTGTTTTGTTTGGTTTTATGTGCTTTAATACTTTGGAGGTACCACTAACTTTCAAATATTCTAATATGTGTAAGGAGTGGAATGGCAGTGTGTCATTGTCTCAGCAGGTAGACATCATTACACAGTGAGCTAAATCTTTTCTTGTTTTGATAAATGTAATCAGACTGGGAGTATAGCTTAGTACTAAGTACTTGCCTAACATGTCCAATGTGTGTGTGTGTGTGTGTGTGTGTGTGTGTGTGTGTGTGTGTGTTTGAGGAAAGAGAGAGAGAGAGAGAGAGAGAGAGAGAGATAGAGAGAGAGAGAGAGAGAGAGAGAGAGAGAGAATCACTAACTTTGTGGTGTGAGCAAGAAGGGATTGCCCCATTGTTGAATAAAAGATAGAATAAGCCTAGGATAGGTCTGTTCAACAACTTATGAAATTGAAAAAACAAATGAAAGTGTGCCAAGTTCTCTCCTCCGAAGAATCTTACTTTAGGTAATCTCAGTGTTTAAAAATAGATAGATCTAGGTTTACACTAAATCTGAATTTAAAAACTAATTATTCACTTTTTAAGCAATTCACAGTAGGATGTAAGCCAATAGAAAACTCTAGCATATTTTCAATAGAATTTAATTTGCATGCAGCTCTCTGGAATCTGTCCTAGTATACCAAACAAAGTCAGTTGCATTGCACTGTTTAGTGACCATCCCATAAAGGGTCCCAAGGACAAAAGTGGTTTAGAGTTGGAGCTAGCAATGAGTTTCTACGGGTTACAGTTAAAGCACAGCAACACCACATAGTTTTAAAAGTGTGAATTTCCCATGGTAACATCACATTGCCAGGTTCCATGAGCACACTCCCTGGAAGGAGAACAATTTTTGATACTACAGATGTTTCTTGAAGGACCAAACCAGAGAAGTCTACCCAAGTGTTGGTCAGTCCAACACATCAGTTCTTTGTAATTTGAACATGATTCTTATAGTGAGGTGAAAAGACTTAATACTTTTAAGCAAAAGGAGTGAAAGTAGTAACTTAGTCATCATAGCAGTGAATGGTTGCATACAAATCAATGCAAATCAGCTTGAGTAAGAAAAGACACATTTGCCTTTGCAACCTAAAGACTTATATAAGGATAAATGGAATTTAAGAATAGCTGGATATAGATGCTCAGAAATGAAAGCAATGCTCCTGGAAAACCACACCTCTTAGCTTTTGGTTTGGTCTTCTCATGGACTGACCTAAATCTTAATCAGTGTGATACAGATGACAAATTACCCCGCAAGTCTTCATGAAGGGTCATTACCATTAGTTTTGATTAGGCTGACAAAATTGAGTGCTTCTGTGGACTCACTGAGAGATAACATGACTTATCCAAAGGAAAATATATTTCCTTTTAATGTCAATCCTAACTTACAGAAGTATTATATGCATTTTAAAATATGTTGTAAATATCCTTAGTCAGCAATGGAAGCTGTTTAGGGTTTGTAGAAGTCTTCTAGCTCTCTCTGCTTTTCAGATGTTTGCCCTAGCCATCTTTTTACTTCCTGTGTATCATGACCACCATTTGACCTAACAAGACATGGGGACAAAGCAAATCAAAAAAGTGGTAGTTATGTTGTCAAGAACATCCTTCCTGAAGCTCATGAAGATGAGCATGCACTCCAAGGAATTATGATGTATTCCATGAAACTATATCTACAAATCTCCTACACTGTAGTCTGATATGTGTAGTGTGCATGTCTCTTCACAATGACTCTTGAGGGCTGTGATGGGCACTGCTTTATGAAATATCCAAATTCAGATCTCCTGCTTTGATGTACAGAACTGCAGAACAATACCTTGGGATGCTGCCAAACACTTATAGTCAGGTGCCACCTTTCCTGCTAGCAAGATATGGGGCTTCAGGTCAGTCTTTCCAGAACTTTAAAAATTTAGTGGTATGCCAGGGTCCTCTGGAAGTGACATGCCCAATTTTCTGAGGAACCGACAAACTGATTTCCAAAGCAGCTTTACCATTTTGCAATCCCACCAACAGTGGAGGAGTGTTCCTCTTTCTCCACATCCTCACCAGCACTTGTTGTCTCTTGAGTTTTTAATCTTAGCCATTCTGACTGGTGTGAGGTAGAATCTCAGGGTTGTTTTGATTTGCATTTCCCTGATGACTAATGATGTTGAACATCTCTTAAGGTGTTTCTCGGCCATCTGAATTTCTTCTGGGGATAATTCTTTGTTTAGCTCTGTAACCCATTTTTTGACAGGGTTATTTGGTTCTTTGGGGTCTAACTTCTTGAGTTCTTTATGTATATTGGATATTAGCCCTCTGTTGGATGTGGGGTTGGTGAAGATCTTTTCCCACTTTGTTGGTTGCCGTTTTGTCCTTCTGACAGTGTCCTTTGCCTTACAGAAACTTTATAATTTTATGAGGTCCCATTTGTCAATTCTTGATCTTAGAGCATAAGCTATTGGTGTTCTGTTCTGGAACTTTCCCCCTGTGCCCATGTCCTCCAGGGTCTTCCCCAGTTTCTTTTCTAATAGTTTCAGTGTGTCTGGTTTTATGTGGAGGTCCTTGATCCACTCGGAGTTGATCTTAGTACAAGGAGATGAGTGGGTCAATGAGCATTCTTCTGCATGTTGACCTCCAGTTGAACCAGCACCATTTGTTGAAAAGGCTATCTTTTTTCCACTGGATGGTTGTGGCTCCTTTATCAAAGATCAAGTGACCATAAATCTGTGGGTTCATTTCTGGGTCTTCAATCCTATTCCATTGATCTACTTGCCTGTTGCTGTACCAATACCATGCAGTTTTTAACACAATTGCTCTGTAGTACTGCTTGAGGTCAGGGATATTGATTCCCCCAGAAATCCTTTTATTATTGAGAATAGTTTTAGCTATCCTGGGATTTTTGTTGCTCCAGATGAATTTGAGAATTGCTCTTTCTAGATCTATGAAGAATTGATTTGGGATTTTGATGGGGATTGCATTGGTGGGATTGCAAAATGGTAAAACCACTCTGGAAATCAGTTCGGTGGTTCCTCAAAAAATTGGGCATGTCACTTCCAGAGGACCCTGACATACCACTCCTGGGCATATACCCAGAGGATTCCCCTGCATACAATAAAGACACATGCTCCACTATGTTCATAGCAGCCTTGTTTATAATAGCCAGAAATTGGAAGGAGCCCACATATCCCTCAAAGGAGGAATGGATACAGAAAATGTGGTATATTTATACAATGGAATACTACTCAGCAATTAAAAATAATGAATTCATGCAATTTGTAGGTAAATGGTTAGATCTGGAAAATATCACCCTAAGCGAGTTAGCCCAATCACAAAAGAATACACATGAAATATAATCACTGATAAGTGGATATTAATGAGCCCAGAAGCCCTAAATACTCAAGGCACAATTAGCAATTCAAATGATTCACAAGAAGAAGAGAGAGAACCCTGGGCCTGAAAAGATTGGATCCAGGTTTGTAGATCCAGAACAGAGAAATGGTGGGGAGGATGATTGGGGAATAGTTGGGGGGGGAGAGGACTTATGGGACGTATGGTGGGGGGATCTGGGAAAGGGGAAAGCATTTGGAATGTAAACAAAGAATATAGAAATAAAAAAATGTTTAAAAAAATTAGTTTAATCATTGGAGCAAAGAGTAAGTGATAAAATGAATATATTTTTATAACTCTGCCACTCTTGATACATACTCTATACTGGCAAATAATTTTATCTTCTAAGTATATCATTCATTACAGCAAGAACTACAAATCCTTACAGTCAGAAAACATATGTTCATTTTTATTATAGTGTGCTCCAATATAATTGATGCAATAGTAAAGAATATTATAGCTTCACATGATAAGAGAACTAAAGAGGATGTGCCTTAAAGTTGTTTTCTTTTCAAGTTATATTAGGCTTTCAGGGATGCAGATTCCACTGTCTGGGCACTCTGTGCTTTTCATAACATTGACCACAAAATGGACAAAGCAATTGCTTATTGTCCAGAGAAAAGAGACTTTTACTTCTTAAAGGTTTAGAAAATGTGGTATATTTACACAATGGAATACTACTCAGCTATTAAAAACAATGAATTCATGAAATTCTTAGGCAAATGGATGAAACTAGAAAATATCATCCTTGGTAAGTAGGGGGAGGAGGTATGGGATAGGGTGTTTTGGAGGGGAAACAAGAAAAGAGGATAACATTTGAAATGTAAATTAAGAAAATATCTAATAAAAATGTGTTAAGAAAAAAGTTTTTCCTTAATAAATAGAAAAACCATAGTTAATGTAACTAAGTATTTATCTTCCAGATGGAGGCATATGTTTAGTGTAACATTTGGTAATATCAATCCTCATGACTGGACTTGTCTAGTCCTTATTGCCAAATCAGTCATTAGCAAAGGGATAGGAATTGGCACTACCTGGTTTGGCCACCTACATTGAGAGTTAGGTTAGCTTTCCTACCACTTCAACTTTGGAGATGGATGCGCCCACACACTACTACCATGGCCCAAAAGAAAACAGAATCTCTGCTCAGCCATTAATGGCTACTTGCTCATGCATCCCTTACCAAGCCCATCCCTTGTTCTTTGACTCCTGTTTACTCCAGAACACTGGATGCTGCTCATTGCCTTTGTCCGGGTTTCCTGCCTTGCCGGAGATACCTGCTGCTCATCCCTTGTTCTTATACCATCGCTAGGGTTACTTCATCAGGAAGGAGAATGTTCTCCAGCATCTCTCCTCTCCTCTAGCTCTTACCATCTTCCTGCTTTCTGTCATATATCACTTCTGTCTTCTGAAGAACCTCAGACTCTGCCTCTATGTTGGCTACTTAGTTGTGTTGATCTCAGTTTTCCCTGTCCTAACCCTGGAACTAAATGAGTGGCTGAAAGTATTCCATTCACCTTTGAAGTAGGTGACCAGTATAGGGTCAAACAATAAATAAAAACTCGTGGAAAAAAATTAAAAAATGACTACATACATCTTAGTTCAGGAAAGGGAGTTTGGATTCTATTTACCATATAGGGCCCAAGGTATTTTTTGTTGTCTGTTTTTGTTATTGTTTATGTATTTGTTTGTTTGTATAAATTGAATCCCAGAACCTAACTTCTAGTGTTTATCCTATCAAAGTCAAATAGAGATGCTAACTAACTTTCAACAACGCTAGTGGGATGTGAAAGAGCATAGCAGGGCTAGCTGCTGACTACATCTGGGGTAGTGAAACACATACCTATTATTAGGGCATAATTAACAACTTTTCCTCTTATAGACATTAATTTATTTTGTCATTAAATTAATTAGAATTAAATAGGCCTTTAAATCACTGCTTGTTCCTGGAAAGAGAGATGTGTTTTTAAGTGTAAAGTCAAGCCAAGTTTCCTGTTGGTGTCATGCCCTCAGGAGGTGGAGAGGAGAAGCTGTCTCTTAGAGATGGGCTCACCAGGCTTCCCAGAGACTGTGTTGGAAGCAACCATGCATTTTACAGGGAATGCCGGTGTGTAAACTCTAATGATGGTGGAATAAACAAACTGCCGGTGGAGCTCTGAGGGGTGACCTGTAACCCTAGCTATTTGTGGATGTTAACAGTTGCAAGCCTAACTTAGTTACATTGTATGACACTCTCTTAAAAAGGTGGGGAGAGGTGTAGGAGACTGAGGGTGTGTATTAGTGGGAGAGTGCTTACTGAGTGTGTGTGAAACCCTGGGTTGTGTCCTCAGTACATAGGGAGGAAGGTGAGGGGAACTGAAAAAGGAATGCCCTTGAATTGCACAGGTGTACAATCCACTAACTGAGCTGGACTTTTAAAGACACCCACACAGACACACCCACACCCACACCCACACCCACACCCACACACACCCCACACACATACAGAGACAGACAGACAGACACATACACACATATACACACACACACATAGACACACACACACACCCCATACACATAGAGACAGACAGACACATACACACATACACACACACACACATAGACACATACACCCCACACACATACAGAGACAGACAGACAGACAGACAGACAGACACATACACACACATACACGCACACATATACACACACACACCATACACATACAGAGACAGACAGACAGTCAGACACATACACACATAGACACACACACACACACACACACACACACATAGACACACACAGAGACACACCACACACATACAGAGACAGACAGACACACATATACATCTACACACAGAGACAGGCACAGAGACACATACACACATATACATCTACACACACACACACACACACACACACACACACACACTAATTTTTGAGAAAAGGAGGTGACATGTTATAGTCCATGGGGACATGATGAAATTTTACTTAGATAATGAACACAAATGTTAAGATCTTGTTGAAATTAGAACTGCTCCTACAGATCCCCTCCTTCTCCTCCAGGTGTTTAGAGTTTACCTCAGATAATGACTGAGGCAAGTTTTCCCATAAATAAAAAATGTTTTACTGTCTGCAAGCAAAAGCAAATACAAAACAAAGCAAAACTTCTCAACTAGATCATTATGTCATGAGCTCTTCAGATGCTCTCTCCATCTAGGTTTCCACATAAATCTGTTTTGTTGTCTTCCCTGGCTGTCTTTATATTCGGAGTTCATCTGAGTTCACTTGCTTATTATATGATGTTTTAACTTCCGTTCTTTTTTATTTCTCTTCGCACCAGACTCTACGGCTTCCCATGAAATCCTCCAATTCAAGCCAAAAGAAAGCATGTTCACTGTTTATTTTTCTCCCTGTGCAGAAATCAATGAAGAATACAGCATGTGCATGGGCTTATATTGAAAATATACATTATGCATTTAGTTTTTATTATGTCTATAGATTTCCCCCTTTTCAAACAATGCAAATTTTGTACAGAAGTAATTGATTTCCCATTTCAACTCTTAGGATGAAATCACAGAATTTTAAGTATTTAAACACTATAAAGGCTAAACTTGTGAGATCCCAATGGTTCTGGGAAAGCGTGGGTCCGATTCAGTAATACTTCCTAGCTTGGCGAACTGCTTATGAGTTCTGTGAATGAGGCCTTGCTCAAAGCGCATACACTTTTTTGATGAATCCACAATACAATCTTACTGGGATATCAGTGAAGGTACCTTCACAGAGTCTTATAACACCTCACCTTCAGAGTCAGAAAGGCAAATATCTGATGAAATGCAAACTTTTCCAAAAATAATATTAATGGTAGAGGGGATGGGTTCAGTCTTGGGCATTTTGATTAGCATTTGAAGTAAAAGATTTCCCTAAGGAATACTCCTACTTGCCTACTCCTACGTGGTACACTCCTCTGCTCTCACATCTCTTGCACCCCTATCACTCCCCACCCCTCCACCCCAGTATTCACTCTTTAATGTTCACATCTCACATCATCTATTTTTCACATCTTCTCCCATGAAGCCTCTCTTTTCTTGTTTCATGAGTCTCTTTCTAGCTTTCTGATCAGAATACACATTTCCCTCACCTAGATACACACACTTATCAGCACTAGGATTCATACATGAGCAAGAGTTTACAGTATTTGTCTTTCTGCATCTGGGTTATCTTGCTATGTTTCCAGTTCCATCATTTCTCCATTTCATTGCTCCTTACAGAAGAATCAAATTCTGTTGTGCATAACTACCATATTAGTATCTATTCCTCTTTTCACAGACATCTCGACTGCTTCCATTTCCTTACTACTGTGAAGAGAGCAGTGGTGGACATGGATACATGAGTTCCTGTGGCAGGATACAGAGTCTACGGCAGATACCAAGGGGTGATGCAGACAGGGCATGTGGTCCTATTTTTAGTTGTGTGAAGAATAGCCACTCTGATTTTCAAGATGGCTATATCACCAACAATGAGCAAAGTTAGCTCTATCCCCATATCCTCATTTGTATTTGTTGTCATTTGTTTCTTGATAACAGCCATTCTGGTAATAGTGACATGGAATCTCAAAAGAGGTCCATTGTATTCTCTATTGGATAAGTGTATTAGGAGCCGGCGGAGGGGTGGTGAGGGGGGAGGACTAACATCTGCCCAGTTCATTATCTCATTTATGAACAAACAGAATCTTTCTGGTTTGTTTTTTGTTATTGTTATTTTTTTTGGTTTGGTTTGTTCTTTCATTTTCTGTCATTGTTGGTACAGTATTTTCTTGTTGTTGATGGTGGTGGTGGTTTTCTGCTGTTTGCTGGTTGGTTGGTTGGGGTTAATTTTTGATTTTTCCTTACTGCCTCAGCCTTAGGGAACATCAAATTCAAAAAGCTTAAGCCTACCATTGAGAGTGATAGTTGAGAGGTTAGGCTATTACAGGTTGAAACTGGTGCTGGATCAAGCATCAGCACTTTAACATTCATGTTAGAGCCTTGAAGCAATACATGAGTGAACAGGGATATGGCCTCTGACTTGAAGATTTTCCTATGTACCAACTGGCCACTGATGCATCCTGAGTGATGTTGGTACAGGTACAGTGTGTATCTTTCCTAACAGAACAAAAGTAAAAGCTGATCGGGGTCCTTTTTGAATTTAATTAAAAATACAGCATTACCTGTCTTTCGATGACCAAACCAAATATACAGATGGATTGCTATCTAATTGAGCTTTCTAAGAACATTCTGGAGGCTGCATATTAAATGAGAGATTTTTCTCTTTGCAGCCTTTAAAAAACGTTTTCATTGTTTTTTCCGTAGTTGACACTTTTTAAAAAATGTAAAGTCAATAATATGTAAGGTGAGAAAAATAGCAAATGGTTGGCTTACAAATGAGAGGATTTCTGCGAGACTGCTTCATATATCTTATGTTGTAGTCTGCCTGCCCCTATCTCTTCCTCTCCCTTATTCTGCCTCCATTTTCCTTCAATCCATCAATGCCAGTCTTCACCCCCTGTTCATTCATTCCTTCTATCCTATCTTACTATGTGTTACTTGGGTTGCATGATTGCAGCTTTTTAGCTGTTCGTTTTAGCTGCGTGGATTCCCACACTTCTGTTTTACCATGCCCCCTTCCCTCTCTCTGTTCCAAACTTCCTGCCTCCCATTTCCACCTCCAATTTTGTCTTATTTATATGCTACCTTTTTCTTTACCTTATAGAATTACCTCCACCAATGGCCCATTCTAGTTTCCTGGCTTTCCCGTGTAATCCATGTTAAACACATAAAATACTTGAAGCTGAGATCTATATATGGGAGAGAACATGTGCCGTTTATATTTCTGAGTGATCTAGCAGAGTATAACGCTTTCTAGTTCTATCTGTTTACCTGCCAATTTCATGATCATATTTATTTTCATAGCTGATTAATATTCTGTGTATATGTATAACTTTTGTCAAAAGGAGTTGAGTGGAGATAGCATATGTGCTGTTCCCAGATGACATGGGTTGTTAAATAAAACATCTGCAGGGGTTCTCTGCCCTCAACACTTATACAATGGCACTTGTAAACACATACACACAATTAATTAAAATATGTAAATGTAATAAAATAAAAAGGTAATATTCTAGTATATATTAGTTTTGAAAAATGTAGTATTTGTCAACACGCTTTCCATTTTTTGCCTTTATAAAGTTAATATTCTGTGATTATAAGTATAGACATTTTGTAGGAAAATGAAAGATTTTGATTTTCAGAAATAATTGAAATAACTGGAATACACTGCTATTTGAGACAAATATTTGACATGACTGGCCATGGCATCTGAGTCTTCTCTTCCATGACATTAAATAATTCATAATGTTGAAAGATATTAAGTACACTTTATCTAATAGTTCTGCTTTTAAATGGCTATATAATCTATTCATTGACATTCTCCAAATTAAGGACTTCAAGTATTCATTAACTATAGTTATTAATTCAGGTCTAAAATAACATTTGCAACATTTCTCTTCAGACTTTTGAATATGTTTTATTAACAGATATTCAGACATTGCAAAATATCCTAAGTATTCTTTCTAACTTCTCAATATATATTACATCATTTGCAATATGGCATAGGTAAAGCAACATGGGGCATGAATTACTCTGTGATTTCATACAGCCCAGGCTAGTGTCAAACTTACTATGTAGCTGTGACTTCTTTGAAATACTGATCCTCCTCTCTCAACTGCTAAAGTTCTGGTACTATAAATACCACTATGCTCAGCTTATGAAGGGTAAATTCTAACACACACTATTTCCTGTCTTTAGATTATGTCAAAATAAGGTTTTAAAAACCTTTCAAATGATACTGTAAAAAATTAACTGTGTCTTAAGTCCCATATATTATATACAAATATCCCATAATATATATAGTAGGTAGATTATGCAAAACTTGATGAATAAAATGTCCAATAAGTTTTCATTTGAAAATGTTTAATGAATGTCATAGAATCCCAATATTGAGATATGGTAGTAGTAGATTATTTTCGAGAAAAGGATCATAGTAAGACTATTAATGATTAATTTAATAATGCCAAGTTGTTAGGATTTTTTTTTTAGCCTTTATCTGTCCTGGACATGGAGATCCAGGAGGAAGCAACAAAAGCAACCAAAGTGAAGCAAAAATCTAGTTTCCAATCAAAGGACTGAGAAAGTAGCAGTCTTTTATGTGAGAAAGTGACAAGAGCAGTGCCCTGGCAATGCCAGCATCACAAAAATGGACTGTAACTCACCATTTTTCACACCAGAAAGGATAACTGGGGACCTTTTCTTTTATCCCTACTGTCTGGTAAGATGAATTTAATAACACCATCACCAGTGGCCAAAGCTTACAGCACTATCTGGCAGTAACAGAAATGAGTCATCACCACGATTTCTATAGAATGTTGGTAACAAGCCATGGGATTTACATTAACAACAATTATATGGCTACCTGCAAGGTAGTCAGCAGAGGTCACATGGGGAAAACAAATTCTCATCAAGCAGAAATGATAATCTATTCTTCTGGTGTATATGGAAACCAAATGATAAAGGTTATAAAATCCATCATGAATACAAAATCAATTCCATTACTGTATATTGGAAATGAACATACAGACACTGAAGGCAAAAAAAATTATACCATTTATAATCATTTTTAAAAGAGAATGAAAATACAAAATCTGTATTCTGAAAAAGGACACAATATAAATTAAAGAAACTGAAGAGAAGCAAAGAAGAGACCTACAGTATGTCCTCCAACTGTAAAGTTCAACACCATAAAAACATCAAATTCTCTACAAGTGAACATAGGAGTTTTATTCTATCAACATGCCTTCATAAATTTTTGTAGGTACAGAAAAAAAAATCATTCCAGAATAAAATGAGACAAATTAGCCATGATAGCTAAAACAATTTTTGAGAAGGAAAAATAAGATGATAAACCAATAATAAATCATATTTCAAGATTCACTATATAGCTACAGTAAGAAAGGCAATGTGATGTTGTTAGAGGGACCTATACAGAGATCAACAGAACAGAATAGACAAGCCAGTGTTATCTTCACCTGATTGTGGATGAAGAAACAAACTCACTCAAGGAAGGAAGAATTAATTATCTTTTAACTAGAGAAATTGCATCCATTCTTGAAAGTATCAAGAATTTATGTAGTTTATGCTTTGTGGAGAAGTTCTTTAGTTTGGTCTGTGTATTCTAAGTCATGTCTGTGGTTTCACCATCACTTGCGATGCTTTTACTGTCTGTAGGCTCTGTAGTGGTGTTCCCTATTTTACTTAGACTCCTTGGTCATCTGTGAATTTTCTTTCCAAGACTTGCCAAGTTTGTCATTTTTCTGATGTTTTCCAAAACCTATCATTTTTATCAATTATTTAGCTATTGTGTTTCCTTTCTAACAATGAAAGTTTATAATTCTCAAAAAAGTCAAGTATATAGTACAGCCAGCATGTTATTTATATTTTTAAAAATTCCATAATAGACTTTCACAATAAGGTAGAACATTTAAATAAAAATTGTGATGACAGCAACATTTTCATTTATTTTTCTTGTTTCCATATTGGGCATTTGTACATTTCCCATTCAACTCCTTCATCAGATTCTTTTTCCATTGTTTATAATTTCATTCCCTTAAAAGTCTCTTTCACAGGATAAAGTGGGTAATTTTAATGGCACTCGAAATGACAGTTGTTTTTTTTCCATGGATTATGTTTTTGAAATTGCTTCTGAAAACTCACCCAGATTTCATTCTGTATTATCACCTAGTTTTACATTTTCTTATATTGCTTTTCAGTCCACATTGCATCTGGACTTAATCACTGAAAATAGTACCTAATCTGTGAACATTTCTTTTCCCACACATGGACCCAATTGTTTTAGGACCATTTATGAAAAAATCCCTTAGTCATTGTACTGGTTCATTTATTGAACCCAATGTCTCCTTGTATCTCCATTCAGTCTCGTTGGTCTACCTGCCATTTCTTTAGCAATGTCATTCCATACTGTTTATTATGTCTTTATTGTTGGGCTTGAATGTAGAAAGTTGGTGATCCCACTTTCCTGGGTTTTTTTGTTTGTTTTGGTATTATGAGGTTTAGTTTGCATCTCTGCTTTCCTTTGTGTTTTTTAGAACAAGGTTGGTGTCATCCTCAATAAATTCCTGGGATTCTGGTCAAAGTGGTATTGTACATGCAGATGAAATGAGGACATATCACCCTCTAACATTGTTGAAGCTCTCTCTTGATGAACATGGACTGCTTTATAATCATTGAGATCTTCTTCAACTTCTTTCTTAGATATTTGTAACCTCACATGATTATGGTATACATTTTATTATCAAGCTATTGTTTCATGAATTTAATTTTGAGGGATACTAGTATTATGATTTTTTTTTTATTTTCAGAAACTTGAAACAAGCTAGAGTTATCTGGAAATTCAGTTGAGAATAAACCTTCATCATATTGCCTGTGGGCCGATCAGATGGGCATTTTCTTATTTAATGATTGATATAGGAGGGCCCAGCTCACTGTGGACAGTGGCATTACTGAACATATGTTCCTAGGCTACATAAGAAAACAGGCTAAGCAAACCACAAGGAGTAACTCAGTAAGTAGTACTCTACCATGAATTCTGCTTCAGCTCCTATCTCCTGCTTCCTGCCTTGAGTTCCTGTTCTTATCTTCCTCTGAGATGAAGTGTGACCAGACAGATACCAGATAAGATAAAACCTTTTCTTTCCACGTTGCTTTAGGTTGTGGTGTTTCATTACAGCAATAGAAACCTAACTAGGACAACTAATATAAATGTTATGTTTTTAATTTCAATTTTATTTTTCATTCCTGCTTTATGGAACAGCAATTGATTTTTCTTAATATTAACATTGTGTCCTAGATCCTTGCTATAATTGCTTATTGGTTCTAGGAATGATTTATATGTTTCTTTTGATTCTGGTTAGTTATTTGGTCATTTCTATGTAAACTATTTGCTTTCTGTGAATACTTTGAGACAACTGACCTCGACTTTTTCAAGTATCTGAGAAAAGCATTTCCAGCTCAATAGACTTTTCCCTATGAGGATGAGAAGGCTAATTACTGAGCTCTATATATTAAAAAACAAATCTGAAAGTCCCTAATTGCTTGTACCAGGGCATCATTTTTTTTTTGAGAATTGATTTCTTTTCATGCTTCTTCATCTATTATGATGAATATTAGACTCAGTCCATACTGATTAAAAAAAAATCAAATCAATCTTCAAGACACTAGCCTGAACTCCTCTGATCATCATGCATCACATATTTTTTTTCTGCATGATAAACTTGACTTGTTGATGCTTTGATTTTTATTATTTGCATTTTTTATTTGTTTTGTTTTTTTTCTGAGACGGGGTTTCTCTGTATAGGCTGTCCTATACTCACTCTGTAGACCTGGCTGACCTCGAACTCAGAAATCTGCCTGCCTCTGCCTCCCAGAGTGCTGGGATTACAGGCATGTGCCACCACCGCCCAGCCTATTATTTGCATTTTAAAATTATTCCTATTAATTACATATTGGCCTTTCTTTCTGTATTTGCATTAGTTACTGTTTTGTGATGAGAGACCATGACTAAAAGAAAACTATGTGAGAAAGCAATTATTTTAGCCATGTTTCCCAAGAGATAGAATAGTGACAGCTATTCTTGGATGTCAATTTGGCTACATCTGGAATGAACTGTAATCCGGAAATGGAGGACACACCTGCGAGAGAGTTTTTGCTTGGTTTGAAGTAGATAAATCTACTTCTAGTCCAAACCTTTGAGGTAGGAAAACACACACCTTTTGATTCATA
This sequence comes from Apodemus agrarius, assembly GCA_964023405.1. NCBI lineage: Eukaryota > Metazoa > Chordata > Mammalia > Rodentia > Muridae > Apodemus > Apodemus agrarius. Next base: position 33,484,152 of record OZ030012.1, on the reverse strand, counting down.
CCTTTGAAGTAGGAAGACACACTTTTAATCTGGGCCACACTTTCTGCTGGAATCCTACATAAGGACGTGGAAACAGGAAGCTTTCGCTCCCCTCTTGCTAGCAACTCCATTATTTCATGGGCATTAGGACCTGCTTAACAGCTGAGACGTCCATACATGTTGACTGAATAACTTCTGGATTCTTTGGACTTTCCATACAAAGCCTGTCATTGTTGGATTACTCAGAACTCCATATGCATTTACAGACACATACACACAGGCTTTATTGTGAAATGTGTGTGTGTGTGTGTGTGTGTGTGTGTGTGTAGAGAGAGAGAGAGAGACTTATTCTATACGTTCTGTTACTCTAGAGAACACTGACTAATACAAATGGCAGGGAAGGCATGACATAGCTTCAGGAGTGAGCCAGTGGCTGATCAACTTTCCATGCACACATAGGAAGCAAAGGGAGAGAACAGGTAGGCCTAGGCTATATATCGTCAAACCCGGGAATGTATTTCATCTAGTGAATCTGAGCCTCCTGATGGTTCCATAGCCTCCCCCACAGGACACTATCAACTGGGGGGGGGGAGTGTTCAACTGCAAGAGCCTGTGGGGGCCATTTCTCATTTAAGCTACTGCAATGTTGTTTTCAAATTGCCAGCTTTTCCAGAGGAGACACAACATTAAAATTTCAACCCACTTCAGCGAACCTGTTTTCTCTCTCTGGAACAAATCCCCTGATGTTCTGGGAGGCTCGGAAGCTCCCCAGTACTTTTAAGTGGTAAATTTCCTGACTACTTTTTTTGCCAGAAACACAATATAATATTGCAATCTCATCCCCAAAATCTGTAGTCAGCCACCCGGTAGCTCTGTTCAGTAAACAATACTATTATCATTGTAAATCCTCAGCAAAGGGAAGCTTAGTATTTGTCCATTTTTTTAAAATATAAATAATGCTACATGTCTGAATTTCAAACCTATGTTTATGCCCACAAAAGTCTGGCTCTTGGCCAAGCTGACTCTTGGAAAGATAGCTAAAGAACCACAAAGAAATATTACTCAGCGGGTAATAGGAAGATGTATGACAATCAAAATTAAAGTTGTGGTGGTCTGAATATGCTTGGCCCAGGGTGTGGCACTACTAAGAGGTGTGGCCTTGTTGGAATAGGTGTGGCCTTATTGGAGGAAGCATGTCACTATTGGGGTGGACTTTGAGAGCCTCCGTCTAGCTCCTTGGAAGGCAGTCTTTTGTTTGCCTTCAGAACAAGATGTAGATCTCTCAGCTCCTTCTTCAGCACTGTATCTGCCTGCATACTGCCATGCTCCCACCTTGATGATAATGGACTGAACTTCTGAACCTGTAAGCTGGCCCCAATTAAATGTCCTAATAAGAGTTGCCTTGGTTATGGTGTCTCTTCACAGCAGTGGAAACCCTAACTAAGACAGAAGTAAACACCTGATAAGCATTCAATGTACATGGTAGCATTTAATCCAATTAACCAATCCTTTAAAAACTGATCTGTGCAGCACTATTAAACTCATCTGCAGGTGAGAAAATTGACGCTCTGAGAGGCGAATTACAAGATAAACGTAGTACTTATCTGAGTAACATCCAGTGGAAAAAGGACAGGTTTCAGTATGCGTAAATTTTATTTGATATAAAGACCTTCAGATATACGTCTTAAAGGATCATATGCTTTTACATAAATATAATTTGTTAGCAAAAATTTTAAACATAAATTTTACACAGCAGCTTAAAGTGCTACTTTGATGACAGCAGTTCTTGTAGCTATGTCTTATACATGAGCGTATGCATTGATGAGAGTACACTTGACTGAGATAATGGTTCTTCCGGGCCTCTTAGTATGCTTCATGCTTTAAATATTGAATGCATTTGCTACACACCCACTGCACCATAGAATTTATAAGGGGCAGAGTGTGAGTTAGACAACATTGAAAACATATCCACCAGTCATAAAACTTTACTTTCTATAGTTTCTATTTTCTTACATTAAAAATTTTTCAAGGTTGCCTTGATTTCCATTTAATTATCGCCCTCATTTTAATTATGTTCCTCCAATAAATGGTGCAAGCATGTATAAGACCCTGGATTCAACCCCAGCAATGCAAAACGTGAGGAAATAAATTTAGAGACAATATCTTAGTCCCTGCCCTCTCCTGACACTTTAATCTAGCAGGTAAAACTAAATTTTTCTTCTGTGCCACTGAAAACATTCATGAGCATTTTGTGAGTTCCTAATATATGGTAGGAAGGTCATTAAGTATTCATAATAAAAAGGACCCTTGAAAGCAAGAAGCTTACACTGTAATTGAATAGTCAGTTAAAATTACCTATACATAATTTAATATACAGTAAGCTATGTAGGCATAAAGATATTAAATTTGTGTTATTTTAAGCCACTATATATAAAACAACAGATCAAATAAATTAAAGATAGAATGTATTAGTGTCCTATTACTACTAGAACGAATTGCTATAAATTTAGTGCCTTAAAATAAAACAAATTTATTATCTAACAGTTTTCAAGATCAAAGCCCAGGCTATATTTCACTGAACTAAAATTGAATCAGAAGTGCTTCAATTCATTCTCATGACTTTTAGATCATGTTAGTCGTTTCTTGGATACTACAACAATCTCCTGAGAGAATCACGTTGCCATAGATGAAGGTTTGTTTGGGCCCATGGTTGCAGTTATTTTGGTCCATTGCCTGAAGCTCTGAGCCTGTGGTAGCACAGTGTATCATGTCAGTAGTGCATGGCAAAAGACAACTGTTCACCTCATGATAGTTAGTGAAGAGAAGGAGAGAAAAATGAAGAGCCAAGGTCCCAAATCCCTTTCAAGACAAACTCCCAGTGACCTGGGATCCTTCCAACGGCCTCAATAACCTGAAGGTTCTAAAATTTTGCAATAGTCTCACAGCCTGGGAACTGAACTATTCAGTCACTGGCCTTTGGAAGATATTATGATCCAAACTCCAAACCATCGCAGGGAAAATCTGCTTTCTTAAGTTTTATGGCTTACAGAGATGCCTGGACTTCTCAGCTACTAGATCCTTCCTGTGTTTGCAATCCTTCAAACCTCTTCTTGCCTCTATGCCTGCTGTTGTCATCTCTTCTTCTTCCCTCACTTCCACACATGGGTCCCACACCACCTTACCCCTACTCTCAACCCAACTCCCACCCCTACTTATAAGAAACTGACATTACATTAGGCCCACTGAGCCTGCTAGGATAAACCAACGTAATCCTTTATTAAAACAAACAAACAAACAAAAATACCTTGATTCAGTCTCATCTGAAATTGTCTTTAGCCAGGTAAGGCAAAACATTTCCCAGTTAGAGATGGGGTGGGGGACATTATGTTACATATCCATAGAGGCAGAAAACAGAGATCTTTTGCTGCAATGGTAAGAGCCTCAGTAAAACCACCTGTGAAACCATAAATATAGGTAAAACAAGCAAACAGTAATACATTCAGAATCCCGGCAAAATACAGACAGGCTGCAGAAAGACCTGAGAAAAGAAATCATCTCTCCAGGAGGAAAATCAAGAACAAAAACTGAAACTGAGATAGTGAAATTCGGATTGGAAACTATATCCCCACCATACCCTCCTCCCAGGCTCAGCAAGGTGGGAGCCAAGAGCCAGTAACAGTAGAGACAGATAGGAAGCTGATTGCTTTTGCAATTCCATGAAATCCCCAGAGCATGGTCTACATTCTATCAGAAGAGAGGCTCCCTGGAAAGTCAGAGAAACTCTGAGCATGGAGTTACTTGATCTGACTCAAAGCACAGCCAGCCTTGGTGCAGGCAGGCAGTTGGGGGTGGGGGGAGGGGCGTGGGAATTTACCCCGAGGGAAGCACAAGTGACTAACACCTCAACTCCCTAGGGCTGTCATTCTCTGGCTGGGAAGTTCAAAGGAAAATCTTAGAGGCACAAACAAGCACAGGGTCCTTTTCATATCTCAGTACATTTCCTGCAGATCTAAAAGTCTGACTGAGACTTTGTGGGCTTAGGAAAGACAGGAGAAAGGAGAAAATAGTCCCTCACCTCTAGCTTACCTTGAGGCCATGAGCAAACAAACCTGAAAGCAAATTTCTTTTTGAAGTTTCAACTTGTATCTTTATGCACAGACCCACGGGGGAAAAGAGAAAGAAGATATATAAGACAAGATTTCTAGGGAAACCTTATAAATAATCATTGCTTAGCCAGTAAATTCTATGGACCCACAGAAGCCCCAAGAAACAAGACTTCAAATAAAAGCACAGAAATTAAAGAAGAAGAAAAAAATGTTTTTCAGAGACCTCAGTGACCTTACAATCACTGAACCCTTGAAAATATCTGGAAATCCAAATGTTGGGTGACATCTCTGGTTCCTGTATTTGAAACAAGAAACAAAGAACCTCCTTTGTTTTCCCCTATCACAGAAACAAAAGATTCACAGACGAAGACCAGTACATGGGAAGGTCCTGAGATGTGGAGTATTTAAATTACGAAGGAGGAGCTAATTTGGCAGGAAAGACTTGTGTACAAAAAGGAAGAAGTGAAGTTAGGCCAAGCATTCATCATTCTCTGCTTCTTGACTGGAAGAAACATGACCAGCTGCTTCAGGCCCCTGCCTCCATCTATCCCTCCTTCCTGGAAAAGATGGATCTTAAAGTGTGGGTCAAGCGAAAGCTTTCATTACTGAAGTTGCTTTGCTCAGAAGAAGAGAAAGGACTAAGACAAATGGGTTCAAGAAGAGATGAGTTACCTTTGGGAATGAATAACTTCTGGGGCAAAGAGGAGATGGACAGCACTGGTGTGAGATGCTTCGGTAGGCATCTTTGTTGGCATCTGTGCTGTCTAAAAGTTTGACTCATCTCTTATGTGTAGGAATGCATAGCAGCTCACGCACCTGATACAGAAGGCTTGGATCCTCCCGAGGTCGGACTCCTTCTCTTCTCCCTAAAATTGATCTAGAACAGGATGCAAACTCAGTGACGACAGAAGGATTGTGTGTGTTTTTATATTTGCATATTTATTATCTAGCATACAGCTTTATATTCTTGAAGAATTACATTGTTTAAAGGGAAGACATGAACTTGGGAACATCTGATTATAATTATATTCATTCCAAAAAGGAAGAAAAAATTACTTTTTTTATTTTTTGGTTTTGGTTTGGTTTTGGTTTGGGTTTTGGTTTTTCGAGACAGGGTTTCCGGCTGTCCCAGAACTCACAGTGTAGACCAGGCTTGCCTCGAACTCAGAAATCTACCTGCCTCTGCCTCCCAAGTGCTAAGATTAAAGGCATGTGGCACCACTGGCCAGCTAGAAAATGACTTTTTAAGAAGTAGTTCTTCCCACTGGATAATTTTAGCTCCTTTGTCAAAGATTAAGTAACCATAGGTGTGTGGATTCATTTCTGGGTCTTCAATTCTATTCCATTGATCTACCTACCTATCACTGAACCAATACCAATCAGTTTTTTAACACTGTTGCTCTGTGGTACTGCTTGAGGTCAGGGATACTGATTCCCCCAGAAGTTCTTTTACTGGCAAGAATAGTTTTAGCTATCTTGGGTTTTTTTTTTTTGGGGGGGGGAGGTATTCCAGATGAATTTGAGAATTGCTTTCTAACTCTATGAAAAATTGAGTTGAAATTTTGATGGGGATTGCATTGAATCTGTAGATTGCTTTTGGCAAGATGGCCATTTTTACTATATTAATGCTGCCAATCCACTAGCATGGGAGATTTTTCTGTCTTCTGAGGTCTTCTTTGATTTCTTTCTTCAGACACTTGAAGTTCTTGTCATACAGATCTTTTACTTATTTGGTTAGAGTCACACCAAGAACAAATGGTGCTCTTTCAACCTGAGGATAACATGCAGAAGAATGCAAATTGATCCATTCTTATTTCCTTGTACTAAGCTCAAATCCAATTTGATCAAGGACTTCCACATAAAACCAGACACACTGAACTAATAGAAAAGAAACTGGGGAAGACCCTTGAGGTCATGGGCACAGGAGAAAAGTTCCTGAACAGAACACCAATAGCTTATGCTCTAAGATCAAGAACTGAAAAATGGGACCTCATAAAATTACAAAGTTTCTGTAAGGAAAGGGACACTGTCAATAGGATAAAATGGCAACCAACAAATTGTGAAAAGATATTTACCAACCCTACATCTGACAGAAGGCTAATATCCAATATATACAAAGAACTAAAGTTAGACTCCAGAGAACCAAATAACCCTATTAAAAATGGGGTACAGAGCTAAACAAAGAATTTTCACCTGAGGAATATCAAATGGCTGAGAAGCACCTAAAGAAATGTTCAACATCCTTAGTCATCAGGGAAATGCAATTCAAAACAACACTGAGATTTCACCTCACACCAGTCAGAATGGCTAAGATCAAAAACTCAGGAGACAGCAGGTACTGGAGAGATTGTGGAGAAAAGGGAACACTCCTCCACTGCTGGTGGGATTGCAAGCTGGTACAACCACTCTGGAAATCAGTTTGGCAGTTCCTCAGAAAACTGGGCATAGTATTACTGAGACCCTGCTATATCACTCCTGGGCATATTCCCAGAGGGTTCTCCAGCATGTAATAAGAACATATGCTCCACTATGTTCATAGCAGGCCTATTTATAATAGCCAGAAGCTGGAAAGAATCTAGATGTCCCTCAACAGAGGAATGGATACAGAAAATATGGTATATTTTAACAAAGGAACACTATTCATCTATTAAAAACAATGAATTCATGAAATTCTTAAACAAATGGGTGGAACTGGAAAATATCATCCTGAGTGAAGTAACCCAATCACAAAAGAACACACATGATATGCACTCACTGGTAGGTGGAAAATAGCCCAAAAGCTTGGAATACCCCAGACACAATTCACATATCAAATCATTCCCAAGAAGAAAGGAGAGGGCCCTAGTCCTGGAAAAGCTTGATCCAGCATTTTGGGGGATTAACAAGACAGAGAATTAGGATGGGGTTGTTTGGAGAAAGGGCAGAAGGAAGAGGTTTTATGGGACTTATGGGGAAGGGGGAACTGGGAAAGGGAAAATCATTTGGAATGTAAACAAAGAATAAAGAAAATTTAAAAAATAAATATTTACAAAAAAGAAAGAAAGAGAAAATCTTGACTTCCTTCCTAGGAACTTTTAACAAGAAAGGTAATTTCTTTCACTGAATGATTATATAATTAGAGATGTTTAGGGAGGAATTTCTAATGAGGAGCAGTGCAGAGCTAGATGTCAGGGATTCTATTTTCCATTCCCAGCCAAATTATATGTTGCTACTCTTCTCTGAGCATGCAGGGAGGAACATCACTACCATCTACCTCTGTCCTTTCTGCTTGCTAACACAGCTGTACAGAACTATAAGGACAAGCAAACCATATGCCAGTGTGCAATGCTATGAATGACCCAAGGCAAACCAATGGCTTAGTTTTAAAGATGCTGCCATCCTCTGCAGTGTATATATTTTATATACATATACAATATGGATAAGTGTGTTACAGTAAAGTTTCAATCATATTAGTGCTTTATAGAGAAGGCATGTTTCTCAGTGACAGTATGCCTACCTCCACCAGATTCAGTTGCTTTCTGAAATACTAGCTTTTCACCATTTAAGATCCAGAAAAGATTCCATTTTAAAATATTTGCATCAAGTAAACACACATATTATGCAGAACCACAAGCTCCAATTCAAATATACATAATACATATGTGTAGATACAGACACACACATGCACAAGTTGTCCTGTGCTAGAAAAATGACTTAGCAGTCAAGAGCATTTCCTGTTTTTCCACAGGACTTCAGTTCTGTTTCCAGCACCTACATCAGATGACTCATAACTGCCTATTACTCTAGACACCGCAATGTCTTGCTGCCCTATTTAAGCTTCTGTAGGCATCTGTACTCATATGCACAAGCATATGCACACATATATTCCTCTCCCCTCTCTCTCACACACACACATACACACACACACACACAAACACACACACACACACTCATGCACACATGCACATACACACAAACACACAAGTAAAATAAATACATTTTTATGAAGGTCAATCTTCCATCATAGATTATCTCATCTAAAATACCTGTAACTAGAGGCATTTCAGGTTTGGGAGTTTCTTCCATTTTAAAATATTTGCATCATTTATTTGTTGGCTATGATATCTTCAGGAAACAACTCAAAATATTTGAATTTTAGAGCATTTAAGATTTTTTTTTTTTGCATACGTGGTGCTCAGCAGGTCTGTCACATCTGATTTTTCCTTCAGATAATGTCTTAGCACTTACAGCAATTAAAGACCCCAATCCTAAAGAACTGACCCAGGAGCTCAGTAAAGAATTGTATCTCTTGCTTTACTCTGATCTTTCCCACACAATGCCTTCTGCCAAGAAAGAAAGAAAGAAAGAAAAAAAGAAAGAAAGAAAGAAAGAAAGAAAGAAAGAAAGAAAGAAAGAAAGAAAGGAGGAAGGAAGGAAGGAAGGAAGAAAGAAGGAAAGGAAGGAAGAAAAAGAAAGAAAGAAAGAAAGAAAGAAAGAAAGAAAGAAAGAAAGAAAGAAAGAAAATTAAATCTGTGTTGTTATGGTTTGAATATGATATGTCCCCAAGAGGCCCATATGTTTAAGCATTTGGTCTCCAGATGGTAGTGTTGTTGAGGGAGAGTGTGGAACTTTTAAGGGTAGAACCTTGCTGGAGAAAGTAGCTCCATAGAGGGCTAGTCTAGTGCTTCCTGTCACATCTCCCTCCTTCTGCATCCTGATGCCCCCATGTGCTTGCAAGCTTCCACTGCCACTGCCACAGCTGCTCTGCTGCCCTCACTTCCAATCCACAGTGGACTTTATCCTTTTGAACCAACATAACTCTTTCCACCTTTATGTTTCTTCTTGTCTCATCATTGGTCACAGCTATGAGAAAAATAAGTGCATGATTAACACTTCTGCATTGTGTTTTGTCCTAAATGCAAAATGTTTTATAAAGTTCAAACTTAAAGACAGTACATATTAGAGTTGAATTTGTATATTTCTCTTTCTTGGTCATACTGATGGTGTGTTGTGCTTTGACAAGTTTATCAACAAATTTTAAGTCTTGACAGGACAGGAGCTAGATTGTGATTGCAGGTTAACTAGATGGCTGAGTGGGTAAATGCACTTACTACCAAGACCTCCTAAGTTCAGTAACTATTCAAATGGTGAAGGAGACAAAGGGCTCTGGGATATTTTTCTCTGGCCTACACACACACATACACACACACACACACACACACACACACACAAGTGCGTGCACGTGTACTCACGCACATACACAAATACCCCATAATTAATTTTAAAAAAATGATTTATGTAAATAGGACCTAAGCACTCGTGACAAACAAAATGCTTTGGACACACATGCTCTTGCTGCAGGCATTATTTGAAGTAGAGTAGGATGATAATGGTACATTTGTCAGCCTGACTAGAGTGTTTGACCCAAGGTGTATCCCATGAGTAGTATCAGTCTCTCTGGGGAGCTTTCCAACATGAACCTCCATGCCTTTAGTTGTCTCCTCATCCAATAACACTTACAGTTGAGCACATGGCAAAAAGACCTTACCAAGAGAGGAGTTGGTTATTTGTCCCATCTGCAAATGTGGGGATCTAGAAATGAAAATTTTAAGTCCCTTCATGTTTTACTCTTAATTAACATCTTTAGTTTACCTGAAATATTCAGCTGCCAAATGCTCATCATGATTCAATAAGGGCCACATTAGCAGCTCATCCAGAATCACTTCTTTTATAGATATAAAGAGTGAAGACTGGAGGGGTCTTTGAATTAGTTTCCTGGGAATGTACTGACAAGGTACCACAAACTACCTGATCTAAGTCATGGAAAGCTGCTGCCTTTCTATGCCATAGGCTAAAAGGCTGAGATATTCTTTTGAGGGCTATGAAGTATGTATAGATAGTTATAGATTAGATATAGATATTGATATGAATATGGATATAATATGGATATGGATATAGATTAGAGAGAAAAAGGGAGAAATGGATATAGATTTGAATATAGATGTAGATTAGATATAGATACATCTGTCTTAATTAGGGTTTTACTGCTGTAAACAGACACCATAACCAAGGCAACTCATTTTTTATTAGATATTTGCTTTGTTTACATTTCAAATGTTATCCCCTTTCCTCTTTGCCCCTCTGAAAATACCCTATCCCATCCTCCCTCCTGTTTAATAACCTCCTCTTCCCACTTTCCTGACCTAGCATTCCCCTACACTGGGGCATGGAGCATTCATAGGACCAATGGCCTCCCCCTCGTTGATGCCTGAAAAGGCCATCCTCTGCTATATATGTAGCTGGAGCCATGGGTCCCTCCATGAGTACTCTTTAGTTGGTGGTTTAATTCCTGGGAACTCTGGAGTTACTGGTTGGTACATATTATTGTTCCTCCTATGGGACTGCAAATCTCTTCAGTTCCTTGGGTCTTTTCTCTAGTTCCTCCTTGAGGACCCCTGATGTCCCTCAACAGAGGAATGGATACAAAAAAATGTACATTTACACAATTGAGTGCTATTCAGCTATTAAAAACAATGAATTCATGTATTAAAAACAATGAATTAAAAATAATGAATTCATGAAATTCTTAGGCAAATGGATGGAACTAGAAAATATCATCCTGAGTGAGGTAACCCAATGACAAAAGAATACACATGGTATGCACTCACTGATAAGTGGATATTAGCCCAAAAGCTCTGAATACCCAAGTACAATTCACAGACCACATGAAGCTCAAAAAAAAAATGGAAGACCAAAATGTGGATACTTCAGTCCTGCTTAGAAGGGGTTTCAAAGTACCCATGGCTCACAGCCAACCAACACAACTCTTATAAAGACAATGTTTAATTGGTGTTGCTGACAGCAGTTACTGAGAACTGGTTCCTGGAAGAGAAGCTGAGGGATGGATGGGGAAGCAGCAAAAAGAAATCAGAGCCAGGATGATAGTTCACCAGTTTTTAATGGAAGTTAGGCCATCTAACTGCTTGGGCAAGTCCCTCCCCCCACACTCCCGGGGGTGGGGGGTGGGGGAGGGAGGCAGTGATCTGGTCATTGGCTCCACTGTCAGCAGGCTGCCCGCTGGAATCAAGAAACTGCAGGCCTAGTAGATCCATGGAAGCTCCAAAGGTGGCAAACAGTGGCTGTCAGGTGAAAGGAGGAAGTTGTATTGTTCTATTAAGAACACAGGTCAGGAATTTCACCACCTGAGAACTAATGATTAAGGCAGAGATTCAAAAGCCCAGTTCAAATGCTGGGGGAGGGGAACAAATTGGGGCTAGCTTAAAGGTTCAGAGATTCAGTCCATTATCATCATGGCAGGAACATGGCAGCATCCAGCCAGGCATGGTGGAGAAGGAGCTGAGAGTTCTACATCTTCATCTGAAGGCTGCTAGGAAAAGATTGTCTTCCAAGCAACTATGATAAGAGTCTTAAAGCCCATGCCCACAGTAACACACCTATTCTAACAAAGCCACATGTCCTAATATTGCCAGTCTCTGAGGCGAGCATAATACAAACCATCACATTCCACTGCCTGGCAGACATAAACTTGTTCGAACACATGAGTCTGTAGGGACCATACCTAGCCATAGCATAATGAAAAAGTACATTTAGTCCAACTTCCAAACAAAGGCATTGTCTGGCCTATCACAACAAAACCCCACTCCTGGTACCAACTTCTATCTTAGGGTTTTACTGCTGTGAACAGATACCATGACCAAGGCAACTTTTATAAGGACAATATTTAATTGAGGCTGGCTTACAGGTTCAGAAGTTCAGTCCGGTATTATCAAGACAGAAGCATGGCAGCATCCAGGCAGGAATGGTGCAGGAGGAGCTAAGAGGTCTACATCTTCATCTGAAGGCTACTAAAATAAGACTGGCTTCCTAACAGCTAGGAAAGCTTTAAAGTCCATGCCTACAGTGATACAACTACTCCAACAAGCCTCCTAGTAGTGCCACTCCCTCACTCCCTGGGCCAAAAATATACAAACCATCATATAGGTATATGTGTGTGTGTGTGTGTGTGTGTGTGTGTGTGTCTTATACACAATCATTTGTCCAAAGAAGACAAAATTAAGATGATTAATTCTCTTTAAAATAAAAACTCCCTTGTTACTATAATCTTAATTATAAATAATAGATTAATCCCCTATGCTTATAGTTTTATTTCTTTACATCCTTCAAACAACTTCTAATAAACTCAAAGAAATGAGATGGTGTTGCTTGAAGGTTAAAAGAGATTCCAAGAGGAAAGCATCAGGAGAAAGGAAAGGATATTTCATGCACTTGCAGAGAAGACAGCTGATGAGCATGGTTTGGTCAGGTGAAAGAGTGGGCAGAGCCTTTCTTCCTACTTTTTCTGTGAAGCTAAATGGTCCTGGCAGTTGAGCCCACAGTTTGAGTGTGAAGTGCCCATGTAACTGGGTCACCATCTGGAGGGCCTGTTGGCAGTCGTGCCGGGGACTTTCTCAGCCTTCGCTGCTAGACAATAAGAACTGCTACACTCTGGGATTTTGCTGCCCATCAGGCACTATATGGAACACTGTCTTCCACCATTATGTTCTGTGCCTCTTCTTCCACCTGGGAATAGGTGAGAGACTGAGGCTTGGAAGACCAACAGAGGCTGAGTTCTAGTCAGCGGATGAAGCTCAAAGTCCTTGTTTTTAGCCCTGCCTTGGACCTTGGAGACAAGGCCTGCTCCTCATCTTCTGAGTCACCTGAGGATCAATCAGCAAGAATTCAACCACTAGGTAGTAGTCAAATCAAGGCATACAAGCAGTCAGTGCACCATGCACGCCGGGGTGCTACTGCTGGATATGTTCCTTTGCTTCTGAGGAGGACTATACAGCTGGACTGTGGAGCATATGTCTGGAAAGACACATGAACTCTAAACTTGAAGGAAGACACCTCTAGTCCCATTTCACTCCCACTATCTCTACCCCGATACACTAAATCTTAGACCCAATGCTTGCTCCAGGATGTCCCCAAGACCATCCTTTCAGGAGATGATGGTTGTGTGACTTGATTTCCTTCTGCTGCCAAATCTCTTGTTCCCCACCCATTCTGTCTGCCCTTCTACCCCTCCTGCATACAAAGGAACCAGACTTTACTGAACTGTGTTTTGCCACAGAAGAATCATTGATTATATAAATGCAGTTCGGGAAATAAGATTTGGTAGTTAAATTCTGCTTTCTGTGACTGGCTTGGTGATTAAACTTTCAGCAGTTTCAAAAAGCCTTGGGGAAATGTGAGTGAAAAACAGCACTTGGACTGTGTGTGTTTGTATATGTGTGTGTGTGTGTGTGTGTGTGTGTGTGTGTGTACATAGATTGTAAAGGATCTGTGTGCATCTGTGTGGTGTGATATGGGGTGTATATATATATACATACACACACACACACACACACACACACATATATATATACACACACACATATGTATGATATGTGTTTCTTACATATGTATATATTTGTGTGGTTGTAGATTATGTGTTTCCGTGTGCAGTGTCAGTGTATATGAATATGCATATATGTACTTATGTGTGTCCTATGTATGTGTGGTGTGTATATGTGGGTATGTGCATGTTGTGTGGCTTCAGGTCTCTATGTGTAAGTGGTATGTGTGATGAGTGTATATTACATATATATATATGCATGCCAAGGACCAGCCTCAGCTTGGAGAAGGGTTCTGAGAGAAAGGGTGTCTGGGAACAGTGAAAAGAACAACTCAGTCAAATTGTGAATCCAAGCTGACAACCCGTGACCCGTGCTCTGCGTGATACAGCTTTTCCAGTCTGTTTCTCTCTATGTTCTTCTTTCTCTCTGGAGATTTCTCTTTCTATATTCTGCTTGCTCGCTATTCTAAGAGAATGTCTTGCCATATGTGTGAGTGTGTGTGTTGTGGTATGTGCTGTGGTGTGTGTGTATGTGTGTGTGTGTGTGGACTATGTGTGTGTGGTGTGTGTGGTGTGTGTGTGTGTGTGCAGTGTGGTATATGTGTGTACATGTGTGTGTGGGTGGTATGGTGTGCAGGGGTGTTGTTGTGTATGTGGGGGTGGTATATGTGGTATGGTGTGTGTGTATGGTGTGTGTGTGTGTGTGTGTGTGTGGTGTGGTGTATGTGTACCTGTATGTGGGGGTGGTGTGATGTGTGTGTGGGTGGTGTGGTGTATGTGTGCAGGTGTGTGTGTGTGTGTGTGTGTGTGTGTGTTCTCCAATTCAAGTAGTTCCCTCTTTTTATCCTAAAATGTTCTTTGGCTAGCGCATCTGCAGTTCACAGGTCCAGTCTTTTATTTTACATATCAATCCAGTCGTTTACTCCAGCTTTTCCTTTTGATTATCTCATAAATCAGCATCCCAAGACCCCAAATCTTTGATTCTTAGGAGACAGCAAGCATACATTTTTTTCCTTAACTTTGCAAAAGAATTTAAAGATGTGTCTGCCTTCGTTAAGCAGGAAGCAGACGATAAGCCAGTTGGGAGGAGCCCTGCCCTGAAATGACCATGTCCACCACAGCTGAGCCAGGATTTGCTGTGTTGACCTTGAACCTGGCTTATAATGTAGCCACCTCTGTTCATTTAGATTCATGAAGCCCCTCATAATTCATATTGAATCCTTATACTTTTTTTGCATAATTGAGAAATAATGTATTTTTGAACTTGTGTCTTAAAGAGTTCTTTTCCACAGTCTTAAGGGCTGTCCGGAAGGGCCCAGCATTTAGTATTTTGCTGAGTCATAGCCAAACCCTCAAGTCTGGCTGTTTCTAAAGATCATGGGGTCACTAACATTAACAGGGAGGACATTTCTCAGAAGGGAAGAGTCCTCCACTGCAAGTAGTGGTGCCAGAAAATATGTACATTATTACACAAACAAGCCTTATGTCTACAGCAGTCATTGACACTCTGTGGCTCGCACTGGGGCCCTGTCCCACGGGCAGGAACCATGTTACTCTGTCCAGACCAGGGCCACACCAGGCTCAGCGGATATGTCAGCATGTGTGTGCACGTTTAAAATGCTAAAATGTAGGATTTTGTTAACAGAAATTAGGTTCTTGTATTATTTTCTAGGTCAGGCAACTCTGCGTGACTTTCGTGACAGCCTCACTGGAAACCAGGAACAACATTCCTAAGGCAAAAATAAATAGCTCTTCATGCTTTTCTCTCACACCTGGCCACGCAATTCTTCTTTCACAGAAGAATGAGGCATCATTAAGAAACTTAAGTTTTCTGTGAGCGATGTAGAGCTTTTGATATCGTCGTTTTATTGTTTGGATTTAGAATGTTGCCCAGAGGCCCGTGTGTTTGAGCACCTGGGGTTCGGCTGGGGCTGCTCTTGGCTGAGGTTGTGGGGACCAGCAGAGGAGATGGATCGTGGGAGGCAGGCCTTTGAGCTAGCCCAGCCTCGCTCCCCATCCTTTTCACTCTGCTTCTGGCCTGTTGGAGAGACAGGAGAAGTCCCAGCCTCCCACTGCTGCTGCCAAGAGCAGCCCGAGTTCCCTGAAAGACACGAGGCAGAGGAAATCCTTCCTTCCTTAAGTTGCTCTGTCAGGTACTCTGTCAGAAACAAAAGGAAACGAACACAGTTGCCAGTGTTCGCTAAGGAAGCCCTGTTCTCTGATCGTCCGTCGCTAGGGTCTCTGAAGAGGCTGAACGGGGCTGCTTACCCGTGGCCAGAGCGCTACCGTCATGACTTACGTCCCGATTAGTAGACATTTCACCCTTCTCTGAAATGAGGAAACCTTCGGGGGAGAAGCATCGTGCTACAGCACACTGTTGACAGGGCTAGAAGCGGTAAGGATGGGAACAGGAATCTATGTACCGCTTCAGGCATTTGAAAGACCTCAGTGTGTCGGGGAGAAATTCAAGCCTTAATTCACAGGATTAGATATTTTGACTCTCAGGCAATAACCCATACTCTGTAGCTGACAAAATACAGCCAGGCCATCTCCCCCTTGGTTTTCTTACAACAAATCTACCACCAAAACCTTTTTTTTTACAAGTAGGTCAAGAAAGAAGGCAAGACAAAGGCAGAAAGCCCCTCATTCTCTTATCTGAAATTTTCACTGTACTCTAACATTTTATTTCTTGTTTCTCATACAATGTATTTTGATCATATTCTTTCCCCTCCCCCAGCCGCAATCTCTCTCTCTCTCTCTCTCTCTCTCTCTCTCTCTCTGTCTCTCTCTGTGTGTGTGTGTGTGTGTGTATGTATGTGTGTGTGTGTATGTGTGTATGTGTATGTGTGTATAAGCAACAAGACATCTCCTTACTCTTCTATTCAATATCTTCCTCTTCCTGCTCCACACTACTACAAGAAACAAAGCTTTTAACTTAATCTCTTGTGTCTCCATCCCTGGCATTTTTTTTTTTTTTTTTTTTTTGTACCTGGAGACAAACATCAGAAACAGCAGATATGCCATGATCATGAGAGTCACAAATCAGAGCACTGATCTGGGGCTCCCCCACCCCAACTGGGTTCCACAGATGCCCCTCCCCAACTGTTAGGTGAGACATTACAGTGTCATTACTGCCTTTCGAGATCTGCACGTCAGAGGCAACTCTTGCCCAACTGGGAATGGACGAGAGTTTGAAATGGTAGCTATGCCTATTGCAAGGTTAGCCTCAGTTGTCTAATCTTTAATTGACATAGAGGATTCGGTCCCCACCCCACCCCTCAGTCTCCTTTAAATCTTCCTCATGTTCTTTATGATATGTGCTTCTTTATATGTAGTAATCCCTTAACAGTACACGCATCTCAGTATTATTCCTGCCATATAATAAAAGCTGCTTGACACAGTATGTAGATAATGTCACTCTCTTTCCATGCGTCGGGCAGCTTGCCAAGGGAAACATATGCTCTGCCCGCTAGATGAAGAAGTAGAGGCTGTTATAGTGACATTATCTTTTAACTAATATTATTATTTGTTGTTGTTGGTTTTTCGAGACAGGGTTTCTCTGTGTAGCCCTGGCTGTCCTGGAACTCACTCTGTAGACTAGGCTGGTTTCAAACTCAGAAATCTGCCTGCCTTTGCCTCCCAAGTGCTGGGATTAAAGGCGTGCACCACCACCACCGCCCAGCCTAATATTAATTTTTAACTGAATAATTTTCACATGTGGCATGTGTAGACAGTATTTTCAAAACATCTGTTACTCAGATATTCAAACTAAAGAAGTTTCTGTTTAGAATCAATTTAAGGCTTTTGATCAATGAAAAGTTTTACTCAAATTCCTACTTTCCTACACTAGAAAAGAATCCATAGTTCTCATAACAGTGTGGTGTGAAAAAGGTATGCCTATCCAGGCCCACAGAAATGAGGAGCAATGGTGTGCTTGTTCCATTAGCATGCTGGAGGGAAATGGGATCCCTGAAAATGTTCTGGACTGAGAGTCAATACAAACTCAAGAATAACTCAAGAACTAATCTGTATTTATACCACTTAGATAAACCCGTCAAGCCATTTAACATCCAACTCCCATTTTATCTCTAAGACATACTGTAGCCTTGCCCACCAACACAAGGACCCATAGAGAGTTAGAGCTAAGAGACCCTTTCACAGTAAAGTGCCATACAGAAATAAATTACCATTCTCTCTTCAAGTTGTTCAAGGGGTGAACACTGGGGCACATTTATTGATTCATTGTTTTTCTTGGAGAAATCTGTTGGTTTACTGTACAAAGAGATATGATGTCTTTGAGAATGATAAGCTGTTTGGTTAGTATAATGATCATCCAAAACACAGCTTCAGGAGTACAGGAGTGCCACCCCCATTTGATTATAATGGTGATTCACTAGTCCTTAGGACAATAGGCCATCTGCAGAATATTTTCAATTACACACACACACACACACACACACACACACACAATTTATGAGAATTAGAGATCCACTCAGGGATGAATCCTGAGCCATATTTTACCCATATTTTACTACCGCAATCTTAAATACCAACTGAATGTCCTAGTTAAATTTTTTGTCAACTTGACATAAGCTACAGTTATCCAGGAAGAGGATCTTCAATTGAGAAAAATGCCTCCAGCAGATTTTCTGAAGGCTAGTCTGCAGGGCATATTCTTGATTAATGATTGATATGCTTGGTCCCAGCCTACAGTGGGTTGCACTACCCTGGTGACAGTGGTCCTGGGTTATCCAAAAAGCAGGCCAAGCAAGCTATGGGGAAGAAGACGTAAGCAGCTTCCATTTAAGTGTGTGTGTGTGTATATATATATATATATATATATATATATATATATATATATATATATATAAGTTCCTGACTCCAGGTCCTGCCTTGAGGTCTTTCCATGCCTTCTCCTCATGATGGATTGTAATGCCTAAGAAGAGATAAGCCCATTCCTTCCCCAAGTTGCTTTGGTTCACAGTGTTTCTAATAGCAATGGAGCAAACGGAGACTCAGAATTAGATGGCCATTTTTTGGAATGCATGCTCCATTTGAAGGCCACAGATCTCACTCCATCGGCGTGTCTCCTTAGCTTTTCTTCACGGCATGTGGGCGCACTGGGTCTGGCGTGAAGTGCACACTTGTCTACAAAGCCAACACGGAACTCCGATAGCTCTGTATACCGGAAGCCTGCCAGTGTCTACTCCTCAGCACTAGTTAGCCTTCCCGAAGACTATTGAGCCTTGCTGTTGACAGCATGCCTTGCAATCAGAGATCCTGACTGCCTTGTGATCACGGGACTGGAAATATATATATACTTTCTTCTCAGCCATAGATGCAGAGTAATGTCTGCCTTAGAGGGTTAAGTGAGATGATACAACACTAAGATCCTGAAGTCACTTTAGCATGCACTAGCAGCTCATGAGAATAAGAATTCAGTTCTTGTCCACATCATGTACATTTATATATTCATACAGGAGTCTATGGACCTCTTCTCATTTTCCCCAGAACTAGCCTTCTGCCAGTCTTTTAGCAGCACTGCCTACATGGACATCCTTTTTATATTCAAAATTGGGGAGGGAACAGGACCTCCACATGATCCAAATTACATTATGCCATTAACGGCTTATGCTCTAAATGATGGGCCATCAAATCTCATGCTCCAGAGACTAGATGGGTCATTAAAAAGCTCCCCTTCCCTCTGTATGTGGCTGCTCCATAGCAGATGCTACCATCTGGATACGGTGGTCTTCCCACAATGAGCAGGGATGGTTTAATATAGTGGCTTACCTTTGCAAGCAATTTCTGCATTTATTAGAAAAGAATGATCAGAAGTCAAATTATATAGGTTAGAATTTTGGCTCCTTCATAGGCTTGGTGTTTCAACCATGGCTACATTTTGAAATCCCAGTGAGATGGAGATAGCAATGAACTTATCTGAAGTCACTGTGGGTTTTCAGCTAGATAATGAAATAATGCGTGTCATAGGAAGCTTTGAGTTTTAATATCAATCCTATTAGTTATAACATTAGTAATACAAATCTTTCTGCTGCATAGATATTTGCCAGGGTTCTGCTATTTTACATCAAAAGAGGATAATAACCCTCTGTATTTTCTATACACACTATAAGCATAACCCTCAATAAAGTCTAAGACATTGTCATATGTCATGTAATGGCTTCAAGATCTCAGCAGGTAAGTGGATGTAAAATCTATGTCATAAGGGAGGCTTCTTTCATTGTTTTAGTTATATTTGATTTTGTATGTATGTGTGTGGAAGCATGTGCATGTTCATGTATGTGCAGATACATGCATACATGTGTGTATGTGTGTGAACATGAGTGCATGTGTGTTTATCTACCCATAGGGGCAGAAGCCCTTCTTCAGGTGCCATCCACTTTATTGTGTGATTTTGTTTGGACCAAGGCTGCTTGCCTGGAACTCACCAAGTAGTTGGCTGACCAATGAGCCTCAGGTGTCCACCTGTCACCACATCCCCAGCCCTGCGATTACAAACATGTGCCAAACTTGCTTAGCTAAGTTTGATCCCAAGTTGGGATCAAACCTGGGTCTTCCTATTTGTTAGGCAAATGCTTTACCAACGGAGCCATCTCTGAAGTCCAGTTTCGTTTGTTTACTAAAGGATTCAATCACAGCTAAAGACAGACTATGGGATTCTGAACTGTTTTTTGTTGTTATTATTGTTGCTCCTGCTGCTGCTGCTGTTGTGGAATAGTGTAATTGTTTCCAGCCCCTCTTTCTCCCCCAACAGAGCAGGAAAATGCCTGTGTGGATATCAACCACTATATAGATGAACATTACTGCACAATCTCTGTCGTTGCAATTTCTATCACTATGACAAAATATCCAAGATAAACCATTTATTAGGAAAGCTGTCTCTTGGCATAGGGGCTTGCAATCTTTCTCACTGCTGTAGTATCTATGGCTAGGTCAGAACACCATGGCTGGGATTGAATGACATTTACATCATGGCAGATCGAAAGCAAAGAAAAAGAAAGAAGGGATGAAGTCCTAAAAATCCCCAGTGACCTGATTGCCTCCAACTAGGCCGTCTCTGTCTACAATTTCTCCCACCTCCTAATAGCAACATCCCAGGGACCAAGGCTTCACCAGACATAGGTCTTTGGGAAACACCCCAAATCCAAGCTGTAGGGCTGTGTGTCTATAGGAACTAGACAGGACCACACTCTGACGACTACATTCAACTGCTTACCGTTAGAGTCAATCTGGACATCTCTTTATTATACGTAACTTCCTACTTTAGCAGAGACATAGTGGGATTTAGACAGTATTTGTTAGGGTGGCTCCCTGTCTCCCAGGGGGACAGTGTTGTCCCCTGGAGTGCAGTTTGCTGTACAATCTCTCTCCATTTTAGTGTTGCAGACACTCTTGGGTTCTGGCCACACCTTTCACCTCCCCTTCTTCAGCCCACTGTTGTATCTATTTGTAATACAATTAGATCATTTGTCAAATTTCGCATTCCAACCTCAGATCAGCTGACCTTTCATCTACATTTTTAAGTCTTGCATACATCATGGAATAATGCTGGCACTGTTTTGTTCCGCAGAGGGCAGCAAATGTACACTGTCATAAGGCTTCCTCCCTCCCCCCACCCCATTTCAGTAGCATCTGAAGTAGTTTCTAAGTGACAAACCCAGCACTGCATCTGAGCTCTGTACCTCCCCCCCCCCAAAAAAAAAGTGCTTATTGGATTTTATTGTGATTTTTTAAAATTATTTTTCTATTACTAATTTTGCCTTTTCCACGGTGTCCCTCAATTAGAATCACACAGTAGATGGCCTTTTTCAGGCCAGTTCCTGTCATACAGAGATAGGCAGTTCAGGTTCCTCTGTGTATTTTCTCAATCTCTTAGCTGATTCCTTTTAATCACTAAATACTGATATCCCACTGTGTGGATAGGCTGCAGTTTGTTTATTCAATCACCTACTGAAGGCATCTCGCTTGCTTCAGTTCTGCAGATTATGAATGAAGCTGCCATAAACACTCGCCTGCAGGTTCCAGTGTACGTTTAAGTTTTTTGAATCAGCTGTGTAAATACCGAGGAGCGTGATTACCAGATCCAGCAGAGAGGCTGCATCTGTATTTCTAACATGCTGACACCCTGGACTTAACTGTGGCCCTATCATTTGGATCCTCGCCATCAATGAATAAGAATTCCCATTTCCCCCAGCCTTTGCCATCAATTAGTATTGGCATTACTTTCTTGGATTTTATACATTTTAATAGGCTTATAGTGCTATCCCATATTTTACTTCACAATCTTCTGTTGACAAATCATCTTTTCATACAATTATTTGTCATTGGTATAGTCTTTCAATCCTTCTGTAATTCGGAACTGTGTTTGTCATTTCTTTCTTTCATTATCGAGTCCTAAGATTGATTTGGATATTTTGAATCCAAAGGTTTTTTTTAATTATTATTATTGAATATAATCTTCATTTACAGTTCAAATGCTAAAACCTTTCCTGGTTTCCCCCTCCCTGAAAACCCCCAACTCCTCCTCCCACTCCCTGCCTCCAAGTATATGCCCCTCCTCCCCACCCACTCCCACCTCCCCCACCTCAATTTCCTTTTGTTGGGGCATCTATTGAGCCTTCACCAGACCAAGGATTTAGAATAGAGTTAATACTTTTTTCTAGTTTCTGATTCTTATTTTGTTAATGGTGCCTTTTACAAAGTAGGACTTTTTTTTTTTTTTTTTTTTTTTGGTTTTTTGAGACAGGGTTTCTCCGTGTAGTCTTGGCTGTCCTGGAACTCACTCTGTAGACCAGGCTGGCCTCGAACTCAGAAATCCGCCTGCCTCTGCCTCCCAAGTGCTGGGATTACAGGCGTGCGCCACCACGCCCGGCTCACAAAGTAGGACTTTTAAGCTTGATAAATTCCAACTTGTCAGTTTTATTATTCCATGAATCATGGTTTGGATGCTCTGTCTGAAACGTATTACCAAAGCCAAGATTACCTACATTTGCCTCTTTATTTTGATGGAAGCAGTAGACTTGATTACTGTACATTTACTTCTACAATCTGGTTTGAGCCTGTTTTTCTGAAAAAATATAAAGTGCTTCCATTTTCTAATTATTTGTGGGTTTTTTTTGTTGTTGTTTTTTTTTTTTTTTTTTTTTTTTTTTTTTTTTTTTTTTTTTTTTTTTTTTTTTTGCACACAGATATCCAGTTGTCCCAACTGTTGCTGAAAGGCTATCTGTTCTGCCTAGTCACCTTTATGCCTCTGTCAAACACCAGTTAGCTATATTTGCATAAATCTGCCTAAGCTTTCTATTCTGGCCCAATAATCTCTCTATCTGGGGTTTCTCTAATACTATGCTCTTTGCACTATTGTGCCTTTGTAGAATTCAGAGGGAGTGATATGAATCCTTCAGCCAGGTTCAGCAGTATCACGTTGACTATCCTTGAGTGTGTGGCTTTCGTGGCTATCTACAAAATAGAAAATGAGGATTTTTCTGAGCTTTTATTGAATATGGAGAACTTGCTGCTATAAAAATTGTCACCTTTACACTGTTGAGTATTCCATTGCATAGGCATCGAGCATCTATACAATTATTTAGATCTCTATTGATATATTCTATTTGAGCTTTATAATTATCTGCATATACATGAATACATATATATATATATATATATATATATATATATATATATATATTCTTGCGTCTCATCAGATTTACTTCTAAATATTCCATGCTTTGGATTTTATTGTAGAAGTTACTCTCTTTTTAAGGTTAAGTTCTAGTTGTTAATTCAAGGTATTTAGGCAACAAGATGTCTTTTGTATATTAGCTCATCATTCTACAAACTTGTTATAAATGTTTATTGATAGCACACATTGTTTTTGTTTGATGATTTTGCTTTGGTTTTATAAGTACAGTGGTATTTTGTCAATACATGGCTAATCATGTCATCTAGAAATAAGGAAAGTTTGATTCTCTTGTTATGTGCTCTATAGATGTGTGTGTTTATATAATATATTTTATTTTATATATTTATTACAAATTTTAATGATCAAAAGATTAGTCACCTACTCAGCTCCTTCTGAACACAAAATAAGCATTCAACCAGACCACAGGAGATAAAGGAGGCCTTCTAGGTGGGAGCATGTTTCCCTGGACTGTTAGTAATCTTTCCTTTCCTCTTCCCTCAACAATGAGGAGCTTTTCCAGGAAGCCAGCCCAGTTTGGGATGAACTGTTCAGTGGTTCCTACTGCTGCAGGGGTTGGCTGTAACAGGAGCTGAAAAAACTGCTAATAAATACAAAGACACATATAGTTTATTACATATTATATACAAAAGAAACACACAGAGATGCATGCACACACACTCATTCCCATGAATTAGGCAATACTCTTGGTATGATGTGGGATATAAATGAGAAGACTGGACATTGTTGCCTCAATCCTGGCTTTTGGAAAAAACTCAGTACATGATGTGGTAACATGACCTCCCTCCTTTGGTCAGATTATACACTGTTGATTTTCAGATAACTGATCTAGACTTTTGTGCTTGGGATTAATTCACCTTGCCACTGTGTTTATCTTCCTTTCTTCCTATATGTCATTAAAATTGAGGTGCTATTTTATAATGAGGAACTTTACATTTATATTCCTGAAGGAAGATAGTGTGTAAACACATTTCCTGCAAAGTTTTAATCCATTTTGGTATTAGATGATGCTGACCCTTTGGAACTAATTACAGGTTCCTCTATTTGCCCCTAGCTGATGGCAGAGATTATTAAAAATGTTCCACTAAGTGCTTCAAGAATTATCAGTGCTTTAATTTTGCGACATTTCTGCTTCATTCTCTTTGGGGAAGTTATTAGTTATTGATTCAATTTCCTTAGTGAATATAGACAAATATTATTTTTCCTTATGTGACTTTTAGTAGAGTATGTCTTTAAAGTAATTTGATAACTTCACCCACTTTATCAAATTTGTGCCCATACAGGGATTAATATTCCTTTATTATCTTTATAATAGTCCTGATATCAAGAGTGATTTTTTTCATCACTCTATCTACTGTAAATTTGGATTGGGATAGATCTCCATTTTTTACTCATATTTTGAAAAAATAACATTGAGTATAAATGATTTTCTGTATTGATTTCTGTTTTTAATTTCACTGATTTTACTTTAATTGTAATATCTTTGTTTAAATGTAAACATTCCCAGTTTCTTGGGGGATTGGTTTCTCCTTTGCCAAAGCTTTATACATCACTTCCTCTGCATTCTACATGTATTGATACACTATATTCTCATTTTCAGTTACTTCCAAATATTTTTAAATTGATTTTGCTTTCTTCTTTAAACTGGATTAAATCTAAAACTGTTGTGTTTTATTTATAAGTAGGTATAGATCTTTCAGTTGTCTTTTTTTGCTAAGACAACTTTGCTAAAGCTAAATTTCTAGTTTAATTCTGTTTTAGCTCAAGAGCTTCCCTGGTCTGATTTCTATTCTTTTATATTTATGAATGTATTTCTATAACCTAGTCCCAAACCTGACGTTTCTAGGTTAATATGCCCTGTGTGTGAGAGAGAAGAGGGGCAGTCAGCTGTTGTTTTGTGGGCAATGCTAGAGATGCCAATTAGATCAATTTGATTGATAATGTGGAGAACAGCATATAGATTCTTCCTGCTTTTCTGCTTGTTTGATCTCTCAACTAGTAATAGTGTGAAAGTCTTCACCTATGTGAACATATTTGTTTACTCTGCGTTACCTTTTCAGTTTTCAAGCAAACATTCTTGCTTAATGCTGCCTTTATAAAAGAAGCACCCACTTTAAGGTTTAGGTTTCTATTTTTTCTTAAGAATTGACCTTTTGATTTTTATGTAATGCATGCAATTTTTCTGCTCATAGTATCGCCTTCATCTGAAGTAACCATAACTGTTTCGTATTGCCTTTGATTCTCACCACTGTTGTACATCTTTTGTTTTCTTTCACTTATAACCTTTCTGTTTATAATAAGCTGAGTTTCTTCTAAAAAGTGTAAGATCAGAATTCTTATTCAATTACATCATAACAGTACCCACCTTTATTTTTGTTATACTTTGATCACTGACATATCAAGTTAATTCTAATATTACTAGCATAAAATCCAGTGTGCTTGCAAGTGTCTTTACTTTGTTGCCTTTTTTCTCTGTTGTTTGGCTCCTCCAGTTTTATAAGATTTCAACCTCTCTCCTCTGAAATATACCTCATGTTGACAATTTTTATGTTTCAGTTAACAATTTTTGTTTTAGTTAGTGTTACCCCCCCACACACACATACAAACTATCAAAGTTCAATCTACTGCAAGACACATGACTTGATAGTATGCAGGTCGCTGAAACTGTTCACTTCTACAGGAGCAATCATTACCAGTAATTCTCTTTATTGTTACTTAAAATAATCATGTTTTAAGTAAGTCATTAAGAAATAAAAAATGGGAACCCCCTGCAGGCAGCGCCAACTTGCCTGCAGCTTCCCATCCAGCCGGTAGCAGGGAAGCCAGACCTAGCCAGCTTGCCAGGTGCTCAGACCCTGGTGGCGGAACCAGGATAAGCAACAATTCTTGTTTATTAAGAAGAGTGAGGACCAGCGATAGTGGCAGGCCTCCATATTGCAACCAGGACACAGCTGGAAAGGTGCAGGTAGAGACTCCTTCTGGGGCTAGAGCAGGGAGAGCTGCTAAGCTCTCGCCCACAGGCGGGCCCAGGCGCCTAAGCTCTGCAGCACGTCCCTGCGAGCTTAGGCCGTGCACCGAGGCAGCCGGAACCACCCAGCTCCCCAGGACCCCCGAACAGCGATAGCTGCAGGCCTCCATATTGCAACCAGAACACAGCTGGAAAGGCACAGGTAGACAGATTACATCAGGGGCTACCACATGGGGGGGATCTGCTAGGCTCTCGCTACTAGGCAGGCCCAGCAGCGCCTGCCGAGGCTCTGCTGCACTCCCCCACACTTCCAGGAGACCTCGGGCCGTGCACAAAGTCAGCAGGTGGCAGCCAGCTCGTGATCCCGTTGAGCAGCAATCACGCATAACCACCAGTAGAGAAACAACAGGTAAGCCCAGCCTCACAGGAGATTCAAACACCAGCCAGTGACAACAAAGTCAACTAACACCAGAAATAACCAGATGGCAAAAGGTAAACGAAGGAATGTCACTAACAGAAATCAAGGCAACATGACAGCATCTGAACCCAGTTCGCCAAAAACAGGAAGCCCTGGATACCCCAAAACACCAGAAAAACAAGACTTGGATATAAAATCACTGGTCAGGATGCTGGTAGCTGAACACATAGAAAAATCTCGTAAAGAAATAGAGGAGAAAATGGATCAAAAGTTAGAAGACTTTACAAGGCAAATACAAAAATCACTTCAAGAAATGCAGGAGAAGATGGATCAAAAAGAAGAAGACAATAAGGAGGAAAGACAAAAATCACTTAAAGAAATACAGAAGAACGTGGGCCAACAAGTAGAAGCTATGAAAGAGGAAACACAAAAATCTATTAAAGAAATACATGAAAACACAATCAAGCAAGCGAAAGATCTGAGCACATCCATCCAGGTACTAAAAACAGAAGTAGAAACAACTAAGAAATCGCAGAGGGAGACAACATTGGAGATAGAAAACCTTGGGAAGAAATCAGGAGCCATAGATGCAATTATCAACAATAGAATACAAGAGATAGAAGACAGAATATCAGAAGCCGAAGATACCATAGGAACCATTGATTCAGCAGTCAAAGAAAATACTAAATGCAAAAAGGCTGTAACCCAAAACATCCAGGAAATCCAGGACACAATGAGAAGACCAAACCTAAGGATTATAGGTATAGACGAGAATGAAGATGTACAAGTTAAAGGGCCAGCCAATATCTTCTACAAAATTATGGAAGAAAACTTCCCCAACCTAAAGAGAGAGATGCCCATGAATATACAAGAAGCATACAGAACCCCAAACAGACTAGATCAGAACAGAAATACATCCCGTCACATAATAATCAAAACTCCAAATGTACTAAACAAAGAAAGAATATTAAAGGCAGCAAGAGAAAAAGGCCAAGTAACTTATAAAGGAAGACCTATCAGAATAACACCAGACTTCTCACCTGAGACCATGAAAGCTAGAAGATCCTGGGCAGGTATAATGCAAACTCTAAGAGAACACAAACTTCAGCCAAAACTACTTTACCCAGCAAAGCTCTCAATCGCCATAGATGGAGACATCAAGGTATTCCATGACAAAACCAAATTTGCACGATATCTTTCCACAAATCCAGCCCTACAAAGGATAATAGGGGGAAAACACCAAGACAAGGACGGAAACTACACCCGGGAAGAAGCAAGATAGAAACCTCCTCTCATCAAACCCAAAAGAAGGTAACCTCTCGAATATAAAAAAATAAATAAAATAAATAAATATAATTTCAAAAATGTCTGGAGGAAATAATTACTATTCCTTAATATCTCTTAACATCAATGGACTCAATTCCCCAATAAAAAGACATAGATTAACAGACTGGATACGGAAACAGGACCCTACATTTTGCTGCATACAGGAAACCCATCTCAGTGTCAAAGACAAACACTGCCTTAGAGTAAAAGGCTGGAAGACAATTTTACAAGCAAATGGTCTCAGGAAACAAGCTGGAGTAGTCATTCTAATATCAGATAAAATTGACTTCCAACCTAAAATCATCAAAAGAGACTCAGAAGGTCACTTCTTGCTGGCCAAAGGGAAAATCCACCAAGAAGAGCTCTCAATACTGAACATCTATGCTCCAAATGCAAGGGCACCCTCATTCGTAAAAGAAACCTTACTAAAGCTTAAAGCACACATTACACCTAACACAATAATTGTGGGTGACTTCAACACTCCACTCTCCTCAATGGACCGATCAGGAAAGCAGAAACTAAACAGGGACACAGTGAAACTAATTGAAACTCTGGACCAATTGGATTTAACAGATATATATAGAACATTTCATCCTAAAGCTAAAGAATATACCTTTTTCTCAGCTCCACATGGTACCTTCTCCAAAATAGACCATATAATTGGTCACAAGACAGATGTCAACAAATACAAGAAGATCGAGCTAATCCCATGCCTCCTATCAGATCACCATGGAGTAAGAGTGGTCTTCAATAACAACAAAAACAACAGAAAGCCCACATACATATGGAAACTGAACAATACTCTACTCAATGACACCTTGGTCAAGGAAGAAATAAAAAAAGAAATCAAAGACTTTTTAGAATTCAATGAAAATGACGGCACAACCTACCCAAATCTATGGGACACAATGAAAGCAGTGCTAAGAGGAAAACTCATAGCTCTAAGTGCATCCAAAAAGAAACTGGAGAGAGCATACACTAGCAGCTTAATGGCACACCTTAAAGCCCTGGAAGAAAAACAAGTTAATTCACCCAGGAGGAGTAGAAGACAAGAAATCATCAAACTCAGGGCTGAAATCAATCAAGTTGAAACAAACAGAACCATACAAAGAATCAACAAAACCAGGAGCTGGTTCTTTGAGAAAATCAACAAGATAGATAAACCCTTAGCCAGACTAACCAAAGGACACAGAGACAGTATACAAATTAACAAAATTAGAAATGAAAAGGGAGACATAACAACAGAAACTGAGGAAATTCAAAAGATCATCAGATCCTACTACAAAGGTCTATACTCAAAACAACTGGAGAATCTGGAGGAAATGGACAATTTCCTAGACAGATATCAAATACCAAAATTAAATCAGCATCAAGTAGACCAGCTAAATAGTCCCATAACCCCTAAAGAAATAGAAGGGGTTATAGAAAGCCTCCCAACCAAAAAAAGTACGGGACCAGATGGTTTTAGTGCAGAATTCTACCAGACCTTCAAAGAAGACTTAACACCAATACTTTTCAAACTATTCCACAAAATAGAGACAGAAGGGACACTGCCCAACTCATTCTTTGAAGCCACAATTACGCTAATACCTAAACCACAAAAAGATCCAACAAAGAAAGAGAACTACAGGCCAATTTCTCTTATGAATATAGATGCAAAAATACTAAATAAAATTCTTGCTAACCGAATCCAAGAGCACATCAAAACGATCATCCACCATGATCAAGTAGGCTTCATCCCAGGGATGCAGGGATGGTTCAATATATGGAAATCCATCAATGTAATCCACTACATAAACAAACTGAAAGAAAAAAACCACATGGTCATCTCATTAGATGCTGAAAAAGCATTCAACAAAATTCAGCATCCTTTCATGCTAAAAGTCTTGGAAAGAGCAGGAATTCAAGGCTCATACCTAAACATAGTAAAAGCAATCTACAGCAAACCAGTAGCCAACATCAAAATAAATGGAGAGAAACTTGAAGCATTCCCAGTAAAATCAGGGACTAGACAAGGCTGCCCTCTCTCTCCATATCGTTTCAATATAGTACTTGAAGTTCTAGCAAGAGCAATTAGACAACATAAGGAAGTCAAAGGGATACAAATTGGAAAGGAAGAAGTGAAACTATCATTATTTGCAGACGATATGATAGTTTACCTAAGCGACCCAAAAAACTCCACCAGAGAACTTCTACAGCTGATAAACAACTTCAGCAAAGTGGCAGGTTATAAAATTAACTCAAGCAAGTCAGTGGCCTTCTTGTATTCAAAGGACAAGCAGGCAGAGAAAGAAATTAGGGAAATAACACCCTTCACAATAGCCACAAACAACATAAAGTATCTCGGCGTAACTCTAACCAAACAAGCGAAAGATCTGTACAACAGGAACTTCAAGTCCTTGAAGAAAGAAATCGAAGAAGACCTCAGAAGATGGAAAAATATTTCTTGCTCCTGGATTGGCAGGATCAATATAGTAAAAATGGCCATCCTGCCAAAAGCAATATACATATTCAATGTGATCCCCATCAAAATCCCAACTCAATTCTTCATAGATATAGAAAGAGCAATTCTCAAATTCATCTGGAGCAACAAAAAACCCAGGATAGCTAAAACTATTCTCAACAATAAAAGGACTTCTGGGGGAATCAATATCCCTGACTTCAAGCAGTACTACAGAGCAATTGTGTTAAAAACTGCATGGTATTGGTATAGCAACAGGCAAGCAGATCAATGGAACAGGATTGAAGACCCAGAAATTAACCCACAGACTTATGGTCACTTGATCTTTGATAAAGGAGCCACAACCATCCAGTGGAATAAAGATAGCCTTTTCAACAAATGGTGCTGGTTCAACTGGAGGTCAACATGCAGAAGAATGCGAATTGACCCACTCTTATCTCTTTGCACTAAGATCAACTCCAAGTGGATCAAGGACCTCCACATAAAACCAGACACACTGAAACTATTAGAAAAGAAACTTGGGAAGACCCTGGAGGACTTGGGCACAGGGGAAAAGTTCCTGAACAGAACACCAATAGCTTATGCTCTAAGATCAAGAATCGACAAATGGGACCTCATAAAATTACAAAGTTTCTGCAAAGCAAAGGACACTGTCAGAAGGACAAAACGGCAACCAACAAAGTGGGAAAAGATCATCACCAACTCCACATCCGACAGAGGGCTAATATCCAATATATACATAGAACTCAAGAAGTTAGACCGCAAAGAAACAAATAACCCTATCAAAAAATGGGGCACAGAGCTAAACAAAGAATTTTCACCAGAAGAAATTCGGATGGCCAAGAAACACCTTAAAAGATGTTCAACATCATTAGTCATCAGGGAAATGCAAATCAAAACAACCCTGAGATTCCACCTCACACCAGTCAGAATGGCTAAGATTAAAAACTCAAGAGACAACAAGTGCTGGCGAGGATGTGGAGAAAGAGGAACACTCCTCCACTGTTGGTGGGATTGCAAAATGGTAAAACCGCTCTGGAAATCAGTTTGGCGGTTCCTCAGAAAATTGGGCATGTCACTTCCAGAGGACCCTGGCATACCACTCCTGGGCATATATCCAGAGGATTCCCCTGCATGCAATAAGGACACATGCTCCACTATGTTTATAGCAGCCTTGTTTATAATAGCCAGAAATTGGAAGGAGCCCAAATATCCCTCAAAGGAGGAATGGATACAGAAAATGTGGTACATTTATACAATGGAATACTACTCAGCAATTAAAAATAATGAATTCATGCAATTTGTAGGTAAATGGTTAGACCTGGAAAATATCATCCTGAGTGAATTAACCCAATCACAAAAGAATGCACATGAAATGCAATCACTGATAAGTGGATATTAATGAGCCCAGAAGCCCTAAATACTCAAGACACAAATAGCAAGTCAAATGATTCCCAAGAAGAAGAAAGGAAAGGACCCTGGGCCTGTAAAGATTGCATCCAGTTTAGTAAAGAAACCGAGGGGGGAGGGGGAATGATTGGGGAACAGTTGGGGGGGGGAGAGGAACTATGGGAACTATGGTGGGTGGGAACTGGGAAAGGGGAAAGCCTTTGGAATGTAAACATAGAATATAGAAAATTTAAAAAATGCAAAGTGAAAAAAAAAGAAATAAAAAATGTTATTTCATTTGTTTTTCTCTAATAATTTTTTAGTTTGATTAAATCTCATTTCACATTTCTTTTTTTTCTCTGAGGGGGGGAACCTTGTTTTAAGTTTTATTTAAAGGGAATTCTGTCAGTAATGAATTTCTTTAGTTTTTGTTTGTGTTTGCAAGTCTTTAGTTAGCCATTACATTTGAATAATTCCTTCACTGTGAAGCCTTCTGACTCCTTGTTCCTCTCCAAATACACAGTGTCCCCAACCCGTGGCTTCTTCACGGCAAATGATGACTTTACATAACTTAAATATGGTAGTCCTAGTGCTTCATTTGTTTGTTTTCCTGTTCATCCTGCTGTCTGTTCCCAGATACTTTATCACTCTTTGTTTTCTGGCCTTCTAGGGTAAGCATTCATTAACATATGATGAAATTTTCCCTGTAGTTATTGTCTCATGGCTTCCGTATTTTTGTCTTCTTAAACTTCAGTGGGGGACACTCTGCTAACCACCTCTCCAAGGCCTCCATCATCTCCTCAGCTCTTTCAAGCCAATTGATGGGATATTAAAGACATTCTCTTCAATAAAAATGAACTTTTAAAGGTTTTCTTTGAGATAGGTTTTCACCTGAGCAATCTGGTCAGCACTGAATTTGCCATGTACCCCAAAAGTACCCTTGAGCTTCTGATTCCACTGCCCCCGTCATCCTAGTGCTGAGGTTACATACATGTTATACCATACTCAGTAACATATTTTCCTGCATTTCATTTTGGATGCTTTCTTCGTGTTCCATCCCTCTGCTTACATTGCCCGTGTACATCTGCATGCCACCTACCCATTTTCTTAGAGTCTTGACCTACAAGTCAAACTTAGTTAAATCTTCCACTCCAATTCTTCCAACTCTGTGGTTATATAATTCTGAGATTTGCTTTATTGATTACATTGTTTCTCCTTTCCTTGTTCTGGGCAGGTCTTATACATTCATTGCTGTTGCAAGCTGGATATATTGTGTCAGATAAAGGAAATCCCTGCAAAAAGGTTTTTGGAATATGCATCTCTATTTACAAGGTTAGGGGTTGGCTGTGTTTAATATTTCCTGCAGGCCTACAGGCCAGACACTTCAGTCTTCTGTGGTGCTGGTTTTTATTTCTCCTTATGAACTCTGACTTCCCAAGAACATCTTTTCAGTGACCTAGTCTGAAGAATTCACTGAAAGATTCATTTATAAGGTTAAAGTTTCTTTCAGTCCATCCCCCATCAATTTCTAGAGACCTGTGTAAAGAAAGGTGAGCTAGTGTTTCTACTAAGTCAAAGCAACTCAGTGGGATGGAACAGAGCACCTTGTGATGAAAATTAGTCCTTGTCTCTTTTCCTCAATACTGAATTTCCAAAAAAAATATGGTTCAATTCTGATAACTCGATATTGTCATTTCTAGAGCTTTATTTTTTTTAAAAAAGCTGCTACTCTGGTATAGCTTAGTGCATAGCACTTGCCTACCCATGAAGAGTCCAGGTTTGACCCCTAGCATTTAAGCGCATGCTTCCCCAATGCATTCCACCCCTCAAACGCCCTTCCTTCTCTGATGAGTGAATAAGGAACACACAACTGAAGATTTATTTAAAATTGTAGCAGACAATGAACAGTTGGAGTTATAAAACTTAGATCCTTTCTGTTTTAGAACAAATCTGAACTAGGCTCAGAATTCGGGAACTCATTTGACTGGTGAGTTGTCTCCATAATAGCATCATAAAGAGAATTACATTTGCCCATAGAGATGATCAGGTGAGATAGTAACACTCAGTATACTCTATAACACACAGAATCACATAGAGTCTTGTTTATAGAACATCTACAAACAGCATGTTTATATATAAAAGGAGGTGCTTGAATTATATTCAAGAGCTCAGTAGGGATTATAATTGTCCTTTAGTTTCATTTAGTTTCTTTTCATTATCTTCCCTCATGGGAGAAGCTCCATTTCCTTAGCTCTGCTCTGTGATCCATCCCATCGTTCCTATAGTCTTACTTTACTTTCAGCAAAGTAGAGAATTCCTCACTAGCATTAGTATTTTAGGTGGACAAAAATGGGCTCTCAGTTTGTGGTCCAGAGAGAAAAGTTACCGGGATGTGTCTGAGTGAATCACTGGTAGAGCCTGGAGGAAGTGATGACAAATCTCACACAGTCCCTTCCTACACAAAGCTCTCATCTGCAAATAACAACAAAACTGCGATATCAGGCATTAGACCAAGTTCCCACTTACGAGAGCCATTCACAGAGACCATTGAGTGGTCCTTCCCATCTTCGGATGGCTGATTTTTCTGCATCTTCTTTCTTCAATGGCAAGCTCTCTCCAGCCAGAATTCTAAGCCTAATTTCCACCCATTATGCTTACCAGAGCAGTATTCTGTGCTGCCCACAGCAGATAAAAACCACGGACTATCTCTCTGCATTATGCTCATTGACTGACTAAGAAATAAATTGAGTTCTAAGCACAGCAAATGAATAGCTGCAAGGTGCACTGGTGCACTGGTTTATCGTAACATACCAACTCTCTCCTCTCCACAATCCAGTCATTATGCGCAGCCGGCTTCTTCCTGGGAAGCCGGATGGAGCATTGCATATAGGATGCAGACTTTAAGGGATAGAATTGGTCTGACCTCCTGGAGCCTGTTCCTATCCCCTGCTGTCTTTTCATTACAACTTCCCCATCACACTCAAACCCCAGAGTGGCTTGCTTCTAAATTTCATTAATAATTAAGAACCCCAGACTCAGGGTGCCAAAAAGACTGAAAACGGAAGAAGAAATATGGAAATACTAGCTTCACGTGGAAAGTTATTTAAGTTTTATCCCAGAAAAAAAAATGAGAACTTTCTAGTTATATAACACAAAGTTGGGGACAACGAGTTATGGGAAGTGTTAAATATGAGAAAGAACAAAGAACATTATGTGGCACCAGATGGCCCTTGCTCTCAGAAAGCAAAGGGGAGCTCTCGCATACCCTTCCCCCAGTTGCTTCTTATCCTTCATATTATCCACTGAAGCTTCTAGAAAAGGAGAGTAAAAGTTCCTTCTTCTAAACCTTATTTATGTCATGGCTGGTAAAGTCCCTCCATGTTGAACCAAATCTTGATATAGTAACAAATCACAGACACATCTGAGAGAACACAAATGACATTTAGTTATGTTGGCGACTCTACTTCATTTGTGGAAAAAGTACCAATCCTGTAGTTCATTAGTAAAATGAGGACTTATGATAAAAACAGGATTAGTAATTTAAGACATAGAGCATTTCAGAAAAAAGGGAGTGTGTAATGCCTCAAAGGTGATTTATCTAATTATAAATTTAAAGGACTAAAGCTAAATAAAATATAAGTTTGGGCTACTAAAAAGTATGTTGGGCTGAGCGTGATAAGGCACCTCTCTAACGGCAGCACTTGGGAGGCAAGCAAAAGTAGATCTCTGTGGGTTCAAGACCAGCCTGCTCTACATGGGAAGAAACGTTCCAGGCCAGAGAGGACTTTATGATGGACAGTGGTTCGTCCCTAAAACACACACACAAATAACGTAATATGGATTCAAAAGGTTCTATTCAAAAATATAGATGTATGTACAAATACATATAGTCATCGAACAAGAGTTAGTGAAAAAGGAGGCCATGAATTAGAAGGAAAATGTGTAGGGGTATATGGGAGGCCTTGGAGGACATAGAGGGAATAAATATTGCAATTAAATTATAATCCCAAAAGTAAACTATATATATATTTATATATGTAAAGAACAATAAGAAGCAAACAAAAACAGCATAAGGATAGTCTCTAAAATACCTTCTAAATTGATTTAATCTACTTCTTGACTCAACCATTCCTTAAAATGTCAAGTGTGCTCATAAATGTAAAATAATGTAATATAAGCCAAGGGGCCAGAGAGATAGACATAATGGTTAAGAACCCTGGCTGTTTTCTTATGTACTTTATTAGGACTGAGAATGACAAGCAGTTATTTACATACTACAAACCAGGCCCTGAATTGGGTCCCCAGATTTCTTTAAGCAGTATTAAAAACTCAGAATCCCAAAATGTATCTATCTCTGTGGTTCTCAGACTTTCTCTATGAAATTGAGAGAAGTGAAGAATCTTTTCTAGATTTCAGAAATAGAGATGTTGAAGCCAAACTAAAATAAGGCTACTTCAGGTTACAATCTGGTTCACTTGATAATCAGGCTTTCAAAATTACCACCAACCTTATTAAACACACATGCATGCATGCATGCATGCACACACAAACACACACATACACTCACAAATTTGCACAGTGAATTTTGGTTATTTGGTGTAATATTTCAAGTGTAATCACAAATGCATAACTTTATAACTGCAAATTTAGATTGAATAGATATAAAATAGTTTTTAAAAGGAGTTGGAGCTAAAACAGCATCAACAAAACTAATCATTAAGGGTTTTTTACAGAAATAAAAGTTTAATGCAAATTATATTAATTTTACTATAAGGAAATATGATTCATTTGCACAAATGAAGAAAGGGATACATTTAAAAGCATTTATAAGTCCAGTACCTAATCAGTGGTTAACTATTTGCTGCATATCCTGTTCTCTAACTCCCCTGCCTTGGTTAAGCCTGATCTAGCTTATTGAACTGAAGAAGATCTCAGAAGATGGAAAGTCCTCCCATGCCCATGAGTTGGCAGGATTTATAGAGTAAAAATGGACATCTTGCTGAAAACAATCTACAAATTCAATGCAATTCCCATCAAAATTCTAACTAAATTCTTCATAGAGTTAGAAAAAGCAATTTGCAAATTCATTTGGGATAACAGAAAATCCAGGTTAGCATAAACTATTCTCCACAAAAAAAAGAACTTTTGGGAGAATCACCATCCCTGACATCAAGCTATACTACAGAGCAATAGTGATAAAAAAAACTGCATGGTATTGGTACAGTGACAGGCAGGTAGATCAATGGAATAGAATTGAAGATGCAGAGATGAACCCACACCCTACAGTCACTTGATCTTTAAGAAAGGGGCTAAAACCAGCCAGGGAAAATAAAACAGCATTTTCAGCAAATGGTGCTTGTTCAACTGGCAGTCAATGTATAGAAAAATACAAATTGATCCATTCTTATTTCCCTGTACAAAGCTCAAGTCCAAGTGGATCAAGGACTGCCACATAAAACCAAATACACTGAATCCAATAGAAGAGAAAGTGGGGAAAAGCCTCAAACACATGAGTGCAGAGGAAAAGTTCCTGAACAGAATACCAACGGCTCTAAGATCAAGAATTAACAAGTGGGACCTCATAAAATTGCAAAACTTCTGTAAGGCAAAGGACACTGTCAATAGGACAAAATGGCAACCAACAGATTGGGAAAAGATCTTTACAAATTCTACATCTGATAGAGGGCTAATATGCAATATATAAAAAGAACTCTAGAAATTAGACTCCATAAAACCAAATAACCCTACTTAAAAATGGGGAACAGAGCTAAACAGAGAATTCTCAACTGAGCAAACTCAAATGGCTGAGAAGCACCTAAAGAAATGTTCAACATCCTTAGTCATCAGGGAAATGCAAATCAAAACAACCTTGAGATTTTACCTCATACCACTCAGAATGGCCAAGATCAAAAACTCAGGTGACAGAAGATGCTGGCCAGGATGTGGAGAAAGAGGAACACTCCTCCATTGCTTGTGGGATTGCAAACTGGTACAACCACTCAGAAAATCAGTCTGGAAGTTGCTCAGAAAATTGGACATATTATTACTTGAGGACCCACCTATACCACTCCTGGGCATATACCCAGAAGATACTCCAACATGTAATAAGGACACATGCTCCAATATGTTCATAGCAGCCTTATTTATAATAGCCAGAAGCTGGAAAGAATCCATGTGTCCCTCAACAGAGGAATGGATACAGAAAATGTGGTACATTTACACAACGGTATACTACTCAGCTATTAAAAACGACAACTTCATGAAATATTCAGGCAAATGGATGGAACTTGAAAATATCATCCCGAGTAAGGTAACTCACTCACAAAAGAACTCACTGATAAGTGGATATTAGTGCAAATGTCCAGAATATCCAAGATTCCATTCACAGATCATATGAAGCTCAAGAAGAAGGAAGACCAAAGTGTGGATACCTTGGTGCTTCTGAGAAGGGGAAACAAAATTCTCACAAAGAGAAATATGGAGACAAAGTGTGGAGCAGAGACTGAAGGAAAGGCCATCCAAAGACTGCCCCACTTGAGGATCCATTCCATATACAGTCACCAAACCCAGATGCTGTTGTGGATGCCAGGAAGTGCTGGTTGACAGGAGCCTGATATGGCTGTGTCCTGAGAGGCTCTGCCAGAGCCTGACAAATACAGAGGCAGATGCTCATAGTCAACCATTGGATTGAGAGCAGGGTCCCTGACGAAGGAGTTGGAAATGGAATTGAAGGAGTTGAGGGGGTTTGCAGCCTTGTGGAGCAAGCAACAGTGTCAACTGGCTCAACCCACAGGAGCTCACAGGGACAGGATCATCAACCGACTAACCAACATGGCTAAGGTCTCATATGTGGCAGAGGATGGCCTTTTTGGAGATCAGTGGGATGATCAGTCTTTGGGCCTGAGGGTGTATGATGCCCCAGTGTAGAGGAATGCCAAGGTGGGAAGACAGGTGTGGGTGGCTGGGTGGGTGGGGAAGCACCCTCGTAGAGGCAGGGAGAGTGGGAGAGAATAGGGGGTTTCCAAAGGGGAGACCTGGAAAGGGGAAAACATTTGAAATGTAAAAAAGAAAATATAACAAATAGATAGATAGGTAGATAGATAGATAGATAGATAGATAGATAGATAGATAGATAGGATGCTTCCTTGATAGGATATAGTTGTGTACTACATCAGTGCCTGGTGTGGATTTTGTCCACAGAAAGCTTAATATCTTTCTAGGAATCAGTTTTCTACATGAAAGTATGCTATAAAGATCTTGAAATGCTGTATTGCACTGGCTAAGGGTCAGTTATTTTGTATATCTTTCATTTGGATACGTATGTATTTGCCTTTGGAAGCACTTTCCACTGGACAGAGCACACAGAGAGAAGCACACTGTGAGAGCTAAGGGTTTGATTAAGGATGCTGGATTGGCGTGTGGCTTTAGGCAGGCTATCCTCAAAAGCAGCTCACCCCCTTAAGCACAGGAGCAGGCTTCTAGCTGTAGCTATTATTGAAACCACCTTTCTGCAGAAAATACCAATGGCATGACTTCTCTAAGTCAATCTCCACTCAGCTGCAACCCACGAAACACTAACACATGGCAAGAGAAAGAGAAGAAAGAGAGAAAAAGCAGTGAATCTTTATTTCTTTCTGGCATCATTAAACCAGTTGCTCTGAAGGTCTTATGAAGGATGTCTTCATGACTTGTGCACCTGAACTTTGACAGGGAGAAAAACTATTGAGAAGAAACGTTCCCTGAGCCCAGACACTTAGCAGCATGTGGATGGCCCTGTATTTGTTCTTTTCTGAGGGAGGCTATCCAACCAATGAGATACAGCTAAGAATTCTCCATAGTGGGTCCCAGAGGTTTTGCAAGATTTCCTCCCTCTTCTCCTTCTGATGGAGAAACATAAAACATGTTTGCTTCAGTGGGACAATAAAGTCTAAGCTCCCCTCCTGGAAAGTCATCACCTCCAACCTCTCCTTGATTCATCCATTCTGTGTGCTAGTATCTCCTGAGCTGCTTCCATCCCTGCCATTCTCCCTGTGTTTGTTTTAAAACATCAGCACTGTAGATTCCTACCTGGATGCCCAGCTCTATCTAAACTCAACAACTAACACTAAAACAAGAGAGACAGCACTGTGTGGTCTTTCCTGGCCATGATTATTCACCAGCTTTGAAATATCAGCCTTGTAGCTGGAGGTGAGTGGCTAAAACCTATAACAAGACAAGTCAAACTGGCAGAGTGTGAGGCCGGTTCTACTTGTGTGCTTTAGGAATAAGGAGACACTGGAAAGGAGATGGGTCTGGTAGACAGTAGTAACAGGCCCAGTTAGATAAACAAAATCATCTTGGGAAGGTGTAAAAGGAATGTCAGACAGCCAACAGCAAATAGGTGTCTGAGAGCAGGAAAACCTATTTTCATTTCCAGGATCCTAGACGTTGGTCCAAAAAGCTGACTCTATTTTTCAGTGCAGGGACTAATATCCCTAGTTCATCAATGCTCTCCAGGGTTAGGATGAAGTAGAGTGATTGGAGGTCTGACATATAACACATAATTTCAATGGGAAAGGGTTAAAGATCTATCTCGAAAACTCTTTCATTCCTCCAGGGGTCTTTGGCAGAATCACATCCCTGAGGATTATCTCCTCCGCATCACAGGCTCCCATGGACAACAGAGTGACTGGTCCCTAGCTAGACAATCTGTTCCTTGATCACTTCTGCATTTGTTGACATTACATCATTTTTTTAGAGCTTGCGTGGGTGGGAGGGGCAGGACTGACAATAATGAGCCTTGCCACATCAGTCAAGTAAAAGAAAGTATCGGCATCTCCATATGATTCCATGAATTGTTGAGACAGTCCCCTTGCACTGCTGGTATATAGGGACATGTCAATTGCATGAATTTCATGCAAATTATCTATAACTGGGACTCAGACTTCTTCAGTATAAGATGTGATACATGTTGGTTTTTTACTTCCATATTTTTTGTCTACTAAGTGTGCCTAGATTTATAGAGAGCATATTTCTACACTGCTTAACCCAAAAAGCTAATTCTCCATGTCACAAGCTATATTTAATAGGAGAAGCAACGTTTATAGCTAATTTATCAGTGGCTCAGATGTACAGGCATAGAGCATAAGGGACTTTACAATAAGATTTCAAAAGTATATGTGCCAGATCTGTTTCTTTTCTATTAACCTATCTACACACACACACACACACACACACACACACACACAAACAAACACACACACACACACATACACACACTATTACCTTTTACTATTTCTTCTCATTTGAGACTAAAATAATCAAATCATATTTTTTCATGATTAACAGACTCAATATCCTCTTGCAAACAGAGCTCATGTAAATAGACTGTACAGGAAATAGAAGAGAAAATACATTTTTATTAAGCACATTGCCTAATTTTTCTGGTCCTGTTTCCTGAGTTCTTCCAACATGGACTTGAATATTTCTTTTCCTTTATCTTTTTTTTTTTCTTTCGTGATGATGAAGTCATTACCTATTATGGAGTTTACAATCTAATTAGGAAATAAGCTTTGGTGTAATAACTGAGATAAAATTATTTCCACAGGCAAGTGTGTTCTGTCTTAAATAAAAAGTGGGTGATGGGAATATGTAACAAAGAAACTTGATGATTTGAGAGATAAACAAATGTTATATGAAAATATGTGAACTGGGACTGTTGGAGATTAAGGAGGAACTGTACAGAAGGCCTGGAGACCATAGTCATCATGGGGTAGGACTGCTCCTGGGGTAAGGAAAGGCTTGGCTCATTCTGTTTACTCAAACAAACCAGATTTCTAAATCACACTGAGAGCCTAGCGTGACACACTGCTTCTTAGTCATAGTCATTTCTTCTAGTTGCTTTTAATTGTTTTTGTTTGTCAGTGAATCAATATAAAACCACTGGCTGGTTTCAAGCAAGATGGCAAATTTGTATCTGATAGGCCTCCCAGTAATAAGAGGGCAACAGCTATTGAAGGTTATGAATCCTGGGCTTTGGTGTTAGCTCCTTAACGAAAGATGATACAGCTAAAGTGACTAGGAAAGACCGGAAACTAGGAAAAGCACCAATTTTTGGATTGCATTTACTCAGGAAACCCTTTATGCTTTCTAAATAAATATGGTTAAAAAATCAGGGAACTGTTAGGTAGGAACCTTCAGTCTGGTGCTTGGCAGGCAAGTGGTGACTGGAGAAATGAACTCCTATGTTATTGTTGCATTGAGGTCAGTGAAGTCCTGGGTATACAGAAGAATATACTGTGATGTCCATCACTGAGCTATTCAGAAAACAGGAAACTAATGTCCAGTAAGAAAGGGTGAGGACTTTAAATGCAGAATTGCCTTTGTGCAAATTACAGTCTGTTACATATTAGCTATGCAGCCTCAAGCAATTCATTTAGCCCCCTGGCTTCACCATTCCTTCATTAATATAATTAGAACTAATAATACTTACCCCCCAGGGGTTTGGAAATATTAAATAAAATGGCAAAGCCCTAAGAGCTGTGTGTCCATATAATGAGCACTTGCCAAATATTAGTTGTTTCTTCTATTGCTTCTTAATTATTACCATCATTATCATTTATCATATACATTGTTATAAGATGATTCTGCAAAGGAGACAATGAAAAAAAGAGCCAAATAGACAATCAGGCAGGGTATGGTGTCATGGAGATCAAGGAAGGAGGAGCATGGAGAAAGATGGTGTTGCCATTGATGTTTAAATCTGTCCATATGTCAGGAAAGATGAAAATGAGGAAGTGAATATTATACAATCTGTAAGTGGTAGGTTACTTGTTACCTTAGAATGTTTTTGCAAGGTCTGAGCATAAGTATGACTGAGAAGAAGATAGAGAAGTTGGAACTGAGAAAACAAGTTAAGAAGGGAAGGTAACCAAGGACCCGTGTCTTTTAAGAGTTCCAGAAAGGATCTGCCTCCACAGCTCTGAGCAAGCTAGTGCCTTAACAGGGAGGAAAGGCAGCTCTCCATTGTAACAACAGGGAAAGCCAAAAAGAAAGGCCTTGGGAAATACTATGTTCACAGGAAGTTGAGACGTTTTCTACTCAATGGTTCCCATGTTCTCTTCAAAAGCCAAAGTGA
Source organism: Apodemus agrarius (assembly GCA_964023405.1). Taxonomy (NCBI): domain Eukaryota; kingdom Metazoa; phylum Chordata; class Mammalia; order Rodentia; family Muridae; genus Apodemus; species Apodemus agrarius. The sequence continues at coordinate 33,441,298 of OZ030012.1, read as the reverse complement.
GATCTTCGTTTGAGAAAGGGAATGAGCGTGAGGTATGTTGTGATGGGGAGGCGTATGGGAGAACAGCAGAATAGTCATACTAGCTTACACATTCTAAGAGGAAAATTGAAGCATCTATAGTGGATGAGAAAATGAGCGGACAATGAAGCTAAAAGCACTGGCAGTTGTGAAGGGACCTGAACTTGGCAGGAAAAACCCAATGTGGAATGAATGTGTATTATTTTATGACGTTTTCTATCAGACCTTGATTTTGTTATAGAAAAACAATAAATGTTTGGATTCAAAAACAATAAATGTTTGGAGTTGGTATTTTAAGATAAGGGTGATATTTAGTAGCGAGAAAGGGAACTTGACGTCTTATGAAATAATGATGACAGGTTCTGGTGAGGAATATAGGTTAGCACAGAGGGAGAGAGCAAGGGTATTGCTGATGAATCCAACAAGGGCATCATAGGAATTCAAGCAAAAGTTAGAAGGAAGCCAGCCAGCGGTGGGGAACAGCTGGAAACACAGGTTTAGGCTTTTGGCAGGGAGATGATTATACTTGGGCTGTCCTTTTCCAATAGCATCTGAATTCTTTTCTCCAGAATTTGCTACTATCTCTACTCACATATGGGGAAACCCCATGCGAATAACCCAAGCACAATGCCACTGTAGCCACTGTGTTTCTTCCACAGTGACATTTCTGGTCATTCTTACTGTCAAACAATCAAATAAATGAATCATACATGCTGTTCTCACTTTTCCTTTCTTTCTTTGCCTCTAGCGATCTAATTTTGGTCCCGAGAACAAAAAAAAAATATTATCTGCTGTTCTTTATGAAATCTAATAATCTGTTCCCCAGTCATCGCCTTCCTTTAAGAGAGAGTGGAATTCGAGAAGCAAAGAAGCAGAGAGGAAAATTCCAGTGCCAACATGACTTTAAAATGACAGCATGTAGGAAAAGCTATGAAATAATTGTTCAAAGGGTGCACAAAGCCTATGGGAGTGAGAGATGAAATGTTTGAGGTAAAGGCAGAAAAAAATGGGAAAAATAGGATCTAAGTAAATCAAGTTGACTTTTTCATTCTAGTACTCCTAGTTCAGATGTAATTATATGGGCAGTAGGGGAATATTAAGAAAATTTTAGCAGTGAAATGACATGGAGACTGTGCTGCTTTAAGAACATGAATCTGGCCTAATTCTGAATGGTCTGGATATGGCTAAAAGCTGTGCATGTAGTTGGGAGAATTAAATTTTATTCAACAGCATTCTTCAAGCTTCCCACTGTGGATGTGTGACATTGTCCTATGACACTGTCCTATGGAAAAGCAGTGGGCTGTCTCCAGGTGTAGCACAAGGCAAACAGGTTGTAATATATACTTCTTAGGAGATCATGGTTCCTGTAAGAGAAATGGAGAAAACTTCAGATACATAGCTCTAATATAAGACATTATAAGAAAGATTTCAAAACAAATAGCCATGACATTTAGAGTGGGTTTCAAGGAACGACTAATTAATATCAAATAAAGGTGAATGTAGGCAGAGTAACTTATAAAAGACACACAATAGCATCCACAGACTCTCCTACAATTGTACAAGCTGAGGGCCTGTCTCACTATTACTCTACAGACTCGCTTTCCATTGCCCCATCTCAAAGGTTCACATTGGTTGGGAGTTTCAGATCAATGGTATGAAGGGTTTAGAAGTGAACTGTGCTTAATCCTCTGCAATGTTCTGACTTGAGGGAAATCAAACCTAGCCTGTTGTAGCAATCTTATTCTCCCAGTAATGAGATATTGTTGCTATTGATTCACCTGAAGACAGCATTGATGAACTGTCCTGCTGGTGACTAGGGAGCAGTAAAAAGAGACAAGAACAAAAGGCAGTGGTGGCCACCACGAGAGTAGGTAATGAAGAGTTCAGGCTTCCAAAATATAGCAAGAGATACTAATTGTACTTTTTTGGGTTCAGGGCTTAGGGTAACATGGTATCCCCTCATTGGAAAGAGGCACGAAGAGTTGATGGGACAGACAACTGTGCAGCTTCTCCCCCTGACTTGCTTTTTATTCCCGGGCAGATCATTTTTCTCTGACTTATTGCCCCTACCTATAAATGGAAGATAATAATCCTTGGCTGTTGTTATCACTAACTGGAAAATGAGATCCTGCAGGTGAAGGACTTTGAAGTCATGTGGAGAAAGAAGCTCTTCCATAAAAGTTCCAGAAAGAAGTGTCAGCATCAACCGACATTTATGAACATGTGTTCTGCACAGCATCCCGCTGCATGTCTTGCACAGCAGATTAACGAAAACTGCAAATTATCCTTGTCTGTGGAGTGGTTACACATCAAAAATAATTAGCTGTTGAGATGTTATAAACACCGTGAGAAAAGAAAATAGTGTATGTGAAAAGGAAAGAAAAGAGAAATATTTTTTAATCCTTAAGCCTTCAAGTTTGGCTCATTTAAGAATTGTGTTTATTCTATTCTATTTTACTGTTTATATTCTTTGTGCCTTCATCAAGGAGTAAGTAGTACGCACAAAGAAGATGGGGAAGATGACTGCAGTGTGTGGCTACCTGCTGACTGGGAGCTTGCTCATAGTACAGCGGTGGACAGGAAGCTAGTAGTGCCCAAGAGTCCAGGGAAAGAAACCAACACAAGGGGTAAGGCATCAGTTCGGCCCTGGTTGGGTGAGTGAAGTGAACAGGTTTACAGGGGGTTGGTGCCAGGATCAGGCTTGACCTCCCTGCTGAGGTAGACGTGGAGGTTGTATATAGTAGGGAAAAGAAGTTTCTTCCTGCCAAGGGACTGGAAAAAGTCACAGCACCTTGCACATACCACTCGTCTTGGTGTGTCAAGAACCTCTTATCTTATGTGTGAGTGCAGCTATTTTCCCAAGAAAATTAAAGTGCCTCACTCAGTTAACCTGAAATTCCCAACTTTGTTCTGCTCTGGATTAGATGTTTTCTCCCCCTGGTTTTGGTCAGAGAGCACAAAGAACTAAGACTGTCAGAGGTGGCACTCCACCACCACCTAGTGGACAGCAGAGTACGAGTAAGGCTACCTCCTCACCCCTCATCACTCCAGAGAAGTCAGGGTAACCAACTCACTAGAACACAACCAAAGCAGGAGTTACTTTAAAACCATCTCACTGGGAGATTCATGTATCAGTCACCCACTAGGGTGCGTTTTCAACTGGTTCATTGAGCTTGTGAAAACCAAGAGTGAGGTCTACTTTTCTGCGAGAGGTGGGCACATACAGTCATGGGATGTATCACTTGAACGAGAAAAGGGAAATGAGTGGACATGGCCTTATGGGAGACTATGCTTGAGTGTGCCAAGGTGGCTTTAGGTAGCTCTAGACCATGGTGCACAAGGTGGAGCCGGCTAGCAACTGAGCTCCAGTGGGACAGGTCACCTAGAAGAAGACCTTGAAGAGCATTGCCTGTTAAGAGTCTGACTTCTGTCAGAGGTCCTGTGAAATTCAGTGTGGGCGTGAAAGTTTTGCATGCAGTGAAGGTGAGGAGTGGAAAGCCCGAGCCACATTCAAGGTGGCTTGGAATAGACTGCCTGACTGTAGAAAGCATATACTACAATTTTCAACCAGGAATTCTAATAAGAATTATCTGGAGGTGTGAAGACGCCACAGTAGGCCACAGAGAACCCCGGAGACTCGGGAAATGAAATCACACTTCACTCTGCTATTCTCTGATTACTAATGAAAGCAAGTGGAGCATGGCGGCTGCTGGCTGGGAAGTTCTGCTATGCCATAGACCTCACTAGGTCAGCATCCACTAGGCTATTTGAATCATCTTGTGCAAATTACTCTAAACCCCAATTTCCTCATTTACAAACTAGTGCTAAGAATAGTCTCTGCTGCCTGGGGCTGTTGAGGGATTAAGGGAGATCAGGCATGCAGAGTGCTTAGCCCAGCACCAGTCACCTAACAAATGCTCACCAAGCTTAACTTATATTGGGTTACCGCTACCAAGCTAGACCCTACCAGTGCCTGCTGTAAGGATGATATATTATTTTTAAGGTTAGTTTATAATACCATCCTAACCTTTTTTTTCTGTACTTTTTTAAGTAGTCGTTGATCAGGTATATATGCTCTGTCTTTGAAGATGATACATTAGGGTACAGCCATGGTTTCCCCCCTCCTTCTCTGAAGGGAAAAGGGAAGAAAGGCTCCAAATGGTTATCAGCCAATAATCCCAGGATTTCAGAGAACAGAGCTTTTATGTACACCTTGTAACTAGACCCTGAGGGCTCTTGGGGTGTCTAAAGAAATAACTGTAAGAGACCCTAAAAAAGGAAACTTGTTAAAGGGGGTCCACAATGTGTTTTTCTAATGTCAAGTTTCAAAAGGAAAAACTCTTTAAAAGCAGCACTGTCTCCACCTGCCTGTGCCCTTCTTCAGAGCTCTAATCTCTGTACCAAGCCATGGGCAAGAGGTAGAGTGAAGAGATAGCTAAATGATGGAGAAGTAACTTCATAGGTTGATATAGAGGTCCTGCAGCAAGCAGACTCTCATTAATATATCCTGCTGTGCCCCTAGGGCAAGAATGACAAATGGACAAAGCACCTGTCATCTGTCAAGAAGTTGGTATAGGCGGAGAATTTTCTCTTTCAGCATTAATGCTTGTTAAATAATCCTAGGGCACTGACATGTGCTGTGTAACACAGGTGATCAACCCAGAGCTTTTGAACCACCAGAAGCCCACCCCTTGTGGAGGTGAAAGAGCCAGGCATATTATGCTCACACCCATCCACACAAGCAGGCATACCTTATTTCCACTGTCAAATGAAACCTAGTCCTTCTGGCTGACATTTGTGAGACAAGTCCTACATCACTCCATCTTTACTGGGGATCCCTAAGCTGAGAGTTCAGCTTTCTTTGTTCCTTTCTCCTCCATCAAGGAGCTTTAAGAGAGCTGAGACATCAACTGCAAGAAAGTTGAGTGTCGCATTTTTGCGCTACATTGGATCAGTGCTCATTGAGAGTAGCATTTTGTGGTAGCACATAACTTTAATTCCAGCCCTTGTTAGGCAGAGGCAGGTAGATCTCTGTGGGATCAAGACCAGCCTCATATACATAGTGAATTCCAAGCCAGCCAGGACTACATAATGAGACTTTCTCAATAGATGATGGATAGATAGATAGATAGATAGATAGATAGATAGATAGATGATGGATAGATGATAGATAGATAGGTAGATAGATAGATAGATAGATAGATAGATAGATAGATAGATGATAGAGAGATAGAGATAGAATGATAGATAGTCAGATGAACTTAGACACGTGAGGGTGGGGGCAATTTGGAAAAAAAAAGGAAACAAACAGAACACTACATCTGGAAGGCTGATCAACCAATAAGAACTTGAGTGATTGTGGAGAGGTTGGGATGTGACCAGTCAAGCCTAATTGCAATGAACATTGGGCTATATTTACCCTCTTTCATAAGAATTTTATTTTTGCCTATTTCTGTGTGTGACCTAATATCTTTTGATAATTCGGTATATCTTTTGGACTATGCAAACAGAACACCAACTTACACCAATCAAAAGTTTAAGAATGTGGTCAGGCAGCATCTGAGACCTAGAACTCAGACTTTTTCCTTTTCTGTGATCTGCCTACCTGAGGATTCTACAAATGTATCTGTGGCTTCTTTGCTGTGATTGTAAACACTTCACAAAACTGATTCCATGCTGGTGTTGTGGATAGCCCTGGGCTAGTATTTTGATGCTAATTCCACTCCTCAGAGGGGCTGCAGATAAGGAGTTGCCTTGTGAACCTTCCCCCGACCTTAACTTTTCAAATAAAGGCTTGAGCCAATGATTGGGCAGGAGGAAGTGGGAGGAGCTGAGAGTCAAGGGGAGGACCCACAGAGGTTGGGGGGAAGAGGAAGGGGAAGAGTCATAGGAGGAACTGAGAGGCCGCAGAGAAATAAGCTGGGGGTCTGAAGAAACCGCAAGTTATATGGGATAATATAGATGGAAGTAGTGTAGTGGGAGATCTGCCCAATCTAGGCTTGTAGCTTGTTTTGTTAACTGGTTAAGTTGAGCTTTCTTTTACCAGGGAATTGGGTTGGAAACAACATCATAGCAACAAAATGGCACCCAACATATTGTTTAGAACCTAACAAACCTGAGATAAAATGTTAACTTGCCCCTACATTCCTGAACGGCTTTGGGCAGTAGGTACAAAGGGTTCCGGACCAGATAATTCATTGATATAAGAGAGATATATAGCATCTTGATACTTAAAGATGGGAAAATAATAAATGTCTTGTTGGCTTTATGTGATGATATTTTGAATGGTTTAACAGGGATGGATTTAGAGGAAAAAGTCATTGATATTGCAGTACTTATTCTCTTGATTTACTATGTCATCTCAAAAGACAAGGCATGAGAAAAAAATCCTTGCCTTAGAAAAGAGATTACAAGTAACACTAGAACTAAAGGTTCAGGATTTCATAGGTCAAAATAAGGCAGATGCTGCAATATTAGAATTGCAACTTAAAGAGAAGCTAAGATTATGGAATCGGGGCTTAGAACAGAAGATACAGGAAATTATGGAACAGCATGAACAACAGAAAGTGAAATTTAAGACTTGGCAATATGGCCTAGAGGAAACACTAGAATTGAAGACCCAGGAAATTATAGAACAGAATAAGAGACAGAAGGAGGAGAATGAAGGTGGGAGACAGGAGTTAGAAAAGATGCTAGAAGAAAGGATGTAGCAGTTCACAGATCAGAATGAGCAGCAGAGAGAAAATAATGAGGATTGCAAGCTAGACTTGGAAAATAACCTTTTAAAATTAATCAATCAAAATAAAATGGACAGTAGACTACCAGAATTGCAATATAAAGAAAAGAACAAAATGTGGAGGCAGAAGCTTGAACAGAAAATACAGGAACTCAAGGAAAAGGAAAATACTCAGGAAGAGATAGAAGATAAAAGTAGAGAAAGGCAACCAAAGGTTATTAAAAAACAAACTTTAGTCTATCCGGTCAATATATAACAAGATGATAACCCTCCAGATGATGATCATCTACAGGGTTATCAGGAATTCGAATGGCAACCTGTGGATATGTTAGATCTAAGAAAATTTAAGGAAAGTGTCACTAATTTTGGAATGCATTCACCATTTCTGAAGCAAATTCTGACTTCTTGGACTATTAAAAATAGAATAATCTCACAAGACTGGAAGGATATGGCAAGAGAAATACTAGAACCTGCTGCTAATTTACAGTGGGTCACATGGTGGAGAGATGGGGCGAGATAGAATGACACAATAGAGCCAGGGGTAGAGAGATTTCTGTAGACCAACTGCTTGGTGAGGGTCACTTTGCTGAGGTAGAAGTGCAGGCTATACATGATGAAGAAACCCTAGCCTTGTGTCGATTGTCAGCTTTAATTGCAGAATCAGGAAAAAGACTTGAACCATTTACTCAAGTCATACAAGGTCCACAAGAAACCTTCCCTGACTTTTTACAAAGACTAACCTCAGCTGTGGAAAGAAGTATATCAGATTCTGCAGCAAGAAAGGCAATAATTGAGTCTTTTGCTTTTGAGAATGCAAATACTGAATGCAAAGAAGTAATCAGACCACTGCGGGCAAGGTCAGCATCAATAGATAAATGGATTAGATATACAATTGATGTTGTATCTCGCTCACCTGATATGACTGTGATAGGAAAAACTGCCACTAGACACCTAGAAATGACCCAAGATTTCAAATATTTTAATTGTGGTGAGTGGGGTCATCTCAGAAATGGCTGTAGAAAAATAACAAAGTAATATCAAAAGGGGGCCTATACCTTTTGGAATGTCAAAAGTGTGGCAGATGCCGACATTTGACTAGGGATTGTAGAGCAAGAACAGACAAATGGGGCAACATCCTGTCAAAAAAACCTCTCAGGGGGGCCTCTCGCAGGTCCCAGTGCCAGGCAGGGAGAGTTCTCTTCCTTAGGACAATTAAGTGTCACTTCATCAAAAACAGGTGTTCTAAGACCAGATAAGACTGAGGCAAATTCTGTGGACAATTTAGAAAGCCTCAAAGGGACCCAAAAATGAATATTTTGCCAAACTTCTATAGAGGATCACAGGCCAAAACTAAGAATATTAGTAAACAATATTGAGATTGAAGGAATGGTTGACACTGGAGCAGATGTCACCATTATCTCTCCAAAATCTTGGCATATAAGTTTGCCACTTCAAGAAGTAGACACCCAATTTCAGGGAGTTGGGACCTTGTCCCAAATAAAGCAAAGTACCAGATTGCTTAAATATATAGGACCAGAAGGTCAGGTAGGAAAATTGAGGTCATACATGGCTGATATAGCCATTAACTTATGGGGAAGTGTTCTATTACAACAGTGGAAAACCCAAATTAATATCCCCTCAGTCTCAGTATCTAACCAAGAAACTAGTCAAGCTCCTAATAAAAATCTTAAATTAGTTAGGGAATGTTATCAAAGGCAGTTACAGACTGTCCAAGCTGTCCATAAACAAGATACAACAGAGGCTGACAATTTAGCTTTATCCCAAGGAGCCACTGCTGCCAAAACACTAATAGCCTTAATAGTAAGGTGGTTGACTGACCAACCCATTTGGATTGCTATCACTTGGCCACAAGCCAAGAAAATTATGAAGAAATGCCCTACTTGTTATATAACCAGACTCCATTGCTTATGGGAACTAACCCTAAGGGTACCCAAAAAATGACATTTGGCAAATGGATGTCTTCCATTTTATAGAGTTGGCCAAACTGAAATATGTGTACCATACTATAGATACATATTCAGGATTTCAATGGGCAACAGCATTACCATCAGAAAAAGCTGATTCTGTAATTATACATTTGTTAGAAGTTATGGCCATTATGGGAATACCAACACAAATTAAAATGGACAATGGGCCGGTGTATATCTCTAATAAGATGGAGTTTTTTGAATATTACAATATAAAACATGTTAAAGGCATCCAACACAATCCTACAGGACAAGCAATTGTGGAGAGATCCAATTGAACTCTAAAGGAGATACTTAACAGGCAAAAAGGATCAACAAGAACCCCCAAGGATAGATTACATAGTACTTCTCTAACTTTAAATTTTTTAAATGCCAATGAACAAAACACCACAGATGCTGAAAGACATTGGATTGTGGAAAGAACTATTGAACTAAACCAGCCTGTTTACATTAAGGATATTCTAACATCAGAATGGAGAATAGGAAATGTGTTACGCTGGGGGAGGGGCTATGCCTATGTTTCCACAGGAAGAGAAAAGCTGTGGGTTCCTTCCAAGTTGATAAAAATCAGACATGACAAAGGGAGACCTCCTGAAGACCTTGGTGACAGAGAAGAAAAGGGAGACTAACACAATCAACAAAATAAATGATGTATATGTGGTGATGTTTATGTCTCTGTTTATGGAGACAGCTCTGGAACTGGTTGAGACTAAAATGTCTATACACAGCCATTAACACTTATTGGGTATTACATACCATCCTTTACAAGGACATGTATACACAGTTACTTTGTAGTTTGACTAGGTGATCAAGATAACCGTAGGAAAGGCAGTCAGTCGTCTTTCTTTATTCATCTTCATTGGCCAATTTGTGACCCCTACATGCTCTGTGTGAATGTCTTTACCTGTTTACTTGTTGCTTTTAAGTTTTGTATACTACAGGGATGAAAGAAGAGAAAGACAGCCCTGAAAAAATTCGCACTCCAGGATGCTGAGATTCCAGGACCTTCCATTCCAGCTTCACACTTGACTCTTCTTCAACTACATCAAAGCTGATTCTTTTAAAGATTTGCTTCTAGAACTTTACTTGCCTCTCCAGCCTTTCAGAATGTCTTGGTCAAGATGCCATCTGACCTGGACGCATGAACTTTCTCACCACATAGTGATTGGAAAGCAAATAATGCCAGCTAGCTCTCAAAATTTCTTATTTGCCTTTGGGCCCCCAGATGGGAATTCTTCACCCCAATCAAGCTGGAAGCAGACAGAAGACAATCATCATCCCAGTTTCTTATGTGGGGTGGATGGTTCTGATTATTTTAGGAATTATAAATATGTTATCATTTTAGCGATACTTTGCAAATGTAAGCTTTGAAAGAACTTAAACTCAGGGATTTCTACCTTTCCTTTCCTCTTCTCTATCCTTCTTTCTTAGGTAAAGGCTACATGGGTGAAAAAGAAAAAGGGGGACATAGTAATATCATAGAAATTATAGAAATAGACAAATAGGGATAGGTTAGCAAATGTACTTTTAAGCAAAACATTACATAGTCAGATCTTACATTGGTAGAAGTCTTTATAATTGATATGAAGTTGAAGTTATAATCTCTTATATTGGTTCAGAATTTATTTGATGTAAATTTAAGGTTTCCAGTGGTATAAATTTATTATTGATATAAAACTAGGATTAATATTGTTACTCCCATGTAGGCATTGTGCCTATATAACACATTTAAGAATACAAGGCTTAGACCCAGTCCTTCTATAACTGCTAGTATAAACCACTTTTAGATGATAAAGTAATACAAGTTAAAGGACAGATAGCAAACTCGTGGTTATGAGTTAGTTAAAAGGGTGTTCCTGAGTTATTTCCATTAGAAACAGCCAAGAATAGTCAAGGATTAACAGTTCAGAGATGTTTTAGGTAGACAGATGGTCTTCAAAGATGTCAGAAGTCCACAGAATATGATGTTTACTGACATTTCTTTATTAAAGATCATATGGCTGGAAACCTGTCTGCTCCTGACAGCACCCTTTTCTTGAATTCAAAGAAGAACTTGAGCATTAGTGGAGTTGCTTCCATTGTGGTGAGACAGTCACCAGGCAAGAACTGCCTCATTTCATCTACAGACAAATACTGTTCAAAAAAAGGACACACTATGCAGAATAGTTGACTGATAATCTCTGCCAAGACAGAGTAATTAGTCCTTCAAAGTTCTGCATTACCAAGGTCTGTCAGATGATCCTGGGTCAGAAGGCTGAAGACTGATGCTCCGACGTTGGTGTATAGGGCTTGTCCAGGTGATCAGCGGTCTCTATAAATTGACTATGTTTTAGAAGCTATATTTTGTGATTCTCATACTTTCAGGTGATATTAGTCATTCTTGGATTTCTGATGGGGTTGAAGACTAATAGTCTTATAGCCAGTCCAAGCTGTTTAGCATTTAGAAAGATGATACAGATTTGAGAGGATGATTTTCAGATGGGTTACAGTCTAAAGCCAGGACTTGAGTCAGGTGTAGAATTATAAGCCTTTTAAATTCAAATAGATGACAGGGGTACTACTTAATTGATAAAAAATGATTGACTGGGTGTTAGGTCTATCCTGTATGTTATAAATTACAACATGGCAATAATTGTGCTCAATTAATGTCTGAGATAAGAGTTTTAATTGGACAGAAAGGGGGAAGTGTTGTGGATTGCCCTGGGCTTGAATTTTGATGCTAATTCCCCTCATCAGAGCAACTTGCTGGAAAATGAAACAATTTGGGGTCACCTAAATATGTGTTTCTAGGTCATGGTTAACCATTTGACATCATATGTTGTATTGCCTTTGAGGTGAGAGTAGTGTTCTTATGTTGACAGATGAGAGTGTAATTCTCATTTGTTTTGGTTCTTAGCTTTTGGATTTTATTTTAATGCTGATCATTTTCCAGTATTGTATCTCTGCTTAATCACATACTTAATGTATGTGTATGTGATAGATAGTAACAATTTCTAAATATTTGCATAATTAGTAGCACACATTGAATGAGCATACTTATCAAAAAACTAAAATTTCCCCAAACTTGAAGCTTGGATGCTCATATTACCTGCTGAAAATCCCATATTCATTCTTTGATTACAGTCAAATTTCAGGGGAATTTAAGGTATAATATAAAATTACCTTTGAGCTATAAGTATAAGGCTTATACAAATATAAATTATGTGGCCCCACCCCTAAAATATCTCCTTTATATAAATGCAGATATTGCAAAATCTGAAACGCTTCTGGTCCCAAGCATTTTGCATGAGGGCGACTCACCTACAGTACTAATGACATCCCAGAGAACCCTGCCTTCGTGCTTCCTTCCAGGGAAATGCATCTTCTACTCCTGTAACTAATTTATAACCACAAAAATTCTTTCCAAAGGCCTTCATGGTTATAAATCTCCTCCATCCTATTTCTATAAATCCCACAGCCCCAAGGAGGATCCTATTTCATCAAATGGCATCTCTGGTACCTGGATGGTACTAGACGAAGGTTGGATTTTGAAAAGTACTGATATTCACTGAAAGAAAAAAAATACAAGTCTGGGCTTCTTCCTCTCACTGACAAATGGCTGAGGCTTTGGAGCAGGCTTGGCTCACCAGGATTTAGGATAGAGAAGAACTAAGGATAAAAAACTTAGCACAGATGGTAGATGCTAAAGAAATGGGCCCAAATATTCCATAACCCAATTAGCTGCGATGCAATTTTTCCTTCCAAAATAAGACTAAATAAGCTTGCATCATAAAATTTTAAGAGATATTTAAATATAAAGAAATGTATAGTTAAGCGAAAATTTAAAAAGATATCCAATTATTCCTAAAATTGGTGTGTGTGTGTGTGGCATGTGACATTCCCTTTCATCTGAGCAACAAAAATGAAAATGTTCTGGTCTTGGATCTGGAAATTATCATCCTAAGTGAGGTAACCCAATCACAAAAGAACACACATGGAATGCAGTCATTGATAAATAGATATTGGCCCAGAAGCTCTGAATACCAAAGACACAATTCACATATCAAATCATTCCCAAGAAGAAGGAAGGAGAGGGCCCTGGTCCTGAAAAGGCTTGATGCAGCAATGTAGGGGAGTGCCAGGACAGAGAAGTAGGAGGGGGTTGATTGGAGAATGGGCAGAGGGAAGAGGGCTTATGGCACTTACGGGGAGGGGCGAATCGGGAAAGGGAAAATCATTTGGAATGTAAACAAAGAATATAGAAAAGAAAAAAGAAAAATAAACATTGCTAAATAATAAAAAAAAAGAAAAGAAAAGAAAATGTTCTGGTCTCAGCTGCGGAGCCTTGTGAGGATGGCCTCAGCTGAAGAAAACTACACCCCTTCCAAGAGGAACCAGCATCTTGGGAACAAAATGGTGTGGATTCTTTGTTCTCAAGATAGCTCCAAAGAGGTCACTCAGCTTTCTGGATTCCTATGGGGATTAGCAAGGAAGAAAGTGTCTCAGAATCTGGCTCAGATTGAACAGAAATGAGAGATTACAATGATTATTGGATGATGGTCTTGAATCAACATATGAAGAAAGAAGAGAGAAAAAGCATACTAGATAGATATATAAAATACAAGGAAGACCACAGCCAATTCTCTGGGTACCTCAGTTGACACAATACTAACACTTATTAGTATCACACGATGATACTAATGCCATGCACTGTCTGCCTTTTCTCCATTTATCTTCTCATTTTTTTGTGCCATAGTCTATATAGAAAAGGCAGTGCACTGGACCAGATGATGTTACAGACATTAATTTCGGGCTGGAGAAATGGCTTAGCAGTTAAGAGCACTGATTGCACTTCTGAAGGTCCTGAGTTCAAATCCCGGCAACCACATGGTGGCTCACAACCATCTGTAATGAGATCTGACGCCCTTTTCTGGTGTGTCTGAAGATAGCTACAGTGCATATAATAACAGACATTAATTTCAGATGCCCTGAGTCAACTCAGCCATACTATATAGTGTAATAGTAAAACTTAATAACACTTTCCCTAACACTACCCTCCCACCAATAAAGCAGGCTTTACTAACAGAATTAAGCTTTACTCTTTATGAGACACATTAAGCGAGGATTTTTTTTTGAAGAGTAGCCTCTCAGTAGTTCCTAAAAGGTCATGGCATATTGACTAGTGGTATAGAAGTACCACCCATACACATAGACCCAGGAAGGAGTTAAAATTGTCTCACCAACATGCTAGAAGAAAACAATAACAACAAATTTACATCAGTGAGGAATTTTTGACTTGATAAGAGGCAGAGTTCACACAGGTTCAAAATACTCCCAACAAGTGTGATACTTTGAGAGTTCAGGAAATGAGAAGGTGTAATTTTCATCATGCATACTTCCTTTATTTAGAGCTCTTATGAACAATGTTGCTGTTGCTTAACCTTATAGCTGGCATAAAAAAACCATAAATCATTTGTTATTAATTATTTAGTAAGCACAAAACACATAGAATGACTGCCAAAATACAGCGTGGTATAAAGTTTAGCAATGATTGCTTTTATATATATATATGTGTGTGTGTGTGTGTGTGTGTGTGTGTGTGTATGTGTGTGTGTGTGTGCATGTGACATCCCCATTTCATAAATGTAGAAACATATAGACTCTGAGGAACTCTTAAGGATACTGATCATTTGGCTTCGGCTTTGTCCCTCTTACCTTTGCTCAGCAGTGTGAAGTGAGTAAAACAGATGAAGAAGAAAGCAGCTGGCAAGACTTGAGTTCCCCAGCCTCCCAGTTATCCCTCACCCAACACTGACGAACTCTGGCCCATTGTGTTTGATGGCCCTATAATGAAATCCTCCAATCATCAGTGAGATACCAGCTAATAGTCATTTTTCTTCACCAGGTATTTGTACCTAAGAACAAAGCGGGCCATGATGTAGGAGAATTCACTCTGTAAACTAGGCAGGCTTGAGCTACATATACCTTTGGAATAAGAGATTACACTGCCATTCCACCGTTTCAGGCCACATAAGCCAGAACAGAGCCTTACGCTGTAGCTAAAGAAAATGCCCCCTCTCCTTCATCTGTACTGGGTATTTCCTGCCAAACTCTTGAAAGGAATGATGTGGTTAATAGAGGTCCAGCTGGAGTGTTATCTAGAGAAAAGAGAAAAATAACCACCTTCATTACTACACAGAAGACTGGGCCCTTGGAAGACTACAGATTTTCCCAGTAGATGGCAAGGAGCCCTTGCCATCTGTTGCCTTACAAAGTTCATTTACACCTTTTCTTCCAGTAGGCTATAAGTTCCTTGACCCTGGCTTTCCAAGAGGGGCTTAAACCTGAACAGGAAAACTTCTATAGGACTTGCTGCTTAGCGCCGTCCATCTAGCAGCCACTGAACCAAAACCTTTGCCATCTGGAACTACTGACCCATTAGTCGGCAGCTTTTACCTCAGGGTCATATGTAGCCTAACAGACTTAGAACCCTGCTGTGTTGAAAGAGGAAAGGAAAGCAAGTGGTCTCGAGGTACCTGTACTTGGTTTCTCCCAATGGCAAAATGCGAGTGCTTAGGAAAAATTATGGGAAGTTCATTTAGTGGGATTGGCATCCCATTTTAATGAACGAGAATTAGGCTCCTTCATTAATAAGTGTCTGAACTCTTGCTCTGTGTTTGGTTCTGTAGTTATAGGAGTCCATTTGGGCACAATGAGAATATGCAGTCATGTGGTATGAAGACTGGAGACCACAGGAGGAAGGAAGGAAGGAAGTGAATTTGACAGACACCAACAATTCTGCCCATAAGCAATGGAAAAAGAAGCTAGCAACAATCTTTAAAAGTACAGGCACAAGACAGGCACTGAAGAGCCCACAGCACATACATACGAGGCGATTTCCTGAAAGACTTCCCCTCCCCCACCGCAGTTGCTAAAGGGAGCTTCAGTGGCTATTGACAGAGAGGTTGTAGCCTTGCTTAGGAATAACCTCAAGGTCACCGTCAAAAAACAGACCTGAATAGAAAGAAGGAGAGATTTACCCAGAGCCTCCTTTCCAGTGCAGTGTTCCTGTGGTTTTATTTCAGCTCCCAGGGAAGCCTGGAGGAAAATATGTAATGGGTTTCCTGCACGGAGCTATTTGTGTCCATTCTCAGAGTCAAGGAGTTCATGAAGAAGAAAGAATCAATACCAAAGAGCAGCAAGAAAAAAACAGGGCCAGGGTCAAGACTGTTATTTTCTGGCCTGGCCAAGTGTCTACAGCCTAGAGCTTCCAGAAAATTATTAACGAGGATGGCCCGCCTCACTCTGCAGATTATTATTAAATCTTCTTTAAGGAAACATGATTTCTTTCCCCTGATGGTTTCTAGCTCTTGAATCTGCTGTCCCATTCTAAATTATAGTTACAAACAAACAAACAAACAAACAAACAAAAAAACAAACATATAACAGGGAAAGACAAGGGAAGGGTGTCCAAGGCTGGAAAAGTGTCTAAAACTGTAACACTCCAACCCAGCATATAGTAGGTCTGACTGTCAGCTTCTGTATGTCTACTTGATTATGGTGGATGATCTTTTGATGTGTTCTTGGAACTCAATTTGCAAGTATTTTATTGAGAAGTTTTGCATCTATGTTCATAAGGGAGATAGTTCTGTAATTCTATATTTGTTCTTTATGTAGTTTAAGTATCAGAGTAGCTGTGGCCTCATAAAAAGAATTGAGCAACATCCCTTCTGTTTCTATTTTGTGGAATATTTGAGGAGTATTGAGGTTAACATTTCCTTGAAAGTCTTGGAGAATTCTGCAGTAAAAGCATCTGGTGCTGGACATTTTTTGGTTAGGAGAATTTTAATTACTGCTTATATTTCACTAGGAGTTATAGGTCTGTTTAAATTGCTTATATGATTTTGATTTAATTTCTGTAGGTGGTATATTTTGAGAAAATTATCCACTTGATTTAATATTTTCCAACTTGGCAGAGAACAGGTTTTTAAACTTTGCCCTATGATTCTCCGAATTTCCTTTGTGTTGGTTATTATTCTCCCATTTTCATCTCAAATTTTGTAAATATAGATGTTTTCATTTTTTTCTTTTTAGTTAATTTGATTAAGGGTTTGACAATCCTGTTGGTTTTCTCAGAGAAACAATTCTTTCTTTCATTGATTCTATATATTGTTTTGTTTGTTATTGTTGTCCTTGTTTCCATTTTACTGATTTCATCCATGAGTTTGATTATTTCTTTCCTTCTCCTTTTGAGTGTTATTTCTGTCTTTTGTTCTAAGGGATTTAGGTATGCTGTTAAGTTGCTAATATGCGATCTTTCCATGTTCTGTTTTATCTTGCTTTGTTTTTATATAAGTGCTTAGTGCTATAAACTTGCCTCTTAGTCTGTAAGCTTGCCTCATAGGTTTTGTTTTCATTTTCATGCACTTCAAAGAAGCTTTTGCTTTTATTGTTTATTTTATTTTATTTTTGTTTTCAACACATCTGGACCAGTTTCTCCTCTCTCCGCTCCTCCCATATGCCCCTCAATCACTCCTCTTCCCCAACACTCCTCCATTGCTGGTGGGAGTGCAAAGTTGTAAAGCCGCTCTAGAAATTAATATGATGACTCCTCAGAATCAATTTACCTCAAGACCCAGCAATATCAGTCTTGGCCCTATACCCAAAGGACACCCCATCCTATCACAAGGACACTTGCTCATAGAGGCTTTATTCATAATAGCCAGAAACTGGAAACAACCTAGATGTTCTTCAACCAAAGAATGGATAAAGAAGATGTGGTAGATTTACACATTGAAGCATTGCTCAGACATTAAAAAAAATGACATCATGACATTTACAGGGAAATGGGTGAAAGTAGGAAAAGAGTGAGTAAGGTAATCCAGGATCTAGGAAGCTTTTAATTTCTTTCCTATAGTTCTGTCTTTAGCCACTTTCCACTCTGATAGTTGCTCAGTTTCCATGTAGTTTGTAAGTTTTTTGTTGCATTGACAACCAGTGTAGACCATGGTAATCAGATGGGGGTACAGGGTGTTATTTCAATCTTACTGTATCTGTTGAGACTTGCTTTGTGGTCTGATATATGATCAGTTATAGAGAAAGTCTCATGAGTTGTTGAAAAGAATGTTTATTGTTTTAGATTTGGGTGAAATGTTCTGTATCTGTTAGGTCCATTCATTTGATGACACCAGTTAACTACATAATTTCTCTGTTCAGTTTTTGGCTGGCTAGCCTGTCTATTGGTGAGAGTGAGGTAGGTGATAGTCATTTGCCATCAGTGTGTGAGTCGATGTGTGATTTAAGCTGCAGTAGTGGTTCCTCTCTGAGCCTGAGTATCCTTAAGCTGTTTGGTGCATAGATGTTAAGAACAACAATGTCTTCTTGGTGGATTTTTCCTTTGATGAATTCATAGGACCCTTCCTTATCTCTTCATATTAATTTTGTCTTGAAATCTATTTTGGCAGATATTAAAATGGTTACACTGTCTTGGGTCTGTTTTCTTGGAATATCTTTTTCTGTCTTTTTACCCTGAAATGATGTCCATCCTTGATGTTAAGGTGTGTTTCTTGCACGCAGCTGACAGATGGATCCTGTTTTGAAGTCCATTATGTCAATCTGTGTCTTATTATTGGAGAGTTGAGAGTGTTGATGTTGAGAGTTATCATCAATCAGGAGCGTTTGTTTGTTGATTGTTATTATTTGGTTGTGGTGTGGGTCTTTCCCCTTTCTTTTAATTTTCTGGTCTGATGTTATTTATTCCTTGTTTCCTGAGTGTGGTTAGCCTCTTCAAGTTGAAGGGTTTTTTTTTTCTAGCACCTTCTGTAGAACTGGATTTGTATACAGATAAGTACTTACTTTTGGTTTTATTGGGAATGTCTTTCTTTCTCCACTAATTGTGATTGAAAGTTTTGCTGGGTATAGTAGCTGTGCTGCTATGGTCCCTTAGAATCTATAAAACATCTGTCCAGGCATTTCTGTCTTTTAGAGTCTCTTTAAAAAGTTGGGTATTGTTTTAATGGGTCTACCTTTATATCTTACTTAGTCTTTTTCTCTTGTAACTTTTAATATATGTCCTTTGTTATATGTATTTAAGGTTTTGATTATTATGTGGCATGGAAAATTTCTTTTCTGGTCCAGTCCATTTGATATTCTCTATGTTTCTAGTACGTTGGTAGGCACCTCATTCTTCAAGTTGGGGAAATTTTTCTTCTATGATTTTATTGAAAGTATTTTTGTAACTCTAAGCTGGGTTTCTTTCCTTTCCTCTATTCCTATTATTTTTTAGTTTGACCTTTTCATTTCTCTCTCTCTCTCTCTCTCTCTCTCTCTCTCTCTCTCTCCTCTGATTTAACATTTTCTTTGACAAGGGTATCCAATTTTTCTCTATCTTGTCTTCAATGAATGAGATTTTCTTTTCTGTCTCTTGTACTCTGGTGAAACTTACTTCTCAGTTTCCTATTCCAATTCCTAAAGTTTTCAACTCCAGCTTGCCCTCAGTTTGAATTTTCTTGATCGATTCTTTTTCCTCTTGCAAGTCTAAAGTTTTTCTCCCTTTCCCCTATCTGGACTTTCACGGGTTTCTTTAAGGTATTTACTCATTTCTTTTTTTTTTAAGGACTTCTAAGATAGTCATAAGACTAATTCAGGTCCTTGTCTGTGTTTCAGCTATAATGAATTACTCAGTGCCTGTTGTAACATGGTTGCTTGGCTTTAGTGGTGATAAGCTGTCCTGACTGCTACTAATTATGGTTTTACACTGTTGTCTAGACATCTGGCTTGGGATGATTGTAATTCTAGGTGTTAATATCAATTTTTGTATTTGTTGGGGGGGAGTGCTCCATCCCTTGGTTTCTGTTGCCTTCTCTGGTTCTTAGGAAAGTATGGTGGTTTTGGGTTACCTGGTCTTAGATCCTACCAAATGTGTGTAGGGTTGTTGGCCCGAGACAACTCTGTCACCAGGTGTGGTTGCTTGGGGAGATAGAACTTGGAGAGTTTGATTGCACTTATCCCATGTTACTGCTGGGGTGGGTGCTGGGCTGTAGAGAAGGGCTGGGGCATAGTCTGAGACACAGGAAAGCTGGACCTGGTCATGGGGGGGCAGGGTCCCTAAGCCTGTGACAAAGCCAGGGCCATGAGGTTCTTAGACTTTTGGACATTCAGGCAGTGCTGGAGGTCTCTGAAGAATGGGAGATTAGAAGGGGCGGTCTAGGAACAGTGTGTAGTCTGGAGATGGGGGACAAAGGGAGTTCCAGCTTGTCTCACATTTGATTGTCCTTGCCTGATGCAGGCTTGGTGGTAGTTGTGTCTGGAAGCTCAGAGAGGCCTTCTACAGGAGGTTGGCTACAGCTCTGAAGGCCTTCTTCATGGCTCTCTATGGCAGCTCTTGATGAAAAGAGACTGCCCATGGTTCCAAACAATTTATTGTCATGGCGGAAAATGTATTCGTAAAAGGATACCTCCTTTCTTTGGTTGGGCCTGAGATTAAATGTCTTTTGCAGAGAGGAATGTCTGGGAAGGGAAGCTTAGTGGCTAAGCACTCTGGGTCTCTAGATACCTCATTAGCACTAAGAACTCTGTTTGGGGACTACATGACCACTGGTCACATCATTTTTATGTGTGAAACATGGCACGTGTTCCAAGTCAGGAGTCTGTCAAGGAGCTAGAAGTCACGTAAGCCTCACTTGACTCTTCCTTACTGAAATTCCTGGCATGATTTTATTTCCCACGTATTGGCCATTGGGGGCACCAGCAGAATGCATTTATTGATATTGAGAGCTAACATTTATGGGTGGAGATTGGCTGAAAGGGGGTCAACAGGAGAAAGGAAAGCAATATATACTACCAGAATCTGTTTAGTCCCCTGAGAATAGGGACAGAGATGGAGGAGAGATCAGCACCTGTAGACTGCTACAGAGCTGGGGCTACAAGACTGGGAGTTGGATTTGCAAACGAGGAGGAAAAGTGATATCTGAGGATCCCCCAGTTCTATCCTGGCTGGCCTGGCTAGGTCCCAGGGCATGCCTGTGGGGGCTGGCAGCCAAAGCCTTCATGCCACAATCTTTTCCATTTATAAAAGACCAATACCTAATTACTCCATTAGAATATTATGAAGGGTAAGTATTCAGGATATGTTCTAAAATATAAACTTTTCAGTAACGTGACTCAAAACTAACAAAATGAAAGGAAAAGTGTTGCTCTAATAGGAAGGCATGAAGAAGTGAGATGAGCTAGCTGAGCTACAGGCCAATTTCCAGGAATAAATGTAATTCGGCACGGGATTGAGAAGCCTCTGCCTTCAAATATGTTATTAAAATGAAATGGATGTTCAACCTCTAGATAACATTTTCAAGTTTTGATTTTACAAAGAAGCCACTTTGTCGTTTGAGTAAGGACCATTGTTCAATGTGGCCACCAGATGGCAGCAGAGTTCTTCCTGTGCTACTTCCGACTTCCCAGTGCTTGCTAATTAAAGTCCAGCAAACAGACCTTTGAAGCACTTGGGCTCCACTTGTCCTATGGTGGTATCTACTTCCAGACATTGTGCCTGCTTCTTCTGCTCACCTTCCCTGAAGCTAGAACCCAACCATTGGGAAAGCAGGCAGCCTACGCTCAAATAGACAATTAAAAAGCCTGGGCACCAAATTGCACCAAAATCCCAATTTCGTCACCTGGGAAATGGGAATCCGATTAATGGTGGCCTTTGGAGATTGGGGATACACTCTAAACAGTCAGTGTTGTCTCCTCATCTGTCTTTGGTAGAAATGTCAGCAATCTGTGGCAGTTTGAATGAGAATGGCTTCCATGGGCTCATAAATTTAAATAGTTGGTTGGCAGATGGTGAAAGTTTGGGGGAAGTATTAGAAGGGGTGGCCTTGTCGGAGGAGATGCGGTGCATGAGGTAGGCTTTAAAGTTTCAAAAGGTCCTAGCCATCCACAGTACTCTGTCTCCTGCTTATGGATAAAGATGCGAGCCACCCAGCTACTGTTCAGCCTTCACGCTGCCGTCATGGACTCTGACCTTCCAGAACTGTAAACCCAGTTAAACTCTTTCTTCATAGCTAGCCCTGATGGTGCTGTCTTATCACAATGATAGAAAACAAACTAGTAGTGTAGCAGACGTGGCAAAGAAGATAAAAGTATATCTCCCAACAGAACTCTGAAGTCAGTCATCTCCATCTACATCAGGGGTTAATCGCACCTCTGGGTAGTTGTGTAGAAATGGCTTTGATGGGCTGGTAGAGAGGGGAATGGGTTATGATGAACAAACTGACTTACACAGCAGGAGGGAAGTTTGGAGCCATTCTGTGAGGGGGGCATGCTATGATTCAGAGCACAGAGGTCTGGAGCTCTGTGGTGGTATGCTCGAGAGCCTAACAGTTCTTTCCTTCTTCCTGCCTTCCTTCCTTCCTTCCTTCCTTTCTTTCTTTCTTTCTTTCTTTCTTTCTTTATTATTTATTTATTTATTTATTTATTGGTTTTTACAGACAGGGTTTCTCTGTGTAGTCCTGGCTGTCCTGGAACTCACTCTGTAGACCAGGCTGGCCTCGAACTCAGAAATCTGCCTGCCTCTGCCTCCCAAGTGCTGGGATTACAGGCATGCGCCGCCACGCCTGGCTCTTTTTTTATTTTTATTTTTATTTTTATTTTCTATTTTCTATATTCTTTGTTTACATTCCAAATGATTTTTTCCCTTTCCCGGTTCCCCCCTCCCCATAAGACCCATAAGCCCTCTTCCCTCTGCCCATTCCCCAATCACCCCCTCCCACTTCTCTGTCCTGGTAATCCCCTACAATGCTGCATAAAGCCTTTCCAGGAACAGGGCCCTCTCCTTCCTTCTTCTTGGGAATGATTTGAAATGTGAATTGTGTCTTGGGTATTCAGAGCTTCTGGGCTAATATCCACTTATCAGTGACTGCGTTCCATGTGTGTTCTTTTCCGATTGGGTTACCTCACTTAGAATGATATTTTCCAGTTCCAAACATTTGCCTAAGAATTTCCAGAGTGGTTGAACCAACTTGCATTTCCACCAGCAGTGGAGGATTGTTCTTTCTCCACATCCTCCACAACACCTGCTGTCTTCTGAGTTTTTAATCTTAGCCATTCGAACTGGTGTGAGGTGAAATCTCAGGGTTGTTTTGATTTGCATTTCCCTAATGACTAATCTGGAAATCAGTCTGGTGGTTCCTCAGAAAACTGGGCATGACACTTCCGGAGGACCCTGCTATACCACTCCTGGGCATATACCCAGAGGATTCCCCAGCATGCAACAAGGACATATGCTCCACTATGTTCATAGCAGCCTTATTTATAATACCCAGAAGCTGGAAAGGACCCAGGTGTCCCTCAATGGCTAACAGTTCTTAAGAATAGCTTCCATCAATCTGTATCGCATGCTATTGTTTGATTCTCTCTCTCTCTTTTTTTAAATTCTGATACTATGGATTAAACCTATGACCCGGCACATGCTAAGCACACACTCTACCATTGAGTCACACCTCCTGCTCTGAAGAGTTCATTGTCCTGTAAAATTACCATGCTTCCAGTCTCCAAGTCTTTCTTAATGATTTCTTACTTGTATTTCTCAGGCTTTGGAAGTCAACCTGCATGGGGCAAAAAGAAGTGGTAATATGGTGTTAATACAGCAGAGACAAGCAGCAGAAGAGGTGGACATTCTATTGGGTCTGCAGAATGCTACCTAATACAGGGTGCATTTTAAAGAAGTTAGACTTTTTAGTTTTAGATTATTTTAGATTTTACAGAAAATGAAGAAAAGTCAGTGCAAGATTACCCATAAACCTTCTCCATAGACCCTTGTTGATGTTTTACCCAATATACTTTATAATTGGTTCTAAGTCCATCAACTATCACATTTTTTAATAAAAAAGACTTGAGGATAAATTATATACATCATGACACTTCACTTCTAAATATGGTGATTTACATTTTTCCTCTTTTTTTGAGAGTTCTCCTTTGTCATTTTAATTGAAGCACTGCTAATCATTCTTTTAAACCTTTAAAAGCACCAAATTTTAATATCTAATTCAATTTTGGGGGTGAGAGGGGAGAAACACTATCAGGAACTTCTCTCCAGAACAAAACAATGATGTTCATTCCTCCACATGTCCAAATTAAAGGTTTACTGAAACCAAAACAGAAACCCAAACCCAGCACGGAGGAAAAAAGATACTAAAATCACATTCTAGGGGGTCAGTGCATTAGCAGTCTTTGCTGGGCTGTCTAATTGTCCTTCGGCTGACTTTTAAAAACTAACACCCTAACTCATCAAGATACACATTTTTCCCATTGGATTTTTTAAATTAAAAATAATAATTAAAAATGAAAATCACTTGAATTCATGAATAGTTGCCTTACTCATTTGATGGCATAGATGGCATGTGGAGGTCAGGAAGGTGGATTGCAGCATGTTATTCAGGGGATGCTCATCTTTAAAGCTTAGCTTTCTTCCAAACAGTGTAAAACACAGTGGTATACATTTTCTTATTCAGAATGTTCTGTTCAGAAGAATGGAACTGCAGTGCTAGTGCCAGTGTTCAGAGTAACATGAACATGCCTGTATTCTGTAATCTGACACCCATATCACAACTGCCCCATGGCTTAGTGTTGTAAGATATAGCCTGGAGTGCATTAATGATATTTTCAGTCTGTGTCCCTAGAGCCATATCTAATCTACAACAACTCTAATTCTTTCTCGTAGTTCTATGTAAATTGACATGTCTAAAGAATATCACTTAGCCTTTTTAAAAAGGAAAACATATCTCACTATGGTTTATGTGCCACATAGATTCAGACATGAACACAGAAGATTAAGACATGGCCACCCTGAAGACATCCTTGATGATGCTGAATCTACCTGGAGACACACCAACTAGTTCCTACTGATGAATGAGATTTTGATCACCTGTTTCTGATACCTAACTTCTCCACTGTGCAATTGCAGCTTCGTTCCCGTTGCAATAAGCAATGTGTAGGAGGGAATTAAACTAAGTGTTGTTTGGCTCTTTGTCAAAGTTAATCCCAAGATCTATGACCCCTGTTCTCACAGTAGACAGTCTTTACGGTAATAGTTACAGATAGTAGTTTTCTACCCCAGCTTCCTTCCAGTCAGCACCAAGTATCCTTACCTCCTTTATTTGTTTGTTTCTTATCTATATGGACTCTAGACTTCATGAATGTTTGATGGTCTATGGCTCACTACTGTACTGAGTAACTGTGAAGCTCACAGTCCCAGATTTAGCCAATGGGAACGTTTTCAGGATGGCTTCCACCTCCGTGTGGCGAATCCTCTCCCTGTGCTTTGAACCAACTTTGTACTTGCTGGCATAAGCAGTTCTGGGTCATCTCACAACAACTATCAGCCATTGCACTGAGGATATGCCTGCTTTCAGACTGAGAGACCAGGATTTGGATGCCAAGTATTTTTAGTCCCTAGAATATCCTTCAACACTTTCTGAGGGACAGAACTGCAAGTATCTGCTCACATATACATATACACATACGCTTGTGCATAAGCATGTCTATTCCCCTAAGGCAAGTATATTCAAATATAGACATATCCATAGCCCATAAGTATATACATATACATCTAAGTATTTTAGAAATGATGAATTCTTACTGACAGCTCTTCTTCCCACCCATCCCTGTGGAAATGTTTCTTTGTTCTGAGATGGAGGAGAGATACTGTGCTTGAACTGAAATTCTAAAGAAAAATCCTTTTTCCCCTGCCCATGAATGGGTAATGTATGGCTTATTTGCCAACAAATAATAGAGCTGTAATTCTAATGAGAAAACCAGAAGGTTGGGTTGAACTGATTAAAAATGGGGAAATCACCCTGAATATATTTATGTTTATTTACGAATCCATACAGAACATTTTTTTCAGCATCTACGAAGTTAAGTGGGACTGGATTATATATTGGGACACAGCAGAGGACAAATTAAAAATCTCTAAGATTAAGCATCACTTAAATGTTATGAGACACAAGGTCTAAAATTAATAGAAAATGTGTAACAGGTATTTGTAGTGAAGTGCCACATAAAAGACAGCAGCAGGAAGCAGGATGTCTGACTGGAAGGACATGGGCCTTTCTGCAGGTCAGACATGAAGGAAATGAAGGGTGAACCACGAAGTTACCTGTGACAGGTCTTCCAGGCACAGAAGGGAAGGTGCCTCCTCGTGGTATTTGATGGGAGCAGTATGGGGATTAGTGTATGGAGTGCAGAGTACTAGGAGCTGAGCTGGAGGGGGTGGGGGAGGGTCACATCCCACAGGGCATCCCATGACAACCTAAGACAACGTTGGCTCCTACCGTGTGTAAAATGGATAGTCACCTAAAACTTTTCAAACAGGTTTACATCGTGATTTGCCGTTGGATTCAAAGTAATCACTCCAGCTGCAATACGGGCAGGAGACAGGGAAGACAGGAAAATCCAGTTAGGAGGGATCTAGTAGAAGGCGGTGAGGAACATGATGCAGTTAGTGATTCCCTGATGATATGGCTTATACTGATGTTACCACAAAAATGACCCACTGAAGTTAAAGGCCACTATCCGTTCTGCATGCCCTTACTGCTTGTTTCTGGTATCACAGATTAAAAGGTACTCTGTGGAATACAGAGTTGAACAAGGAGCTCACTGTCTTGTGGGAAGAAGGAGGGTGAACCAGCTACCCACAGCTATTAAGAATCCAATGTGATAATCCCTGGAGTACAGATGAAGAACAGCTTAAACCAGCTATGCTCAAATTCATGGCGGACACTCTCTCTGTCTCTTTGAACTCAAGGGCAATTTCACAAAGACTATGGTTTTTGAAAGAGGGTAGAAGGAGAAACAAAGACAGGAAGTCATCGCCCAGGTTTCTAAGCACTGGAGGAGACATCCTAAGACTGAATCCCAGTTTCTGTCATAGCTTCTCTATAGACGGCACAGTTCTGTCAGCCCCACGGATTCTCTGCCAACATTTTTCAAATATGTTCCTTTCATAGTCAATATGGAGTGAGATTGTTTTTCGTGAGGCCCATGGATCTTAACTAAGGCATAGTGAAGAATGAAAAATTATCAGAAAAGGCAGTGGACATTAGCGAATACAAATCAAGGAGAAAGAGAACAGGATGCTGGCATCATTTGCAGGGGAAATGTTCAAGAAAACAGTAGAGCTGGTGAAGTGGCTGTGGTAACATGTAGGAAGAGGAAGAGTTGCAAAGGAAACAGTGATGGCAGGCAAGAGAAGCCAGCACAAACTACAAAGAACTTGGGAATGAGGTCAGTCAGATAGGGGACAAGGCACACAATCAGGAGCAGTAATGGGAAGCATTTGCAGAGTGCACATGTAAATGCCTTAAACTTTAAAGGACTCCTTTCACTGTCCTTCTTTTATTTCCTTTATCCATATAGATGTGGTATCCAGCTGTAACTTAGGGGCTTTTTTTTGTACAATGCAGGCCTTAGCAGAATACCACTCATACAATGATTCATCAATATATGTACTGTGATTGAATCCCTGGCCATGATACCATGGGTCATTCTGTGAATCCTTAAGATGTTATTTCACTGACTAGATCTTTTTAAAAACTAGAGCCAGGGCAGTCATGAAAAGGAATTCAATGCAAGAGGCTACAAATCAAAAGAATCAAAAATGATTTTAGGTATGTATTATCCTACAGAACTTTTTGTGTAAAGTCTTCACTCACTTTTCTGTCCCTTTGTAGTGTCTTCTTGGGATAGCCTCCTCTAGTGCATTCCAGAAGAGTCCATCAAGGACTCTTGTGATTCTTTATAAAGCATCAAAATCCTCCCTCAAATGTGAGCTCTTCCTGCTGGTTTGGGTATTTCTAGCCCAGCCCAGCTTCTCAAGTGCTGTGTCCTCCAATTCCCCCCTTTCTCCTTGTTCTTGCCTAACAGCAAGGTCACTTACTTGCAACTGTTGAATGTGAGGTAAATCATTGCACCTCTCTGGGCCATATTTTTCTCTTGTGGATAGATTGAGAATATTTTTTGATTTGTACTTATAAGTACCTCGATGCTTTTTCCTCTAGCTCAGCATATTCATCTTGCTTCCCAGTGGAGTCTGCCCAGACTTGGCTACTACCTCTGTGCCCTGGGCACTGCTGTTGTTCTACCCCTGCCCCTTAAGTCACTCTTGCTGCCTACGTTCATTCATCTCCTTGGGTTTGGAGGATCCATCTCAGGCATGTTTGAATCTCCAATGTCTTCTGCAATGGCTGAGACTCAAAATGGTGCTACACAGATGCCCTGGCACAAAGGTGGCTGAAAAGAACATTATTTGAATGTCTAGTCCTCCGTATACTGATTCAAAATGCCAGATTCAACATGCATGTTGTTCTTGCTCAGGTGAACAGGAGAGCATGCCATTGTTCCGAAGATCATCATTTGCTTCTCTCTAACACAGAGCTTCCCTGAAATGTGATGGCTATTGTGCCTCTTTGTAGATGAAGAGATGAAGAAATAGGTCAAAGAATCTTTTGGCATGCTCTTTAGGGACTTTAAGGAAAGAATTCTTGTCTTTCCTAGTGTTGGGGCCTGTGGTAAGCAGAGCCTTTATCAGTGCCAAACAGTGAGTCAGGGAATGGGTGGCCCATTCTGTGGTTTTCAGTGGGAGGTGGGGTGTGGGGGGAAGTTTTAATATCTAAGACTGTCCTGTTCGTGTACGTTCTTTAAAAGCCAATTACAAGGGTGTGTGAACTTGAAAAACCCCTCTTCTCAAGCTTTGACCAAAGGAGGGCTTGTGCCCTGAGAGTGAGCTTGGAGGGGCTTTCCAGGACATTCTCCAAGTACAATAATGTCATTTTTCATGAACTTTTCTGAGACCTGAGTCCAAAACAGCCTGTGGCCTCCATCCATCACTTCTAAGCTAGCAGTAAAGACACCCTTGGAAAGACTTATGCTTTCTGAGCCAAACCACCAACAACTACTCTTTCACAAAGGCTTCCTGGCCTAACCTACATTCTGCTAACCACATTGGCAATGTTCTGCAGTACTGTGCTGTAAGGAAGCCATCTTTCTGGGAGTAGGTATTTGGGACAGACACTTAAAAGGCCAAATTTTAATGTGCAGATTATAATTTGTGGAGCTTTGAGTGTGGGTTGTGACAGAGAGGGCACTAAAAATGGGTCATGCATGGTTTGGTTTTATGGGACCAAGTGGGGAAATTGCGTGAGAGGATTTTGTAAGAACAATTTCTAGGTAATATTTTATTGATCTCTCTCATTCAGATACGTAGTAGCAATTGTTCAACCCATGTCTTCCCCTTCCATATTGCTTGGTATATGCCACACTGGCTACTGCAGTGTGCTATCTATGAGTCAGTAATTAGATGCCAGTTTTCCCTGCTAGGGCTATTATGATAGGCATTGTCATTCGTCTATGTGCAGCTCTTCCACAGTAGCTACAATAGTGATGGCTAGCTTTCCCTTGCTTAATTGCTTTGCTTTGCCTGAGGAACTTTATAATCTAGATAGAGGCAATACAAACAATACTAGTGACACTTATGATAAGGAGACAATGAGTGAAATTAGCAAAATGTAGGGGTCAGAGAGTGATCATTTCTGTGTTATTTATGAGCAGCTTTTGGTTGAGAGTTGAGATTTTTATGACCAACATGCAGTTCTTCCCATTGAAATTTTCACTTTATGGCATGCCAATCATACAGAGGTAGAGAAGGGGAAGGAAAGGGAGGGAGGAGAAGGAAGGAAAGAAAGATTACACATAAACCTTCCTTACCTATGATAAGTAAGGGCTTCCTTTGTGTGCAGAGTAAAACCAGAGTTTCTTCCTTCTGAGGGATAGAAATACAAATACCCAGACAACATACAGAATAGACATTGACATGTGAGATGGGTTGAGACTCCAAGAACATCAAACAATTGGCCCTTGGAAGAGCATGGTTGAAATAACATGTTGTTTTAAGAGTTTTCAATAGGAGACTAAGATTTCAAAACTTCTGAATAATTTCCTTGATATAAGGCATCTAGGGTTAAAATGTGAAGCCAGATAAGTATCAGGAGCTTCCAAGAGAAGAGATTCATGCAACTTACGTCCATGACTGATGATTAACACTGAAGTTAGAAATGTTGCAGGCAAGCCTATTCTGGGACACCCGTTTCCAGTAAGAACAACTTTAAGTCACACCTGCTTTTTAAATCACGAGATAAATGTTAGAGTCCCCATTTCTCATGAGGTAATTACTGAGGAAGTGACTTGTAAGTGGCAAAATTTTACCTTCTAAGAAATTAATCTAATACTTCTACATATCCATCCCATGACTAACAGCCATGTGATATTTGTAGCAGAGATTCAATGAATGTGCACAGGAAAGCAGGACAGTTCTCACCTACTGGGCTCAAATGATTCAATTTCATAATTCTAAATCTTGTCTAAATACAAAGGGTATGATCCTCACTTTGAAAATGAAATTGACATAAGAAAAGGCCTATGTCACATTATATATATGTATATCTATGTATACATATATTTATATACATACATAGGCAC
Organism: Apodemus agrarius; assembly: GCA_964023405.1. Taxonomy (NCBI): domain Eukaryota; kingdom Metazoa; phylum Chordata; class Mammalia; order Rodentia; family Muridae; genus Apodemus; species Apodemus agrarius. The sequence continues at coordinate 33,411,049 of OZ030012.1, read as the reverse complement.
ACACACACACACACACACGTGTATATATATATATATATATATATAGTGCCCCCCACAAATATATATGTATATGTATATATATGTGTGTATATATATATATATATACTGTATATATATGAATCTAACATCTAAGCTTTTTAAGTGACTCACATGAAAACATCAAAAGACAAATAATACAGACAGTGTGCTTGTGTTACAGTAAGCTGGGTCAAGATCCAAACTTGAATATGGAACTTTGTGGAAATGCTGGTCTGGCATACCTCACTGGAGCCAATGTTCAAGTCAGGCTAAGTGTATTCCTGACATCTCAAAGGCAGTATCTAAATATTGACTCTCACCTCTCTGATCTGTTTCATGATCAGGAAGGAAATCAGTAGATACGGTGCACAAACCAGTGCAGTGTATGCATATGCCTGTCAGGGGAGAGAACACAAAGGCTGCCCTGACTAATCAGACCCAGAAAAGATGGAAGAGATAGGATGAATATCACAAGCATGATTAATGGGCAAAGTCATGAATCCATACTCCAGCTCATGATCAGCCTCTCTCTTCCCATGAGGGGAGCCAGGTAGAGCAAGCTAAAAGACAGGAAGTGCTCCCCATGTCCACAGCTGAGCTGGAGCTGAAAGAACCTAGCCCTGGGTCTATAATGATGGGTGTTGGCAACCAACAAAAGGAAAGGAAAGTCACCAAAGGCTACCTTCTCCTCTGTCAATTATCGCTTTGCATCCCTGATGCTGGAGTCTGCCTACATTACCTGAGCAGCTAGACAAAAGTTCTCAAGGTGACTTTCGTGATCCAAAGAGACAACAGCACTCTTTACTCCCGTACTTCTGCTAAAGAGTATGAAATATATGAACTATGTAAATTTTTAATTTTAAATTAATTTTCACATTATGCCACTAAATTCTGTTATTTCTAAAGTGAAATCATCCTTTTAAGTCTTAGCATGAAGCACCCTGTTCCACTCAATCCTTTCTTCAGATTTTTTTTACCCTTCTGTATTCATAACCTTTTAGGGTGATACACATGATCTCTTCTTCTGTATTTCTAAATAATATTCTGATTCAACCAGACTTTAGGGGAAAAAAGCTACACATCATGTTTTGAAAACTGTCATCGGAGATGACAGATTTACTTTTCTGTGTTCACTACAGTTCCAGATACTCCCATGCTGGGTTCCTAACGTGGTTTATTATAGATGTTAGTCCAGCCAATGCATTTACATTTTGATGACAATCCAAAGATTCTTAAATCAGGGGACACATTCTTGTGACTGTCCCTGTCACTGCACCACACCATCTGTTACCAGGCCACCTGTGGCTTGTGAATTCAGTTCTTGTGGTTTTTTAAAAAATGAATCATCCTTGGATTTTCTGCTCATGTAGTTTTCTGTGAGCAAACAATTTGATGGTTTTCCAAAGAACAGTCTATCTTCTTTCTCTTTGCTTTTCCCCCATGATCGTCTATAAAGCTTTTCCATGACTTCGATTCTCAGTACCCCTACTGTTTCTGTCCTCTGTCCAGTAGCCTTCAGAGGATATAATATCCTCTTTCCACTCCCTCCTTGTTTTAGTATTGCATTAAAACAAACAAGGAAAAATAAAACCCACAACCATCAAGAATAATGGTAATAACAACAATAATTTTAAGACCAAGGAGGAATGTTCTATAGTTAGTTGTAGATGAAGTGATGATGAGTTACTTTGTAGTACCAATGTAATTGAAATAGTCTACCCATACATCCAGTGGTCTATGTAGAGCCTGGTGCTGACAATCTTCTCTCAAAATTTGAATCTAAAGTTTCTTATCATGTAACTTCCAAATCATATCCTGTTTAGAATCTTGCTGTTGACTCAACTCCCAAGACTTCTAAAGTAAGGAATCTAGGACTCTGTGTCTAAATTGCTATTTACCCTATTAACTTACTTAAGAGTCATTTGTCAATGTTCATAAACCTTCCCCCATTCCTCATGTATCTTTTCCTTCTGTAAAATAAGGTATGATGAAATCCTATTTGGCATAAGTCTACAAGGTGGTTTGAATATGCTTGGCCTATGGGAAGCAACACTATTAAGAGGTATGGCCTGGTTGGAGGATGTTTGTTACTATGTAGGTGGGTTTTGAGGTCTCTTAGTGCTCAAGCTCTACCCAATGTGGAGCGAGAGCTTCTCTTTCTGTATGCCTTCGGATCAAAATGTAGATCTCTTGGCTCCCCTAGTATCAACTCTGCCTGTACACTGCCATGCTTCCTTCCATGATGATAGTGAACTGATCCTCAGAAGCTGTAAGTCAGCACCAATACTTTCCTTTATAGGAGTTTCCTTTGTTGTGGTGTCTCTTCACATCAATAAAACCCTAAGACAGGAGTTAGTACCAGGGACAAGGGTATTGCTGTGATAGGCCTGATGATGTTTTTGCTTGTAAGAATGTGGATTTTGGAATTTTGAATTTGGAAAGCAGTAGAATGCCTTAAGTGGGGCTTAATGAGCCATCCTAGTAAAAATATGAAAGACAGTTATGCTGAGGATGATTTGAACAGTGTGGGCATGCCTCAAGAGGTTTCAGAGGAGAATTATATTGCCTAAAGATCATTCTTGTGATATTTTGGTGAAGACTCTGACAGCTTTTTGCCATATTTCAAAGAGTTTGCCTGAGGCTAAAATAAAGAGCTTTAGATTAATTGCATTCACACACAAAAAAAGCCTAGTTTCAACTTTGTCCTCTGGTTCATTCTTTCAGAGGAGTGTTTAGATCAAACATAGCAAGTGTAGAAAGAAAAGCACAAAATATATGGTTCAAAGATTAAAGGGGCACTAGGAAGTAGAACTGAGCTAAATCCTATGTTGAAGGATATTAAATGGGATTAAGGGAGTGGTGAACTCTGGGCAAGATCCCACCCAGCTAAGCTTATTGTTTATGCATTTGCAGTTGAACAAGGGATAGTTATGTAAGGTGTGATTATGACACAGCTGTTGCTTTCATTTGGACATAAGGATATATGGTAGCATAAGGGATGGATTGTGATTCTTTGCTGTCAATTTGACTATATCTGGTATGAACAAAATTCAAAACTTATAAAGATCTTGTGAAAATAAATTAAGGCATTTTGTACAATGCCTTGAATCTCAGGAGACAGAGGCAATTAGATGTTTAAGTTCAAGGCCAGCCTAATACAGAACAAGTTCAAGATAAAGAAAAGCATTTGTCTAGATGTGGTGGTATACACATTTAATCCCAGCACTAGTGAGGCAGAGGCATAAAGATCTTCAAGTTCAAAGTCAGTCTACAGAGCAAGTTCAAGAACAGCCAAGCTTAGACAGTAAAGGAAACTACCAAAACCAGAAAACTGGTAAAGATGTAATAGAACAAGGTCATATTCAGTCACAGCAAGCAACAGACCTTGAAGGCTTTGGCCATGTGGCTCTGGCTGTAGAGTGAAGAGTGGAAGGGGTTTACTGGAACAGTTGATGCTGATTATCTAGAGCTAAGAAATTTATGGTGATTAAGAAAAGGTCAGTGTCATTGTGATAAAATCTTTTGGGAAGTGTTTTCTGAGAGCACAAAGAAGCTATGTTCCAGAGACAGATATTTTGCTGGCAGCTGGACTTGATAATATATTATATGTAAGAATCACTCAGGTGATACTGGTTTTGAGGGCATAAAGGGGTCATGGAGAACAGCTGAAGCTTGGCACTGTGGGAGTCCAGAAAAGCCCATTGATGAAGGTGTAGCCTCAGTTGTAATTGATTGTTCAGGACTAAAGTAGTCATGCAAAGAAGTTGAGGCTTGGTACTATGAAGAGAGACTGTGAGATGCTTATAGTGCAGCCTAGTTGCTAGGAAAGATCCTAGCATATTGGAAATGCCAGTATTATGAGATGAACACCAAGAACAGTAGAGGCAATAGAGAGGAGTCCATCAGAGCCTGGGGTGCTGTAGAGGGCAGAGCTAGAGAAGTGAACCAAGCCCTTTGGAGGAGCCCAGAAGATCAGGCGTGGATCCCAGATATATGTAGCTGTGAAGTTGAAGTCATCCTGGAGACCCCAAGATATTTGAGGTGCCAGACCCATGTGATACCTGATGAGGAAAGATGCTAACAAATGGGGAATAAAACTAGCCAAAAAGAAAGAATTGAGTTACAGTCAACAAAGATGAAAAGGGTTGGAGATAGGAAAAGCTCTTTGACATCAGACATGGAGATGCAGAGTTCAGAGTTTGCCCAGCTGGTTTTCTGTCTTGCTTTGGTCCAGTATTTCCTTACTATGACATTTTGGAATGTAATGTATATTCTGTGATGTTGGAAGTATGTGATCTGCTTTTTGATTGAGAATTTATAGGGCATCACAATTAAAAGATTGCATGAATCCCAGAAAAGACTTTGAACTTTGAACTTTTTAACAATATTGAGACTGTGGTGAAGTACGGGGACTTTTGAAGTTGGACTAAATGTATTTTGCATTATGCTATGGCTAGGTTCGGTTCCCATAGTCTCATGTGTTTGAATAAGTCTGTGGGACCAGAGAGTGGAATGTGGTGGTTTGAATATGCTTGTCCCATGAGAAGTAGCACTGTTAGGGGATGTTTCCTTGTTGGAGTAGCTGTGGCCTTGTTGGAGGAAGTATGTTACTGTGTAGATGGACTTTGAGGTCTCCTAGTGTTCAAGCTCTACCCAGTGTGGAAAGAAAGCCTCTCTTCATGGCTGCCTTTGGATCAAGCCATAGGACTCTTGGCTCCTCCAGCAACAAGTCTGACTGCACACTGCCATGCTTTCTGCCATGCTGATAATGAACTTTTGAAACTGTAAGTCAGCCCCAATTAAATGTCCTTTATAAGAGTTGCCTTGGCCATGGTGTCTTTTCACAGCAATACAACCCTAATTAAGATAGTCCTTATATTAAATATTATTAACTCTAGAGAATTTATTTTTTGAGTAGAAAAATACATGAATAAAAGTTACTTTGAGGAACATATCTTTTTTATGAATAGAAAAAAATCAGTCTCTATAATGGAGATTTGTATGTCTAAAATTGTTTCAATATTGTTTTTGTTCTCCCTGTGAAAGGATGAGAATTACAGGCTAAGAATCCCCCATGTCTAACTCTTAAATGACCCCAAAAAGCAGAAGTTTAGCCCGCTCTTTGTTAGCCCAGGAGTACACATGTCACACCTGCCTGCAGGGTCCAGCTGCAAGCTGCAGGCCTGGGAAGGTCCCCGGCGTCCTTTCCCATCTTGCTTCCATGGAGCAGCTGGGGAGAGGGCGAACGCAGCTGGGCCAGCAGGGTCACCACACACGGGCTGCGGGGCTCGCACCGGAAATGCGTATGATGCCCTGGCCCCATGAGCAGAAATGAGCTAACTAGTTTCTATCTGGCTTCTATAGGAAACTGGTTCTCAGAGTGCAGGCTTGGATAATTTAAACTGATTGAATTAGAAGCTATGGAGTGGTACAAATCAATTGGCTCGCACTGTGCGGGCTCTCGATGCTAAGGGATGATTGGTTTGTGTTAGGTGGGTTTTGTTATAAACCTATAAAAGCTGTCCTGATTCTGCACTTGGTGCTTACAATCCTCTACCCTATGTGGTGTACGTTTGTGAACCCCAGAGCCTCTGGAATAAAAATCATTCTTGCTGTTGCATCAAGACTGTTTCTTGTGAGTATTTTGGGTGTCACCTTCCGAGGCGTGGGGTGCTGGGGGAACCCTCATTTTTCTTTCGGGTCTTAGACCTGCTGAAAGTCCTCCCAACCTTAAGCTCCTCAGTCACAACAAAATCAGAACAATGGTTGTGACTTATTGTGACTGTGGATGGGAATAAGTAGCAGAGAGAAATAAGAAAACTAGAGAATGCTGCACGACATGATTGGGCATTAAATGCTCCTTTCCTGAGAAGGTAAGCATAAGGAGCTGTGATTATGTAAATGTGAAAAGTCCTTCACAGTCTCAGGCATTTCAACACTTGGTCTGCAGCTGGTAATCTTGTTTGAGATTGTTTAATCTTTGGTACCTATTACCTAGCTAACAGAGACATTGGTCACTAGGAGAGAGCCTGGAAGGTGTCTTGCTAGCTTCTGATTCAAGGTATGTGCTCCCTAACTTGTTGCATGCCTGACTTAAGAGGTAGTAAAAGACAAAGCCTTAGACTGTGGTGTGGGTCTGAATTCCTATGGGATAAATGAGTTCAACTGGGGGAATCAACATTGAATAAGAGTAGCATAAGGCTGCACAGTGGGAGGCCCTGATGGAGTGGCCTGTCAGCAAGGCTCCACACAGCAGGAAAATGAGCTTCTCAGCCCTGCAGCCAATCACACAGCTAAAACCCTTCTCAATTTTCAGGCACATTATACATGTACTAATTTGGTAAAGATCCATTATTTGCTGTTATCCAAGCATAATAACCCATTGTTTTGAAGTAGCTTCGCCTCAATTTGTTATGATAATTAGCACTAGGAATGCCTTCACACCCACAGATGTGAGGCTGGGTTTCAGAATCTCCCTGACTTGATGTTGATGGAATATGTGGACTGTTTATTCCCATGTTCGTTATTTAACCTCTCCTTCTCAGTCTCCCCATCTGCAAATTGCTGCAGCTATCCAATCACACTGTTCTAAAGGGTAAAATAATTTGTGTGAAAAACCTAAGTCAGTCCTATGAAAATTACTGGTAGCAGGGACTGAGCCTGGGGCGATATTTTCATGCAATATAAATTCCTACAGAAGCAAAGGCTCTTCCTTCGTTTGATGCATGAGTATCTCTTAGAGAGAAAATAAATAAAAGTCTGGTTAAAGTGGTTTATATTAGAAATTCTATGTTGCAAACATTAAGTAAGTCTTTTAAGCCTAACAAAAAAATTTAGAACCTACTCAATGATTAAGCAATGGTTTTCCTGTGCAATTTTTCGGGAGCTGGTCAGGATAGCTATTGAATAGGTAGAAGCCTATTGAAGGTTGTTACTATCTACTCTTCATATCATATATACCCTTCTCACCTTGGTATAGCTGTATTATGTCATAATGTCTTAACTAAAGATAATAACACTATGTAACACTGACTGGTGACTTTCTGTGTTCCAGGTATGACTCTAACAGGGGATCTAACTCCTTCTGCTATTTTCTATATCCTAAGAGCATCACGTCATTCCAAGGGTGCCATGCTTGCTACCATGATTATCTTTTATTTGAAAATAAAAGGCACAGAACTTTGTGAAGAGTGGGTTGTACAACAAACCAACCAATAGTGGTTCCTTGGGAACCATTTTGCTGAGGTTAAAACAAATGATTGTAAATGGGTCCTCATTAGTATTGGAGCTTGATACGATGTGCGTTAGATTCTATGCAAGATAAAAGAACACTGACTGATGCATAATATGTCAGTTAAAAGGTTAATCAGATGAAAATTAACATGAGCCAGACACAGTGCCACATTACATATTACATCTAATAATAAGTTAAGTATTGACTATCCCCATGGGAAGAAAGGTCACCCTACAGTGGGGTAGCTAAGAAGGTATCTTCAGAGTGGGACATGGTGACACACACTGGTAATTAAAGCATCAGAGAAGTAGAAGCAGAAAGCAAAATTACTGCAAGATGGAGAACAGTCTAATCTATTTAGTGAGTTCCAGTCCACCCAAAGTTACATAGTGAGACTTTGTCTTCAAATACACACACACACACACACACACACACACACACACACACATATGGAGAGAGGGGGGAGAGGAGAGAGGTAGACAGAGACAGAGTGACAGAAAGACAGAGACAGGAGAGACAGGAGACACAGAGAGATAATCTGATTTATACAGTTTTAGTTTGTTTAACAAGAAGATTCCTGCATACATTTCTTAAACTAAGTCTCAGTTGTCTTATCTGAAAGTATGACTAAGAGTGCTTAATCAAATACCCAAGAATTAATCAAAATTACACATTTAAAAGTTTTCACTTAGTCTGATCCAAATAACTACTTTTATTTCTTTATTTTTTGTTGGTTCTTTGTGAAATTCACATCATGCACTCCAATCCTATGCATCTCTCTATTCCTCCTTATTAATCCTCCACCCTTGTAATCTCCCTTCCAAAAGAAAACAAAATCTGGATATTAAAGCTGTGGTATGTCACAGTGTGTCCCAAAGCATCCCTTTCCCCCCTGAACAGTTTTCCTTGCAAATATTCATTGTAATGAGTCATTGGTCTGATTCAAAGCCTCTGGCTTTGACTTACATAATCAATACTGAATCCTCACCTGGACTCATCTCAAATATCTTGTTATTGCCCTGTGTCATGGTCACTTCTAAGCTTTGTTTCTGCCCAACCAGCTCCTTCAGTTGCTGTGCTCCAGCAGTTCATAGATGGGGTAGATGGTGGGGTCAGGGGGAAGCAACTCAAAGCCCTGGATCTGGCCTGGATGGTAGGTGAGTCAGTTAGCCCCACAATGCTCCCACACCCATGTCGCCAGGGCCAGTTCTACTATATTGCCCAGGCAAGGCATGGGTCAGCTATCCTGCCTGCCACAGGCACCAAGAGGCAGGACAACGGGTCATCGCTCCAATGACCTTGCCCTTGGGGCTGACTCATGGGAGCCCATGCCAACAGGACTAGCTCTGCTATGTTGCTTATGTAGGCGTTGGGTCATTCAGGGGCTCCAACTCCACAAGTACCATAGCTGGCGAAGGGTGGGGCCAGCTCTGAAGAGCCCTTGGACTTTAACATGGCCCTAGGTGGCAGGCTAGACCAGAGAGGTCAGAATGGCCTTTAGTAGTAACATGGGCAAGATCCCCCTACTACTACTGCAGGGCCATGGCTCCAGAAATGGCCCTTGGTGGCAAACAGGACTGGGCATCACTGTGGCCTCAGGTGGCAGTGAGGCCTAAACACACATCAAGTTGTTTCTCAGCACTCTCACATCTCCTGTTCTGCCTCTCTTCATAGCACACAATCCCTTCTGCTTCTTTCTCTCCCATCTCTCCACTACAATACTTGTTCATTTTAGTGGTACCTGCCCAACAGCATTACCCTGTGGGGCCATCTCTCCTATAGATTTTTTATTTTTAATGATAGTATTTGTCAACTCTAGATGTTGTTGCTAGCTTCATGAATTTTTTTCATCTTGCTGAAATTTTTCAGTCTTCCTCCAAACTTATGGAATTCTACTACTAGGCTGAACTCTCTGCCTTCCTATCATTTAAAACCAGGTTTCATTAAAGAAAGCAACAACCAGTTAAAGTGTAAAAAACAACTGATCTTAGGGTACCCAGCCATTTTGAGACATCTACAATACAACTCCTAAACCTAAGACTTATAGAACATCTTGGAAGACAGGACAGAAAGGCTGTAAGAACCAGTAGACCAAAAAGTCTGCTGTGAGAGTGGGCCTTGTAGGTATGACAAAAAAGTAAGATCCATGAAATTACAACAGCATGGCTGCTGGAAGAAGATTTGAATGTTTTCAATACCTGTTGATATCCTAGGTAGATTAGGGAAATCTCATGAGTCCCACCCCTACATGAAGAGCTACAGACATTGAACAAATACTGAAAGAGAAGCCCTCCCCAGGGATGTGCACATGATTGTTTAACCAATAGCAAGTGTTCAGTCTGAGAAGCATCCACGTGCAAGCAACGGTGAACAAAAACTGTAGATTACATTTATATGCTTATTTGTTTATATAAATATATAGCAGCAAATGGTTAAAGAAGAAGAAGCTATGAGTTTCAGAGGAAGAGGAAACACGGGAAGGCTTGGCAGGAGGAGAGGAAGAAGGAAATGGTGTATTATATTTTAGTGAAATGAAAACAAAATTTTAAAATAGGACAGGGTTGTACTGTACATGGTTTCACTATGTACCTGAAGAGGTCAACCCAGAAACTTTGAAAAATTCTATCAGACTCCTCCCCTCCTGAAAGAAAAAGGTCATAAAGAACATAGGCATCCCTCCCCTCCAGACGGGAGGGGCTAATTACGTTCCTCAGACCACAGGCAGGAGGGACAGACCACAGGTAGGGGAGGCCTAGAGCTCATAGACACATTCCACAACCATTGGCCACCTACCTTATCCCCTAAACACCAATCAGTTTGAAAGTTACTTAGTTCTGCCAATCTCATTGCACCTAATGGCTGCTACCTTGAGAACTGTATAAAGGCTCCCTGGATGGGATGCATAGGGTCACCAACATGCTGGAACAATAAATTCCTCTTCCTTTTTGCATCTATTTCTGACTCCATGTTGTTCACTCAGGGAGACCCTGGTAAGCTATTGCTCGCCAGATTCTTACATAATCATGGATAGTCTGAAACTCACAGAGATCTGCCTGTCTCTGCCTCCCCCAGGTGTGAGATTAAAGTCATGTGCTACACTGCATGTGCCAGTACATTGGTCAGACTTATTAGATGCAGGGAGAGATCAAACCCATGACCGGTATACTCATCTAGTTCTTAAATCACCAGTCTATCTGGAGAGACTCCAGTTAGGCCTTCTCATGGGTGATGTTATAGTATACAATGTGTTCTGTTTCTCTACAAGCTCAGGTCATAGCTGAGAATGTAGTATTAACTTCTTCATCAATGCAACTTGGAGAGTCGCTGATAAAAAAAGAAAACAAGAATCCAGTGGCAGTGCCATTTTGTACCGAGAAGTCATCTCCATATATAAGGACTCCTCACGCCAAACACAAATGAGCTGCCTAGCTCATACCATTATTCAAAACCCGAGCAGGCCTCTAACAGTAGCAAAAGGGAGATTTGAGAGGAGTTAAAAGATCTGAACTACCCTTGGGACTTAGAAATTTGAGAGCCAGCTTTCTCGGGTCACTCCAGGTGGAATAGACAGGGCTTCCCTGCACCTGCATCTCCTGACCTCAGCCATTTGCTAACACAAGCCAACAGAAATTACATAGCGCAGAAGTCAAAAGAGCGTGCTCTTAGAGACATAAAGCAACACAAACAAACTAAATTCGAGCAAAATCAATTGACAAATGTCAAATGCTTTCTCCAACACAGCATTGTGTATCGACTGGATATAAAAATTCAGCATGATATCAAGTTAGACCTGAGTATCTAAACTTTTAATACTTTTATTTTATTTATGTAAAACGCTAATCCAAGAAAAAACCTCTAAAATAAACATGTGGAGATGTTAACACATTTGATCAATTTGCTAGCTTATTTATTTTCCTTTGTGTGTGTGTCAAAAATACTTTACAACTTGTGTGTATATGTGTTTGTGTGCGATAAAGTAGTTAAGGAAAACAATGTATTTGTGTGGCAGGGAAAATAAGGAGGCATGTATTTGAATAGTTATTTTTAGAACTGAGGAGATCATTACTCTTGTCAGTCATTCATTTCTATCTACTAAAACATTATAAGCCAGTGCCAGAGAGATGGTTCCGTACTTAGGAGTATTATTGCTTTTCCAGAGGGGAAGGGGTAGCTCACAATCTGGTGCCCTCTTCTGACCTTCATAAGAACTTACACGCACACAGCATACACACATGCACAAATAAAAAATACAAACGAAATCTTAAAGTATCCAAAATTCAATCATGTAGCCTCATTACTAATATCAGCTCTCCAGAAGCTGAAGTAAGAGATTGTCATTAAGTACAGGTTAGACTAGGTTATAGAGCAAGACCATGTTTCAAAATCAGTATAAAATTGGTCTAATACTTTATACCTGCTTTATAAGAGTACCCAAAAGTTATATATCAAAAAAGAGTTGATGTAATAAAAGTACAGCATACTGTCCATCATAAATTCTCATTAAACACGTTTTAACCTGAAAACTGTTTTGATGACTTTTGCTGTGTATGTAAGAAATTCTTCACGGACAAAAAAGAAAAAAAAAAAAAAGATGGTGCTGACAGATTTCTAACTCACTTGTGAACATGAGCCCCTGCTGAAACACCCTTCCGTGGCATTCACTGAGCAAGAAAATCAGAGAATCTCGGAGCAGACTAGACTTACCAGCAGAGTGGTGACACTGGCGAAGTGCTAAGTGAGTACTAGTGCCTATTTGAGTTATGCTCTGGTAAAAGCTAATTTAAATTTCTCAGTCACCAATTTGACAAAGGTACATGGAGAAAGAAGAGGAATTCTTCAATGGAAAGTTTGAGATAATTCAGTAGAAAGTTCAAGCTGTGGAATTACTCAGCGGAGTTCTTGAATGGAAGAAAAAGGTGAAGGCATGTGGGTAGAGATAAGACAGGGGAATAAGGACGAACCAACTAGGGTTTAAAGGCTAACCAAAGCCACGACTTTAGCCCCCTGAGTGAGCATGAATTAAAACCGGACAGTTGGGGGTAAAAGATGCCAGGACAAAGGCCAAGAGCACAGAGATTTGTGCTAAAAAACACCCGGGGAAGGAGGAAATTGAGGTAGGAAGAGTTAAACCTGAGAACAATGGGGGCAGAAAGTAGGACAGTTTATGGAGTAAGCCCTGAGGCAGGATTTCCTGAAAAGCAAACTTCCGGGGTGGGCCAATCTCATTGCAAGTTTGCTTCATGAGGGCTTCGCTCTGCTGGCCAAGGGCAGATAGGAGGACACTAATAGCAGTAAATAGGGAGGAGGGAGGCATTCTCAGTGTTTTTTCATTTGTTTGGTTTTGTTTTGGGTTTTGTTTGTTTGCTTCTTGTCTGTTTGTTGTTTTAAAATAGGAGCAAGAAGAGGAATGTAAACTGGAGATCAATATGGAATGTTGTAATTTGAAATTTGGGGTAGGAAAGGGAAATTGCCTGGGAGCCTGGCCAGAGGCCAGGAACAAAGGACAAAGTAGCCATTTTCCTGAATTTCAGAGAAATATGGGTGGATAACTCCAAATGAAGTCACTGAAATAACTCCCTATTACAGATAAGATTGATCATAAAATAGCGTCTGTCTAACTGCTCACAGTGTGTGGTCTGGACTGCAGAGGTACAAGATGATGCTATAGGCTCTCTGTGGCCAAAAGTTAGACACATAAAGGTGAGTTGGACGATAAGTAGAACTTGGTTTTCGGGATGCTTTTCATTAGAACGTTCCTGTCAGAGTTGAAGAGAAGCCAATGAGATGAGTGAGGTGCCAGCTGATCTCAAGCAGGTCTTCCGAACATGATATGACATTTGCAACTAATAATGCAAATAATCAAAAGGTTCCAAAGGTTAAGGAACAAACCTTCAACATAAATTGAAAGCCACTGGGATGTGAAATAACTCCTACTCTCATCAATGAAGATGTCAATACTCTAAATAGCACCCCCCAAAGACCTAAATTTCAAGAGTTGGAGAGAAACATTCAAAACAAAATTGTACAAATTTGGTGATAGTCACCAGTGGCTTTATGAAGTACCTATAACGTTCTTATAAGAACTCTGCATGTACTTAACTATGGCACGGGATCACAGGAGCTCTGTGGTGTCTTTTTAGCATGAAGAACTGAAGCAAAGCAGGTCAAGCAAGGTTACACAGCTAGAAGCCTGCAAAACCAGAATACAAATCCTGCCATTCAGCCTCCAGTCTACATAGTTAACTACTGAGAAATGCTGGTGCTGAAAATTAAAAGTAGGACCTTAAAAGAATATGAAGGGGTGTAGATAAGAAGTATGGTTCTTCACTTCTCCATTTTTGGTGGGATTGCTGGCTGATAAACCCACTCTGGAAATCAGTTAGGTGATTCCTCAGAAAATTAGACATATTACTACATGCTGACAAAGCTATACCACTCCTGGGCATATACTCAGAAGTTGCTCCAACATGTAATAAGGACACATGTTCCACCATGTTCATTGCTGCCTTATTTATAATAGCCAGAAGCTGGAAAGAACCCAGATGTCCCTCAACAGAGGAATGGATACAGAAACTGTGGTATATATACACAATGGAATACTATTTAGTTATTGAAAACAATGAATTTATGAAATTCTTAAGCAAATGGATGGAACTAGAAAGTGTCATCCTGAGCGAGGCAACCCAATCACAAAAGATCACACATGGTATGCACTCACTAATAAGCAGATGTTAGCCCAAAAGCTCAAAATAAACAAGTTACAATTGAACCAGCACAGGAAGCTCAAGCAAAGGAGAACTTAAGGGTGCTTTGTTCCTCTAAGAAAGGGAACAAAATACTCACAGGAGCAATAAAGGAGACAATGTGTGGAGCAGAAGCTGAAGTAAAGGCCACCAAGAGACTGCCCTACCTGGGCATTCATCCTATAAACAGTCAACAAACCCCGACACTACTAAGGATGACAAGAAGTGTATACCAAAAGGAGCATGCAATGGTTGTCATGGTTGTCTCCAGAGGGGCCCTACCAGAGCCTTACAAATACAGAGGCAGATGCTAGCAACCAACTATTGGACTGGGCATGGGGTCCCCAATGGAGGAGCTAGAGGGACGTCCAGAAGAGCTGAAGGGGCTTACAGCCCCATGGGAAGAACAATGATTTCAGCCACCCAGACATCCCAAGACTCCCAGGGACTGAACCATCAACCAAGGGGCACACATGGTTCCAGCCAAAAATGTGGCAGAGGGAGGCCTTGTTGGGCATCAGTGGGAGGAATGGTCCTTGGTCAGGTAAAGGCTCAACAGAGGCCCCAACAAGGGGAAACCGAGGGGGGGAGGTGGAAGTGTCGGGTGGAGGGGCATATATGTGGATGCAGGGGAAGAGAGGAGGCGTTGGGGAGTCTTTGGGGAGGGGGGAAATTGGGAAAGGTTTTACCACGGCAATGTAAATGAAGATGATATTCAATTAAAAAAAATATGGTTCTTGCCTAGCCTGCACAGGCTTCAATCCCTATCACTGTCCCCAGTCAGGTGGTTGAAGATTCTTTGTTCTGACTTGATGGGAATTCTAAGTAATTGTGATGGTTTGTATATGCTTGGCCCAAGGAGTGACACTATTAGAAGGTGTGGTCCTGTTGGAGTAGGCGTGTCAAGACAGATATGGGCTTTAAGACCCTCATCCTAGCTGCCTGGAAGTCAGTATTCTGCTAGCAGCCTTTAGATGAAGATGTAGAACTCTCAGCTCCTCTTGCACCATGCCTGCCTGGAAGCTACCTTGTTCCTGCCTTGATGATAATGGACTGAACCTCTGAACCTGTAAGCCAGCCCCAATTACATGTTGTCCTTATAAGATGCCTTGGTCATGGTGTCTGTTCACAGCAGTAAAAACCCTAAGACAGCAGTCAAGAAATGCTTCAAACATTGTTTCTCTAGCAGTTTTCCTCTTCCCAGTTTTGACATGTTGGTGGGTATGAAGGAGGAAGCAGCAGGAAGCAGCCTGGTCGTGTTACAGGCTCTGTGTAGGCCTCCAGTATTGGGGATCCTGGCGTTGAACAGAAGTCAGTGTCTAGAGTGGACAGCTTCCATTCTAGACTCCAACTAAGACTGCCCCTGCAGACTCATGCTACTCTTTTGGCGAGCAAGGCCCGAAGAAGCTTCTCCCCTCTGGTGCTTTGCAACATGCAGTCTACCACCACTGTTGTTTGTCCCTTCACTCTGCCCTGGCTACTCTGCTGTTGTTTGGCTGTTAAATGTGACAATACATTGTATAACCCTCTGAGAGGAGAAGGGGAGGGGAAGTAGGAAGAGACTGGGTGAAGCAGGAACATGGAACAGGGGGAGAGGTCAGGATGTGAAGTGAGTAAATAGAAATTAATGGGAAACAACAACAACAAAACCACTGTATGGGCTTCTAAAAGAATTAGTAAGAAGTAAGTTTGATGCGAGGTGTTTCAAGTGTGCATCTAGGAGGTAGTTTTCCCAAGAGAATATATGTAAGAAATGGTAGGTCCAATTCCATTCTAGGTCTCCTGGATGTTTGTATACACAAAAGTAAGTGACTATTGATCTATGAGGTTCAATAACAACCATGAGGTTGTTGAGATTTTGTTTTTGTTTTAAATTTGTGATTTTTTTTATTTTGTTTTGTAATGGAGCCATGGCTGTGGCAGTGTTGAGGGATGTGTTGCAGGATGACAACAGTAAGGAAGGCAGCGATGGGCCCTTACAAACTCAAAATGGGAATAGGAAGGGAACAGCTTTGTTCCTCTCCCATTCATCCTGGAAAGAGTTAGAGTTGATGCCCCTTTCTAGTGATTATAAGGTTGTATGGAAGGGAGGGTCATGCAAATCTCGTGGCCCTTATTTTCCTTGGGTATAAAGGAGAAAAAAGAAAACAATACTTGTTTGTGAATTATTCTCTAGACCTGGAAAGGAGTATGGAAAGCAACTGAATGAAGAGGAAATGTTAGCCATGAGAATTTAAATTCATTTTTAAAAATAAAAAACCAAAGAAAATAAGCATCTGAGAGCTTCAACTAAAGAAAAGCATTCTCTGGAGTTCTTTCAAAAGAGTTTGGTGATGGTGTAAGGAATGAGCTGTAAGAAAATTAAATATTTTAAAAACAATTCTCAGAGCTGCAGAAAAATAGATGTCAACGAGGCAGCACAAGCTCTTCGTGTCAGAGCAGGGTTGGCAGAGATGAACAGATCCTCAGGATTCACTGGCTGGCCAGCCTAGCTGCCTTGGTGACATCTAGGACAATTACAGACCATATGTCCAAAGAAAGATGAACAAGACCTGAGGAGTAGCACCTCTCTTAGTTATTTTTCTATTTCTGTGATAAAAACACAGTGAGCAAGGAGACTTAGAGAAAGAGGGTTTGTTTGGCTGATTGTTCCAGGGGGATAATAGTCCATGGTGGTAGAGCTGAGGCAGCAGGGGTGGAGGGAGCGGGAACACCAGCTGAGGTCTCACATCTCTGACCACAAACAGGAACAGATGAGCACACAGATAACTAAATGAATGAGTAGATAATAAAAAGGTATGAAACTGGATCTGGAGAGGTCACTGGTTAAGAACACTCACTGCTCTTATAAAGAACTCAATATCCACAGCAAGCTGTTCAGCAGTGGACCCAATGGCATCTTCCGGCCTCCGTGGGCACTGCGTTCCAGTGCACACATCTCCCCATCTCCTGCATAAATATGCACATAATTGAAATAAGAGTACTTTAAAATGTTTGAGTCAAGTTCTCTGTGAATCATAACATTCTATCATGGTATTAAATATTGTTGTTGCTATGGTTACTGTCACTGTCATCCCTCACTCCTGTCTGGCCATCCCATTGGTTTGTATTATACAGATTCAACACATGTAGCTGTGGTTTTGTTTCCTGTAGAACAGATTGTTTAACAAAGCCGTGTAGAGGCAGTAGAATGGATTTCCTCTGTGATGTCACCTCCACACCTTCTCTTGGATAGATAACAAGCTAATTATTTTTATTTGGGTCCAATGAGAATCTGATAAGATGCTCATAAACTATATAACAAGAGACTTGGATTCAGCAAAGTACTTTTGTTTGGGAATGCATCACTGAAAGAAACAGAGCCATTGCTTCTCCAGAGATGGCAAGATAATAATTTCGTGCTTGTTTTCCTTTGATTAGAGGATGGAACTGTTGGGATGGAACTGGCTGCTGGAAAGGATCATGTCTAGGGAGCAGTTCAAAGCTACAGGCAGTGTATAGTGACACTATTAGGAAGCTGAAGCAGGAGAGTTGCTAGCTCACAGCCAACAGGTTATCTCTAGTGGAACCTTGTCTCAAAAGCAACCCCCCAAAATGTTATGCTGTTATTAATGTGGACAGAAACATATATGTTTCAATTCTGTATATCTGTATAACAGATAACACAATTTTAAGACCCTTCACTTTTTGAAACTGGGGAAGGTGTTGGGAAAGAATTATATTAAAAGCTCAACTATTTCAGATGATAAATACTCTCATGATGGGATTTAAAATTATGGTTTATTTTCATTTCTTTTATTTCATATAACCTAGCAATTCTCAACCTGTGGGTTGCCACTTCTTCAGGGGTTGAAAGACCCTTTCACAGAGGTTCCATATCAGACATCCTGTATATCAGATAGTTACATCTTGACTCATAGCAGTGGCAAAATTACCTTTATGAAGTAGCAATGATAATAATTTTATAGTTGGGGTGTTCAGCACAACAGGAGGATCTGTGTTTAAGAGTAACATCCTTTGGAAGGTTGAGAACTACTGAATTAGAGCAGGCAAAATAGTAAGATTGCTTAATTTACCCCCAAATGTAGGATTGGATGTTTCCTTCCTATACAACCCCCTGCTTAACATTTCATTTTCCCAGAAACAATGAAAGTGTTCTCTGCATCCTTACACTTTCAACGAGTCCCCAAATGCTGTATTCCTTTTCGTTAAGAGGAATAAAAATGTTGGTGCCACTGAAAATACAGTATCTTTATTCTCATCATCTAGGAGACAGGATACGGCGAGAGTGTTAAGTGTCAGCCACGTCAGATTTCACTTCCTGCAATCATAATCAAACCAAGATGGGCCGACTGGGCCTCGTAGGCCCTCGATTTCCAGGGAGATCCTGCTTCACATCTGACCTAGCTGCTCTCTCTCTCTTTCTCTCTCTCCAATTACCCAGGGAAAATGTTAACAATGTCTGGCAATCCCCCTTCCCTTCATCTACCTCCTGGCCCTTCTTCCGTCTCCAGGGTTATAAAAATGAAGGAAATTTGTTACGACTGATTCACATGGTTTGGGAGTTGCTCGCTGGGATGATTTCATAGTCTGGCTATTAGCTGTGAAGAAACATAATGCCATCCTTACATATCTGGTTTTAGTTGGGGGGAAAAAAGGCCCCAATGAAAGCCTCAGGAGAGATCTAGAGGAATGGAGAGCAGGAGAATTAGCATTCCGGGGGCTCAGCATGGTGATTTAGTAGGGTGATTAGATGGACTATTTATCGCGCTAACGTTGGAGTTTGATGCTCTGACTTTCTAACATGTAGTTTGTGTGCCAGGGTAGAAATCGACTGGGGAATACCCTGTCAGCCAGGTGGAGGGAAATGGACAGAAGGGAATGCATGATTATTGACTAGCTGATTTCCCCTGGTGGAGGGCCTAATGATGCGGACGGCAGCCCACAAGCCAGGGCTCTTGGGTTCAACTTCAGGTCCCATTACCACATTGATGGGTGGTCTTGGGCAAAATACTGTAGTGGTTTGAGATCGGGCTGATGATGGAATGAGCTTTATGTCCTTGTAAGACGAAATCCTGCCTGTGCCTTTGCTTCTCAATTTCCTGGTGTGGAAAGAGCAGATAGCAATGGAATCTCTTTGGTGAGAATTCACGAATTGCACTGAGCATGGTGTCTGACATGTAAACAGCTCAAAATGAGAAAGAGGGTGGGAAACACATTAGAGAAGTGTCTGAATACCTTTCTTTAGCGGGTATTGATTTGAGCACTTATTACGAAGCAGTGAATGCACATATCTAGTCCCCAGCTCTTGCCCTGAGTGTTGGATATGTCAAGGGAAAGACTAATAATAAAAGTTAAATAGAAAGTTCTTTGAGTAAATACGAGAGCTTAAGAAGTCAGAAAAGAGTGGTGGAGATGGCTCAGTGAGTGGGTAAAGGTGTGCCATGAAGCCTGGCTACCTAATTCAAAATCCTAGAGCCTACATGGGGTAAAGAGAGAATCATGTCCTGGTGTCTGTCTACTAACCTCAACCGGGCATGCTTGAGAGTGCTCACATTACACGCACAATAAAAGCATTTATTTTAATTAATCTGAAAGAGAAGAGTTCAGGAAAAATGCATGATTATATAGCAAAGTAATGGATCACAGGGAAAACCTTCAAACGTTTAGAGAAAAATTAAGTTGTGTTTTATGACACTTTGTGACGTGATCAGAAATTCCATTCACAGACTAAAAAAGAATGAAACAGAATCAGTAGGTAGAGATGAAACTTAGTGGTTTGTCACTCCCTTATGTGTGGGATCCCAGCACTTCACTTACCCGTCTTCATGTGGGTTTCCACATTTTTAAAATTGATACTGTGAAGCACACGTAGCCTTGTTTTCTTTCGAGCATCAAGCAGAGATAATACACGGACATGCTTCTCAGGTTTTTTCACTCGGAAGCATTGCAGTTAGAAAGTGTGCAGAGAATTCCAAGTCTGTGTCTGCTCACTGTGTTTCCCTTTCTCTTCCCTTGATTGAGCATTCAGCACTGCTCTCCTGATTGCTGTTTAGGTGAAAATAAGCAGATGCGTGTTTCAGATGCAATCATGAGTCTGCCCACGTGGTCTGCTGCTCCTGCATCCTAAGCGTTTCCAGCTTAGACCTGCTGTGACTCAAGGCCTGTTTTGGGGGGACTGGGACATGAAAGCAAAGCTTTAGCCACGGCTCTTCCTTGCAGAGCAGCTGCCTGTGGTAAACCTCTTTCACTTCCTTCCACGTTCTCAAAATGGATGACATCCCTCATTGTTGTCTTAGGGGACCCAGGGAGGTCGAAGGTAACTCTAGAAGATGGGTTATTTTAGAGGAAAATCTCTCTCCCGGTTCTACATGTACTCCTGGTACTGTGGCTCCCTTCACATTCCTGTGTCCTGTCAACTCTCAGGATTTGAGAGACTGCATTATTGTGGTGAGGAGATTTGATGTCTTTCCTTCAGGCTCTTCTCTGTCAGCTTTAATGTCCTGACAATATCACAAAATAGCTCTCTTTCCTTATGAGGAACTGGGGACCTAATGGATACACTGTAGTGAAGACCATGAGTATACCCTGTGGATGGGAAGCCTTCCCAAGAAGTCAAAATACAGGGTGGTACTCAGCATTAGTCTCTTAACCATCCTTATTGTTTGTGTCTTCAATAACCCTCCAAGCTTGCAGGGAAACCAAGTGAGCCTTTCCTGTCTGTCATGGGTTTTCACGTTTCGTGTCTGTTTTTTAGAGTCCATTGTGTGTTAGGGTAGAAGTCCAAGCGAAAGTTTTTAGCTCTATTGTATCAATCAGTTTCTAAGTGTCAACTTACCAAGATTCAATTCACACACCATACAATACATTAGGAATAAATTGAACAACTCAATGGTTTCTAGTGTATCCACAGAATTGTGCAATATTTACTAAAATAAGAGTTAAAGCATTTCAAATTTCACCATAAAGAAACCCTACACATATTAGCAGTCCCTCTTCATTTTCTCCCATCACTCTTCATTTTCTCCATCCATTTCTCCCATCTCCCATACTGATCCTAACAGCTATTAGCTACGTTCGCTCTCCACTGATTTCTGTGTTGTGCACATTTGTGTTACGTGTGGTTATTCAATATGTGGTCCTCAATGACTGGCATCTTTCGCTCAGCATACTGCCTCCTAGCCCACCATATTGTTGTAAGCACATCATTTCTTTCATTGCCAAGTAGCATTGCATTGTTTGGATATATCACATTTTATTTATTTGTTGATGGACATGCGCGCTATTATTACTTTTTCCATTTTGAAAGTAATAGTCCCTTTGTGCTTATCCCCTCTCTAAAAGCCAAAAAGAAATCCAGTCCTGATTATGTCTACAAGCAAGAGCACTGACCCACAGCTGAAGGTTTTTCTCATTGGGCTGGAGGCATCAACAGGAAGAGCAGAGCAGTCATCCTTACAATTTGCTTTTTCTCATTCCCCTCACCCATGTTCCTTTTCATTAAGGAAAAACAGTAATGAAAAGATATAAAACCATGTGCAGTGAACAAAGCGATACCACAGTTTTACTATTTACTATATAACAGAACCTCTAAAAGAAGCCAGCAGCCCTCCACTGCAAAAGTGAGGAGGAGGGCCTGCCCATAACATGACTCATCTAGGTAAAAATGGTGACTTAGCTTTCCTACCAAAGCAAACAAAGAACTAGAATTTGTGGCCAATAATGGATTTTGGCTTCTATATACGCACAGAACACAGTATGACATCATGTCTATAACAGATGAATTTACAAATGGACAATGTTAGTTAATATTTCCAAGCACTTACTCTGTCCATATGATATAAATAGTTAATAAATGCTCTTGTAACAATTCAAGGTGAGTGTGCTTGATTATGTCTACATTGTTCTCATTTTACTGAGAAAGAGGCTAAAGCATAGAGAAAAGAAAGAAAAGGAAGGAAGGAAGGAAGGAAGGAAGGAAGGAAGGAAGGGAGGGAGGGAAAGGAAAGAAGGAAGGAAGAAATCAACAAAAGAAAAGAAAAGAAAAGAAAAGAAAGGAAAGGAAAGGAAAGGAAAGGAAAGGAAAGGAAAGGAAAGGAAAGGAAAGGAAAGGAAAAGAATATTGAGAAAACTGTTAGTTCTCACCAGGCAATAAGGACAGGACGTGAGTCTATACTTCCCCGACCCTAAACTGTACAGCACACTACTTCTATCCTAAAGCCTCTAAGAAGATCCTTAGGGAATCAATGATTAATATATGCAAACGGCAATTTTAAAACAGCCAAATACGAAAAAAATAATAGTTCTGGAAAAGAAAAATACGTAAGGGAGTTAAAACCGTATGGCAAAGGGAGAGAAAAATGCACTGCGTATTTCTCTATCACTCCATAACTTCGCACCCAAATGCTTCTACATGGAAAACTGGAAGGCACTCGCACAGGCTGTGCCAACTGTGATTTACACCGCGTGTGTAATTAATAGTAATTCTTTCATAAACACCAGCTGCCACCTGCATTCACAGCATTACTGCCACCCTGCATTTTCATGGAGTTGTTGCCTCAGGTGACTTAGAGGCTTATCTCTAAGGTTTGCAAACAATCCCCTGGCCACAAAAGCATTAACAAGAAGCAGCATTCTCTCTTCCCCAGGCCTTCTTTAGTATCTGCTTCCTTGATAAAGCACTTGAAAGAGCCATACTCTTACTTTTCTGGAAATTTCTGCTACGAGATAGCTGTATCCATGACCCAAAATATGCATGTCTTTCAATGCCAGCACAGAATGCTCAATATTCTGAGGTTTTGCCGGGTAGAGTATAACTGTAGACCGAAGTTCCCTGACCCCTGCCCTTGTTATGAAATCATTGACACCCAATAGACTGGGCTCTAGAGCTTCCCAGACTATGGGATTAGAAAATATTTCAGCTATATTATAGGTGTAGATTGTTTTCTACAGGGCTCACACATAAATTACTAATAAACTACTAATGCTATTCTAAATAACCTAAAAGATTACAGACAGTCTTCAAGGCATTTTCTACATACAATTATTATTCCAGGTTTCCTTTCCATATGCTCAGGCAATTCCAAGTCTCAGTGGTGAGATAGCTTAGGATCTATCTGAGAGACCTCTTCTGTTTCATTTTTTAAAATTCTTATATTGTTTTGGAAATCTGATCACATTTTAAATAAGTATGGGAATGGGGAAAGAGAAACAAGGCATGTTCTGAGAACTATGATTTGAATGTTGGGTTTTCAAGATACTTCTCCATGTCCCACTATGCACTCAATGGAGTAAGAAGAAGATTGAGATTATGAGACAGGTTATTATTAGAACAAGAAAGCATTCGACTTAAGAGATGGCGTCTGGTATTGAGCAAGGAAGAATGTGTGCTTCTGTGTGCATGTGTGTTTACAGGCTAACATAATTTGAAATGTTAAAGATTCAGTGAACCAGATCAGTGGTTAAAAGATAAGGTCGACAGTAAACAGAAATCAAAAACATGAGCTAAAGAAGTCACTTAGCTTTTTTTTTTTTTTAATAAACTGAGACTGATTGATTTCTTACTATATCCAAGTCACCAGGAAGATCAAGCAAAATGTGTATCATGTAATTTACAGTTGTAATTTAGGATGACTTAGCTTACACTTAAGGTGTAGAAAATTAAGGAAAAAAAGCATGCCTGAAGCCAAGCAGAGCTGTCAGCGATAGGGCCACTCATGATGACTGTTGTATTATGTTTAGGAGTTGGACATGTTTGCCAGACAGATCAAGAGGCATAGCTATAACCATATCACTAAATTATTCTGAACAAGAAGAATGAGCTGCAATCAGTAGGGCACAAATTGAAGAGGTAACTCAGAGACAAGCTTAATTCAGTGACCTGGGCTAGCCCCAAGTTTCCCGGTGCCTTCGTAAAATAGTCATACAGTCTCTGAAAGAATTATTAATGAGGAAGACCCTTAACACAACTGCTCGTTGCAGAAGTAATTGATAGCTAGAAGTTCATGAGCTGTGTGTAGGCACTAGCTTTTTTGGATTGACCTGCTTTTATATCTTGCTTATTGGCCATTGTTGTTCTTGCTTAGAGTCTTGAATCAACCAGCTTGTCTAGGTCAGAGTCATGATGGATCTAGCTCTTCCATTTCATCTTCCGTATTCAGGACCACAATTTGATCATGGCTGCTTAAGAATATTTTTTTTTCTAGAAACCCTACTATCAGGGATGGTCCACCAGAATAGACCTTACAGATCTAACACTTCCAAGCACACATGTTGCTGTCCTACCTTTCCTTCATTGCTGCAGAGTAACAGTTGACATCCCCTCCAAAGCTGTCCTTTCATCTCCCCCTATTCTCCAGATGCTAGCATTTAAGACAGTTCCCTGAGTGCCAGATTCATCAAAAAGCTCCCCCAAATCTCCATCTATATGACTCACCCTTTCCAGAAACTCACTATCCTCATTAAAAAGCTCAGCGAGTCTCCTGAACCCACTACCCCAGGGAGCCAAACACCTTTGCTTGCATCACATTTCATGGTTCCTGCATAAGTTCCCAGGTCCGGAGCAAGAGACTTGTCTTGATTGTTTTTTTTCCACTACCTGCAGGTTCCTCATTAGGGTCACTGATTCTATCTATAAAATTTTCTACATTTTTTTCTCTTTGTCTCTATCTCAAATCCTTCTGCCATGGTTCATTTCTTGGCCTCCTGCCATAGCATCTTCTCCAGTGGTGCATTCTGTGTCTTCCTGCTGTAATCCAGAGTCTCTGCTGTAGCCTGTAAACTTTCCACGAGTTCATCTGATTATTTTTTTTTTACTACCTTAATCACCATAGTGATTCTCCACTGTCCATAAATGAAGGATAAATTCAAAATACGGAACCCAAGATCATTGCAATCCATTCTCCAGGAATCCTAATGACTCAGAGCTTTTTCAGCTGGTCTGCCCAGCTCTTCATTCTCCTCATTGTCAGAGATGCAGTAAAGTTAGGTTAGACTTAGCAGTGAGCGTCTCACTTTCAGCGCCTGCAAACCTTTCTTTGTCAATCTCCTTTATACTACCCTCTGAGCATTTCTCCCTTGTGGCACCCCTATAACTTGTGCTTACTGTAATGAAGATACTTCACTCTACCTATTATTGCCAATGGACCCCCTCGGCTGTTCCCTCTCCTAGTCAATGATCTACTGTGATATCTTTGAATATTCTATATATTACTACCTGTCTCTTAACTCTGGTGATATGCAGAGGTTTGTCTGGAGTGTGCTGTGCATCTTTTCAGAAGATAGATGTTCAGCGGCCTCCCTGGGATCATCTACTAGCTGCCAACATAGTAGTTCCCAGCCTCCTCAGTTGACAACCAGAATAACCACAGATGTTTCCAAATGTCTCCTGCAGAGAACGAGGGATGATGAAAGCCAATGATGAAATTCATAACTTGGCATATTGTCCAATTTGACAGTTCAAGGAGGTGGAAAGGAGGCAAGAAAGAAAGAGGGAAGGGGACATAAAAGTATACACAAAGAAAAAGAGAAGCATATAACAATGTGGCAACTAAAATAGAGAGCAAAAAATTCATATTCACTCAGCCATCGATTGCCTCAGAATCTAAAATCAAACTGCATTTTTGGTGTAACTAATAGTAATATGATACCAGTAGACAAACGGTAAAAATAAAATAAATGCGCTAGAGGAATTGTCAATAAGAAGTACAGTAGGATGGATATGTAATATCTCTTAAAGGCACATGAGTCAAGGGCTTAGTTCTCAGCTCATATTGCTGCTGGGAGATGATGCAGACGGTAGAGATGATGCAGACTCTAAGAGCCAGGACTTAGAAGGAGGCAATGGGTCATTGAGAACAGCATCTCACAGGCTACTCAGTCCCTAGGTTCAGATTCTTCCTGTGTAAAGGAGTAATTATATTAGTGTCAATAGAGCAGAATTATAATTAATATATAATAGCTATAATCTATTAATTATTATATGTCTGTAAAGAATACATGACACTCCATGTGATGGGTGGTGTTAAAAGAGTATCACCAGTGAGTATAGGAAGGCTACTGATTTCCTTGAGTTAATTTTATATCTAGCCACATTGCTGAAGTCATTTATCAGCTGTAGGAGTTCTCTGGTGGAGATTTTTGGGTCGCTTACGTATACTATCATATCATCTGCAAATAGTGATAGTTTGACGTCTTCCTTTCCAATTTGTATCCCTTTGACCTCCTTATGTTGTCTAATTGCTCTAGCTAGTATCTCAAGTACTATATTGAAAAGATATGGAGAGAGGGGCAGTCTTGTCTAGTCCCTGATTTTAGTGGTATGGCTTCAAGTTTCTCTCCATTTAGTTTGATTTTGGCTACAGGTTTGCTGTATATTGCTTTTACTACGTTTAGGTATGGGCCTTGAATTCCTGTTCTTTCCAAGACTTTTAGCATGAAAGGATGTTGAATTTTGTCAAATGCTTTTTCAACATCTAAAGTTTAAGCAGGCTAAGAAATTAAGGAAATGATACCCTTCACAATAGTCACAAATAATATAAAGTATCTTGGTGTGACTCTAACCAAACAAGTGAAAGATCTGTATGACAAGAACTTCAGGTCTCTGAAGAAGGAAATTGAAGAAGACCTTAGAAAATGGAAAAATCTTCAATGTTCTTGGATTGGCAAGATTAATATAGTTAAAATGGCCATCTTGCCAAAATCAATATACTGATTCAACACAATCCCCATCAACATTCCAACTCAGTTCTTCATAGAGTTAGAAAGAGCAATTCTCAAATTCACCTGGAATAACAAAAAAAAAAAAACAACAACAACAAACAAATAAACAAAAAAAACAGGATAGCTAAAACTATTCTCAACAGTAAAAGAACTTCTGGAGGAATCAGTATCCTGGACTGCATGGTATTGGTACAGTGACAGCCAGGTGGATCAATAGAATAGGATAGAAGACGCCAGAAATGAACCCACGCACCTCTGGCCACTTGATCTTCGACAAAGGATCTGAAAACATCCAGGGGAAAAAAGATAGCCTTTTCAACAAATGGTGCTGGTTCAATTGGAGGTCAGCATGCAGAAGAATGCAAATTGATCCATTCTTTTCTTTTTCTTCTTCTTTTCTATAATTTTTTTTTTTTTTTGGTTTTTTTGAGACAGGGTTTCTCTGTATAGCCCTGGCTGTATTGGAACTCACTTTGTAGACCAGGATGGCCTTGAACTCAGAAATCTGCCTGCCTCTGCCTCCCAACTGTTGGGATTAAAGGCATGCACCACCACTAAAGAAAGCACTCTTTTTTTGGACCTTTTTTTAAAAAAATTGATCCATTCTTATCTCCTTGTACTAAGCTCAACTCCAAGTGGATCAAGGACCTCCACATACAGCCAGATACACTGAAACTAATAGAAAAGAAACTGGGGAAGACCCTTGAGGACATGGGCACAGGGGGAAAGTTATTGAACAGAACACCAATAGCTTATGCTCTAAGATCAAGAATTCACAAATGGGACTTCATAAAATTAAAAAGTTTCTTTAAGGCAAAGAACACCGTCAAAAGAACAAAATGGCAACCAAAAAATTGTGAAAAGTTCTTCACCAACCTTACATCTGACAGAGGGCTAATATCCAATATATACAAATAACTCAAGAAGTTAGACCCCAGAAAACCAAATAACCCTATTAAAAATGGGGTACAGAGCTAAACAAACAATTTGTACCTGAAGAACTTCGGATGGCTGAGAAGCACCTTAAAAGGAGAGGACCCTGGGCCTGTAAATATTGCATCCAGTTTAGTAAAGAAACCGAGGGGCGAGGGGGAATGATTGGGGAACAGTTGGGGGGAAAGAGGAACTATGGGAACTATGGTGGGTGGGAACTGGGAAAGGGGAAAGCCTTTGGAATGTAAACATAGAACATAGAAAATAAAAATTAAAAAAAAAAGAAAAAAAAGAAATGTTCAGCATCATTAGTCATTAGGGAAATGCAAATCAAAACAACCCTGTGATTTCACCTCACACCAGTCAGAATGACGAAGATTAAAAACTCAGGAGACAGCAGGTGTTGGCAAGGATGTGGAAAAAAGGAGGAACACTCCTCCACTGCTGGTAGGATTGCAAGCTGGTACAACCACTCTGGAAATCAGTCTGGCAATTCCTAAGAAAACTGGGCACCACATTTCCGGAGGATCCTGCTATACCACTCCTAGGCATATACCCAGAGGATTCCCCAGCATGTAATAAGGCTACATGCTCCACTATGTTCATAGCAGCCCTACTTATAATAGCCAGAAGCTGGAAAGAACCTAAATGTCCCTCAATGGAGGAATGGATACCAAAAATGTGGTACATATACACAATGCAGTACTATTCAGCCATTAGAAACAATGAATTCATGAAATTATTAGACAAATGGATGGAGCTGGAAAACATCATCCTAAGTGAGGTAACCCAGTCTCAGAAGAACACTCATGGTATATGCACTCACTGATAAGTGAATATTAGCCTAGAAACTTGGAATACCCAAGACACAATCCACATATCAAATGATGTCCAAGAAGAAGGAAGGAATGGCCCCTGGTTCTGGAAAGGCTCAGTGTAGCAGTGTAGGGGAATATCAGAACAGGGAAGTGGGAAGGGTGGATGGGTGAACAAGGGGAGGGAAGAGGGCTTATGGTACTTTCGGGGAGAAGGGAGTCAGGAAAGTGGAAATCATTTGAAATGTAAATAAAGAATATATTAAATAAAAAAAGAGTATCACCAATATTATAAGCATTCATAAGTGATAACATATACAGTATGTTCTTCTGTATTAACTATTGTTGGTTCAGGGATATGTTGTGTTATACACTAAGATCTTAACTAAAGCCAATGTGCCCCAATTGATAAATATAGGAGAAAGACCTGTCTTTAATACAACTGAAACACTAAGTATAAAACATTCCTTCACGTTTACAGTAGCAGATATTCTTCTTCTGGTCAGGCAAATACATTTCCATTATTATTAAGCCATACATCCTTTCATTTTTTGTTTGCTTTTCACATACGTGCAATATACAATTCAGAATAAAGTTTTAAGTCAGTTTTCAGCCTTCCATATCTCCCTGTCTTAGGGCCTCTGTTGATGTCTCACAAAAGCCATTAAGCCATTAATCACTCGGGTACAGATTCCAGAAGATCATCAATGGATTGAGAAAGTTGGCATGTTTACTATGGTTGCCTTAGTCCCTCATTAAGTCCTCCATGTCAAGTGCCTGAAGTGTGGCAGATGGAGACAAGAAAATGGTAAAGTAAGATAAGGAGACTGTTTCCCTCACAGGAGGGTAAATGAAAGATGTTGGAAGTAAATGCTGGCTTACCTGTTGCAATATGTGCTTGATGTGGGCTCCAGAATCACATCAGAGCAGTGTCGGGGCCTCTGGTTTCAGTGGGGTTGAAAGTTTGTCATCTACATGAAAGTATGACTCTTATCCTTAGAGTGCAATATAAGCTGATGCAACACAAGTGTCAGGCCGAAATAGAAAGACTCTTGTGTCACTTGATAAAAATAGAAGTTGTATCACTTTTTCTAAGTCAAAAACACCAAGACCAGTGGGCCCAATTCAACTAAGCATTAAGACAAAAATTCAAAATTCTAGTTCTACTCTGAAAATGTCTCTGATGATATTGTCATCTCACCTACATGAAGTTAATTTCATTTTAAAAGACAAATTTTACTGTAT
The DNA here is from genome assembly GCA_964023405.1 of Apodemus agrarius. NCBI lineage: Eukaryota > Metazoa > Chordata > Mammalia > Rodentia > Muridae > Apodemus > Apodemus agrarius. The sequence goes on along the minus strand of OZ030012.1, from coordinate 33,381,341 downwards.
CACTTCTAAAATCCTCTGGTTTTTCTTCTCCAAAGTTACACATTTCAGAGACATGAAATGATAGAAGTTGAGAGTTTGGATGGTATTTACCCTCTGAAGCTCATGTTAAACAATTCAGCTTCCCGTGTGATTCACTAAGAATTAGACAGTGGTGGGACCGTGAAGAGGTAGCTAGGTCTTGAGACAGGGCCTCCCTGGATTCCTCCATCTGTGTGACTGTTGATGAGTTATCCAGTGGGATTGCTCTGAAGCCAGGCTGACTAGCTCTCCTTATGCTCCACATCTGTCACCAAGCAATGCCCAGGCTGTCTCTGTCAGCCAAAAAGCCATCACCAGGCACAACCCCTTGACCCTGGAAGAGAACTGTGTTGTGAACCTCTTCTCTTTGAAATTGACCCCTTTTGTCTGTATTGTGTTTTTAGTATCAGACATCAGGGAGGAAGCCTCCAGATCACTACCACCTTCTTTTCTCCATGTTCTATGATCAAAGTGTGCTGTGACTTCAGAAATAGGGTCTTAGACAAAGTTAAGAGAGAGATGGAAAAAGCCTAAAAAATAGTTAGATTTTCTCACACTTTAGAACAACAAAAAAGGCAGTGAGGGGATTATGAATTTCTACTTATCCCACCGAATTTTAGTTAACAGCCAAACAGCCTAATCAACATTGGCTTCCATCTGCCCCTTCTGTCTTCAAACACAGTTGCTCCTCAGATCTCTACAGAGCTTCAAAATGAAAACTTCAGAACAAAATAACCAAGGAGCAGGGACTTGCCTCTCTACTGTTGGAATATGAAAGGGTCTAATGATTTACAATACAGTCTGGCAGGTTTCCAAACAAATTGGGTGTACACTACCATAGAAGCCAGCAGTCATCTTGCAGGAATTTATGTAAGAGATGAAATCGTATGTCCACACAAACACCTGTTAATGAAGATTCACAGAAACATTATGCACAAAAGCCACATTCTAGAAGCAAACATGTTGTCAATTGGTCGCACAGCCATATAGTCAGATACTACTCATCCACAAAAGGAAATAAGTACTGATACCCACAACAATATGGCTAAATCTAAAAACAACAACAAAACCAAGTACAAAATTCTATGAGGGAGAAACCGGACAGAGTGTTGTATGTATCATAGAATTTTATTTTCATGTAAATTTTTAGTAAAGGCAAAGCTAGAGACAGATAGAGAGAAATCACTGAGAGACTTGTCTTAATCAAATTTGGAAACAATGAGGCACTACAAATGGTTATAAGGCAAATGGTATGGTGCTGAAATATTGGAAAACTGGATTATGGTAATGGTTGCACATTGAATTTACTGACACCGAACTAACTGTTTTCTTAATGATGGAGAACTTTAAAATATGTGCCTTCACAAAATTTATTAAACCAGACTTCTAGAGCTGGCAAGAAGGCTCAGCAGTTAAGATCACTGGTTTTGCAGAGGACCCAATTCCAGTTTCCAGCAGCCACTTGGCAGCTCACAACAATCGGTAATGCCAGTGTCGGGGATCTGATGACCGTTGATGACCTTTTGGGGCATCAGAAGTGTACATGATGCATACACACCACACACACACACACACACACACACACACACACACACACACACACATACACACACACACACACAGGCAAAGCATTCAAAGACATAAGTCTTTTTTAAAAAAGGATTTTCTGTTTCATATTTTTGTAGCTTCTAGATATATATCATAAAATTCATGATTAATCACTGAACTCTGCAATGCAGGCATTACCTGTATTCACATTGCTGAGCTCCTGTCATTAGCATCCATTTCTGGAACCTTTCCATCATTTCAAATGGAACTCGGATGGCTCTCCCATCCCCCTGTCCCTTGGCAAGTGCAGCTCTGCTTTTGTCTGCACACACAGCACTGCTATTCTTGGTATTTAGTGAAATTGGGATCATGCCCTGTTTGTGTCTTGGAAAAAATTGATTATTTAGCATAATGTCTTCAAGGTTCATCTTGTAGCGTGTATCTGAGTTCTCTTTGCTTTTTAAGTGTAAATTTTCTTCCCAATGTATACCATATTTTGTTTCTTCGTGTATAACATTTGAGCAGTTTCTATTTTGGGCTATGGTGAATAAAATCGCTATGAACCACAGTATCCTTGGGTAATGTTTTTGAAATATGTGCATTTTTCTTTGGGAGAAAGAATATCGACAGCTTTAATTATATATTCAAAGGGGGCTGTGTTCCAAATTCTAATCATGGGGCTGACTATACTATATACATTTTGGCTGATGGATGTGTCTAGCAGTTCAGGATGGAATGTGTGATTACTAGACCAAATGCTTATCATTTACTCACTAGATCTCACACTAACAAGAAGCAGGGGACAGTATGCAGCCTGTGACTACACGCTCACCCACCCTCCACCACACACCAGGCTCCGCCCCAGCACTCTTCATTCATGATAACACATGGCCTCTGAAATTTACTTTGAGGCAATAGAGAGTGAAGTAGTTTGCTCAGTGAGGAAAGAATCTGGATCATAACTTCATTTTTTTTCAAACATAAAAGCTGTGCTCCTTCTGCCCTACAATAATGCTTCTGGGGAAGAGGCTCTGCTTTCTCACTTGAGCACTCTGATCTGGTTTTAACGTGGTGACTTTTCCCCCTCAGAAACATGACTCCATTCAAGAAACAAAACAAATAACTTCTCACACATTGTAGTTTAATTAGCAGAATCCACTAGCTCAATGGAGGCTTTCAACTCAACCAATGATTGCATTTAAGAGTGCGTCTGGGACGGTCTTATGCAAATACTGAACCCTTTGGAATGAGTCACTTCTATTTAGACTAAGTCTTCTTAAACTTCGTAGTATTTTCTTGGGCATAAAAGACAGTTAAAAAGCTCCTTATCATAACAACAATGACTGCATGACCTTTCGTAGTGGTATTAGGCAGGTACTGGAAGAGATGATTGTAGACCATGCCTTTCCTAACCCATGGCAGGTCTGTCCATCTATATATTCACTATGCAATGGAGTGGGTCAGTAGGCTGGTTTATGGACAGAAAGTGTTACTAATGCAAATAGCAATTTTCTAGGGATAGATTTGTGCTCTCAACTCTGACCATCTCATCCTCACCAAGGTTTTCAAACAACAGCTGCAGTTACAGTAAGTGGTTCTCCTACCAATTGTTGACACTTGTTATTCTTCCCAGGACTTTCTTTTCTGTTTCCTCTGTTTCTATTAATACAGCCTTTGGAGACAAATATAAGCAGGAAAAGAAAACATTCAAGTATGAAGCCGGCTTGTTGCCTGCCGATCTAGCTGATCAAACGTGTCAGTTTAAAGAGGAAAATTGAATGAGACATGAATGATTTATGAAGTACCATAACTCATGGGTCTTTCTGAATGCTCTGCATTTGCATGCTATTGTGCTAAGGCTTACCTGCTGCTCTCAAAGCCGTGACTCTTCAGCGAGGCTCAATATTCTGTCATCTTTGTGCCCCATCCATCACCGAACATCTAGATAACAGCCTGGCAGCAATATTTCAAAAGGACTCCTGTTTACTCTTTGTTGTTATGACCAGGAATAACATAACATTTAGTTGCCCCTCTCCTCTTTTGGCAATTGATAATTGCACTTCCAAATGAAAGCATGATATTAGACTATGTATTTCCTAATGTGAGGCAGGACCTACCTGCCCCCCACCCCCGCCCATCTAAACATTCATTGTGGATGAGAGCCAATCAGCAAGCTCATTTACAGACAGAAAATGTGTCTGAGGGTCCTGATTCCCCAGGTTGTGGCTACAGAGAGGTGGTGGAACATTGCGGAAGTCTTTAGGGGACTTAAATCAAAAGGAGTGTGTCCTAGAAGAGACTTTTTCCGCTAGCCTCTTTCTTTGTTTCACAGCTTGTGCTGTAAGAGCCTTTACTTCCTGAACCATTTTCTCCCACCCCATGATGTGGCCTTGCCAAAATCCCCAAAACAAAAGTGACAACTGAACTTGAACTGAGCCAAATAAGCCTTTTCTCTTTTAATGTCAATAATCTCAGACATTCTGCCCTGGTGGCCGAACGCTGACTAACACCAAGATGTTGTAGATGTTAATGTCTACAAGTACTACTTTATTTTTTTTCTACTACTGACATAATCTACAAAACAAAGTCTCAAAAGGATAAAACTGTATCCTTGAGGTCTTTGCTTCCCACAAATCCACAGGGAGTTGTTATAGAATGGCTATAGAATTGTGTGTGTGTGTGTGTGTGTGTGTGTGTGTGTGTGTGTGTGCATATATAATATATATATTATATAGAGAAGGAATGCTATAGAATGGGTTGTTATAGAATGTTGGGTTATCAAAAGGAATGTGATGCATGTTCCCTGAGTGAGAGCAAAGAAGACTTGAGCACACAGAGGCAGAAGGAAGGAAGGAGAAAAGGATTTGTGAAAGGTAGAAGCCAGGACTGAGAGGGAGGGAGCTATGGGATATCAGATGGCTGAAACCTACATTTCCCCATACACTGTCTCTAAAGGTGTCTGAACCTCAGGTTACATATCTGTGGGGTAAAAGGTGAGTGCTAAGAACCATGCCCCTGAAGGTGCAGTAATAGTTAACATAGTCCCTGTGTTCAGCAACCCTATGTGTCCAATAGCATTACAAAGCCCTGCTGGTCTATCATATTGTATGACAGAAGGTCCTGTGTTGATGACTAAGATCAGTATGCAGTGACAGTCACGAATCTCCTCAGGCATCCCCATTCAGGCTGCGTTCTGTTAGAATATGAGTATCATCATGAGAGGAAGCAACTACCAGAATGACTTGGACAGGATATCTGAAGAATGTTGCTGAGTGACTCTGTGAGCTGGATTTTACTTGACTTGGAAGGATCTGATCACCACAGCAAGCATCTTGCGATGTGTAAACACTTATACTTACTATCCAAATGATCACACTTAGCAGAAGAGGAAGCTCTCCAAGATTGCAGAACACACCAATCCAGTCAAGACTTGGAACCATGTCTGTGCATCATCTATAGAGCCTATGCCTCTCATTTAAGGAAAGTGTGATTTACATTCAGTGTGTGCCTCATTGAAGGGAAAGAGAAATATATTCCATTGAATTCTGATACTTTAATTGCTATTGTTTGTTTTGTTTTCAGGGAGTATTTCTGTGTTTTTCTTCATAGAAGTGTGCTTAGTTTAGTCAACACACTGTGCTGGAGTGGGGCATATTGGAGCCATTGTTATGTCTTTCACACTGAATGGAAGTCACTTAGAGATACAGGGGAGTAAATGTTGCTTATTCATTCTTCCTGTACCCAACGTCTGTGCTGTTATTTGTGTGTGTGTGTGTGTGTGTGTGTGTGTGTGTGTGTCCAGTCCTTTGCCATTCAGACTGCAGAGAATGTTAGTAGTGGTGACTATTTCACATCTACTTAGTCTTGATCTAACGTTCTGATGACCCTGAATATCTTGAAAAGACTGTCATAGAGGTAGCAAAGACTCAGTCAGGCCTCCACCCTGTTTCTTCCTTTGGAAAACAATTGTGTACTCCTCCTCTTACTTTTTCTAATTATATCCTCCATCACTTCTTGAGTAGAAGAAAAATCAGTCATCAGAAAACAACTCAGCCATTTCAGACACACACATATCCCTTCCCCACTAGTAAACAGAATAGCCTGGGAAGTTTGTGGAGCTGGTGAATTGCACTGGATCCCATCCAAACCCCATCAGTCTGTGCCCGAGGTCTAATGCAATGCACTGTCATGTTGTGTATAATTTACTATACCTGCGCCCTTGGATGGCAAATGATGCATTCATTCCCTTAGCCCCTCACTTCCATTCTGGGAATCCAAGCCTATCGCTAAGTTCAGACCTTGCGACCTCACTGGAAGAAAACTGCATAGAGGTGGATAGGGCTTTGCCAAAGAGCCCTCAGCTCAACTTCCCTCTTCTCACTCTCCTCTGTGAAGTAATTGATTACTTTCCCTGCCAAATTGCTCATCTCCTGTTTCATTTGTTTCTGCCCAAGTCCTTTCTGTCTGCACTGATAATAGTGTAGGAATAAATAAACAATGTATGCATCCCTTAGGTTCTCCTTGGTTTTAATAATTATCACTTAAATTAGAGTTTCTTATTAAATGAAACATCATTTCAAATTTTTTCTACAGCTAGAACAGGGTTGAACTGACCGTAGGAGAAATATCAGCTACTGCTATGATCCAAGCAGAAGATGAAGGTGGTCAGAGGATGTAGGCAGGAAAGTGTGGTGGGCTGTTATTACAAAGAGACACTTAGGAAAATACAAGCATCAGTGCAGGGATTTTCTACTTCTAAAATAATAGAAAGCTAATCAGAAGTGGTGTGCAATGGGCAATGCATAAAGATACTGACAGTTCCATGACACTACCATCAGGAAGGTCAGTGGACAGAAAGATACACAAGACATGGATGCACCATACATGGATGCACCATACAAGAATGCACTGTAAAAGAAGCACCACACAAGAATGCACTGTAAAAGAAGTACCACATAAGGATGCACCACACAGCGATGACCACACACGATGCAGCATATAAGGATGGACCACATAAAGATGCAGCACGTATGAATGCAACACACATGGATGCACCACACAAGGATGCACCACACAAAGATGGAGCACACAAGAATTGACCACACATGCATGCATCACAACAGGATGTACTACACAAGGATGTACCACACAAGGATACACCATACAGGGATGGACCATACAAGGATGCATCACACAAGGATGCACCACAAAAGATTGTATCACACAAGGATTTACCACACATGGATGTACCGCACAAGGATGCACCACTCAATGATAGACCACACAAGGATGAATCACACAAGGATACATCACAGAAGGATGCACCACAACAGGATGTACTACATAAGGACAGAGCACACAGAGATGCAGCATACATGATGACTCACACAAGGATTTACCACACAGGGATGCACCACACAAGGATGCAACACATAAGGATGCACCACAACAGGATGTACTACACAAGGATGCATCACACAGGGATACAGCACACAGGATGATTCACACAAGGATTTACCACACAGGGATGCACCACACAAGGATGTACCACACATAACTGTAAGGTAAAGTCTGGGTACCAGTAATAAAATGTTATTGATTTTTAAAACATGCTCAAAAGAGATATATATTATTAGTATTGTGGGCGTAGAGTTTCTGAGAATTTAAGAACTCAGGGTAGGAAGGGATGAACTAGAACAAAGTGTTGAGATACAAAGAAGACAAATGGACTTGTGAACTAATAATAATGATGGACCAAACTTGGAAAATAAAACGATTATGTACTGAAAAGAGAACAAATGCTGAGGAAGGATGATAGGACGAGAGGTGTGACGTGAACCTTATTGTTTTGGGATTGCAACTTTAAAGCTTTAGGAAGACATACATAGAGAAGCCACAAAGAATGGAACTTTTCCATAGCTTGAAGTACAGGAGACACAGACATTACCTACCGTTCTCTCTGGCATAAAAATAATAAAAATTGAATTTGTAAGGTGTCCATTTCATATGTGATTTATAAAGCCCACACCCAAGATGAGTCTTCCAGTGACTGCAACTGAATGTATTTTACTTTATGTGGGACAAGAGAATCCTTTGTCATGAATCTTTAAACAAAAGGAATAAGCTATGGATGGTGACAGCGAAAGTAATAAACAGGACACGTAATCCTAAGAGCCTCATGTACAGGAATAGCCCCATATAAATGCTAAGTAGTTTAAATAATAGGAGCCGGAAAATATGAATAAAGACTTGTGGATGTTAAAAACAGACCTAAAGCAGAATAGAACAGATAAAACGTTTATCACTGAAATGTAAAGTCAGTATATTACTTAAGTAGCCTATTCAACTGGACTTCAAAAATAAATGACAGTTGAAAAACATGTATCTAGAGAAACTATCACCATTTTATACAGAAGGCAAGAAATATGAAACATGCAACAAGAGACAAATGGGTGAGATTCTGTCAAGCACTGTCAAAGAGCCAATCAGGAGCTGGAAAGATGGCTCAATGATTGAAGGTGATTGACACTGTCAGGGGCCCACAGTTCAGCCCTCAGCATCTGTGTCCGGGGACTCAGCCAACTGCCACCACTTTACCTCCATTAGGATCCCATGCCCTCATGTGACCTCTGTGAGTACTGTACACAGCTTAAATTCACACATAAATTAAATATATGAGAAACTGATTAAATAGAAAAAACTGTTCAGGTACCCAAAGATAGAAATGTCTAGAAAAAAAAAAGAACTCTTTAGATATGAAATACTTAATAAAGCATAAGAAATGCCTGTTGGTATTCTGTTCAAGCTTCACCCCACAGTTACCTGGCAATAGCCAGGTATGCCCCGCCCCACAGGCCTGGCCCACTATAAGAGGGGCTGCCTGCCCCTCCTCTCCCTCTTTCCCCCACTCTTTTCCCCTCTCCCTTCTCATCCTCTCACCTCTCTGCCCCTCTTGGGCTCCCCTCCCCCCTCTCTCCACGTGGTCATGGCCAGCCTCCACTCTCTATTCGCTCTCTCGCTCTCTCTCTCTCTCTCTCTCTCTCTCTCTCTCTCTCCTATACCATTGACTCTCATCCTATTCTCTAAATAAACTCTATTCTATACCATGTTGGTGTGTGTGTGTGGTCCTTCAGGGGGAAAGGATGCCTAGGCATGGGCCCACTTAGGTACCCCCTTCCCCCACACCGCTGTGCCATACTCACTAACACCCTTTCTCTCTTTTAAATCCCATCAATGGTGCCGAAACCTGGGAACAACAACAACTCCATTAATAAACAAACCATCAATGCCCACTACTAATATAGTAGTAGTAGTAGTAGTAGTAGTAGTAGTAGTAGTAGTAAGAGGAGAAGGAAGAAGAGGTAGTGTAGAAGGAGGAGGAGAAGGTGTAAGAGGAGGTGTAGGAGGAAGAGGAAGAGTAGTAATAGTGATAGTAATAGTAATAGTAATAGTAATAGTAATAGTAATAGTAATGTAATAGAAATATCATGGTAATAGTAATGGTAACAGTGATGATAATGAGGAAAAGGTAGATGCTTTACTACAAGACACAAAGGAATCACAAAAAAAAGAGCTTCAAAGTCAACTCAAAAATAAACTGCCCATGAAGAAAGGCCTGGTTCAGAGCTGAATTCTCCACTCCAAATGTGGAAATATTAATATTCTAGGAGAAACCCAGCTTAGTTATTATTGAAGAAAGAGAGTGGAAAATACATTTATATTGCAACAAAACTGAGAATATTGGAGCCGGGGAGAAGGCTCAGGTGGTAAATTGATTGGCATGGGAACCTGCCACTGACCCCCATGTGAAAAAGGTGACACTCATTTGTCACCACAGCATTTAAGGAATTGGGGTGGGAGGGTCCCTAGCCACCAGTCTAGCATGTAACTGGCTCAGAACTGGTGGCCTGCAAGCAATGCTGATAATCTTCACACATAATTAAACATGTAAAGTAACACTGTTCTTGGGGGTTAGATGTAGAATCTCTGATCACTGAATAAAACCCCTGAGACCTGCATTAACATCTCTAAAGCTCCAGGTGATGTTCAGCCCTGAGGGAGCTAACCATGAATGGCCCTCACCCCTGCATCAGCAATCCTACCACTATGATACTTCTCACTGGAAAGGGAGGAGTTGTTCCTAAACCACAAGAGGAGGCCACTCTGGAGATAAATCTTTTCAGAAGACACCAAGGAAACACAATTTAAATGATAAGAGTAAGCTCACCAGAAGTTAGACCCCAAACAACCAAATAACCCTATCAAAAAACGGGGTACGGAGCTAAACCAAGAATTTTCACCAGAAGAAATTCACATGGCTGAGAAGCACCTTAAGAGATGTTCAACATCATTAGTCATCAGGGAAATGCAAATCAAAACAACCCTGAGATTCCACCTCACACCAGTCAGAATGGCTAAGATTAAAAACTCAAGAGACTACAGTTGCTGGCTAGGATGTGGAGAAAAAGGAACACTCCTACACTGTTGGTGGGATTGCAAGATGGTACAACCACTCTGGAAATCAGGCTGGAGGTTCCTCAGAAAATTGGGCATGACACTTCCAGAGGACCTTGTCATACCACTCCTGGGCATATACCCAGCGGAATCCCCTGCATACAATAAAGACACATGCTCCACTATGTTTATAGCAGCCTTATTTATAATAGCCAGAAGTTAGAAGGAGCCCAGATGTCCCACAAAGGAGGAATGGATACAGAAAATGTGGTATATTTATACAATGGAATACTACTCAGCAATTAAAAATAATGAATTCATGCAATTTGTAGGCAAATGGTTGGATCTGGAAAATATCATCCTAAGTGAGCTAACCCAATCACAAAAGAATAGACATGAAATGCAATCACTGATAAATGGATATTAATGAGCCCAAAAGCTCTAAATACTCAAGGCACAATTAGCAAATCAAAAGATTCCCGAGAAGAAGGAAGGAAAGGACCCTGGTCCTGAAAAGACTGGATCCAGATTTGTAGGAGAGTATCAGAACAGAGAAATGGGGGGGGGGTGATTGGGGAATGGGTAGAAGGAAGAGGACTTATGGGACATATGGTGAGGGGGGAACTGGGAAAGGGGCCTTTGGAATGTAAACAAAGAATATAGACAAAAAAGAAAAAAACTAAAAAAAAAAAGAAAGAAATATACAAAAGATTTTTTTAAAAAGTAAAAAATGTACATATCAGGAAAGAAGTAAAGTAAGCTGGGACTTAAAGAAAAGGCAAAAATAGCAAAAGTATCACAAGTACATAAACATATAAAATTATTATAAGTTCAAATAAATAAGCTATTACTGCTGAAAGATATTTCCAAACAATTGTTTGTATATTGAACCATCCCTATATCCCTGGAATAAAGTCTATTTGATCATGATGGATAGTGGTATTGGTGTGTTCTTGGATTCACTTTGCTAGTACTGTATTGAATTTTTTCTTACATCAATGTTCTTGAGGGAAATAGGTCTGAAATTTTCTTTCTTTATTGATTCTTTGTGTAGTTTGGGTATCTGGGTGACTATGGCCTTATAGAACAAATTTGGCAATTTTTCTTCTGTTTCTGTTTTATGGAATAGTTTGAGGTGCACTGGGATTCACTGTCCGTTGAAAGTCTGGTAGAATTTTGTCAAAAATCAAGTGACCATAGGTATGTGAGTTCATTTCTCGGGCTTTAATTCTATTCTATTGATCTATCTGCTTGACAGTGTACAAATACCATGCAGTTTTTATCACTATTGCTCTGTAGTACTGCTTGAGGTCCAGGATGCTGATTCCCTCAGAAGCTCTTTTATTGTTGAGAAGAGTTTTTGCTATCCTGGGTTTTTTGTTATTCCAGATGAATTTGAGAATTGTTCTTTATAACTCTATGAAGAATTGAGTAGGAATTTTGATGAGTATTGCATTGAATCTGTATATTGCTTTCAGCAAGATGGCCATTTTTACTATATTAATCCTGCCAATCCATGAGCATGGGAGACCTTTCCATCTTCTGAGGTCTTCTTTGATTTCTTTCTTCAGAGACTTGAAGTTCAACATGTGATAAAGACACATGCTCCACTATGTTCATAGCAGCCCTATTTATAATAGCCAGAACCTGGAAAAAATCCAGATGTCCCTCAACAGAAGAAAGGATACAGAAAATGTGGTATATTTACACAATGGAATACTACTCAGGTATTAAAAACAATGAATTCATGAAATTTTTAGGCAAGTGGGTGGAACTGGAGAGTGTCATCGTGAGTGAGATGACCCAATCACAAAAGAACACACATGGTATGTACTCACTGATATGTGGATATTAGCACAGAAGCTCAGAACACCCAAGATACAATTCACAGAACAAATGAAGGCCAAGAAGAAGGAAAACCAAAGTATGGATAGTTTAGTTCTTTTTAGAAAGGGAACCAAATACCCATGGAAGGAGATACAGAGGCAAAATATGGAACAGAGATTGAAGGAAAGGCCATCCAGAGACTGCACCACCTGGAGATCCACCCCATATTCAGTTACCAAATCCAGACACTATTGTGGATGCCAACAAATGCTTGCTGACAGGAGCCTGATACAGCTGCCTCCTGAGAGGCTCTGCCAGTCTCCAAAAAATACAGAGGTGGATGTTCTCAGCCAACCATTGGACTGAGCACAAGGTCCCTATTGGAGGACCCAAGGAGCTGATGGAGCTTGCAGCCCCATAGGAGGAATAACAATATGAACCAACCAGTACCCCCAGAGCATTCAGGGACTAAACCACCAACCAAAGAGTACACATGGAAGGACCCATGGCTCCAGCTGCATATGTAACAGAGGATGGCCATTTTGGACATCAAAGGGAAGAGAGACCCTTGGTTCTAAGAAGGCTTAATGCCCCAGTATAGGGGAATGACAGGACGGGGAAACGGGAATGGGTGGGTTGGTGAGCAGGGGGATGGGGAATGGGGGATGGGAGGTTTGGAGAGGAAACCAGGAAAAGGGATAACATTTGAAATGTAAACAAAGAAAATGTCTAATTAAAAAAAAGATAAAAGGATTTTAAAAAGTAAACAAAAAGAGGATAGAAAAGAAAAGGAAAGGAAAGGAAAGGAAAGGAAAGGAAAGAAAAGAAAAGAAAAGTAAAGAAAAGAAAAGAAAAGAAAAGAAAAGAAAAGAAAAGAAAAGAAAAGAAAAGGAAAGAAAAGAAAAGAAAAGAAAAGATCCAAAGGCAGTTTCCAGCAACTAACAGAATAGCTTGATAGTTATCTGAGAAGATCTGTTAGACTAAAAACTGAAGTGTATTTATGAATTGGGAGGAAGAAGACCTGCATTGTGTACATTACATGTATTCCACTGTGATTATAGATAATTGGGGCACAATTGTGTAAAGCAGGGAGAAATTTGTAGAAGAACAACTGACTAGAAATAATTGTTGTTTCTGAGTGGTCTGAGTTTAAACAGTCCAGAAAGTTTCTATACAAACAAGGCTAGATGGCCCTGCTGACTGACATGACAGGACTTGAGTTATTAACACCACACACACACACACACACACACACACACACACACACCTACCTTTCAAAAAATTTTCTAAGATTTATTTATTTATTTATTAATCTTTTGCTTTATTATTTTATTTTATTTTTTATTGGATATATTCTATATTTACATTTCATTTCCCTTTTTCTGGTTCCCTGCCCCCCAAAGGTCCCCCATGCCCTTTTCCCTCCCCGTGTTCCCTCATCCACCCTTTCCCACTTCCCTGTTCTGGTACTCCCTTACACTGATGCGTTGAGCCTTTCCAGAACCAGGGTCCACTCCTTCCTTCTTGTTGGACATCATTTGGTATGTGGACTGTGTCTTTAGTGCCCCAGGATTCTAGGCTAATATCCACTTATCAGTGAGTGCATACCATGGGGACTCTTTGTGACTGTGTTACCTCACTTAGTATGATGTTCTCCAGCTCCATCCATTTCTATAAGAATTTCATGAATTCATTGTTTCTAATGGCTGAGTAGTTCTCCATTGTGTATATATACCACATTTTTTGTATCCATTCTTCTGTTGAGGGATTGCTGGGTACTTTCCAGCTTCTGGCTATTATAAATAGGGCTGCTATGAACATAGTGGAGCATGTATTCTTATTGCATGCTGGGGAATCTTCTGGGTATATGCCCAGGAATGATATGGCTGGGTCCTCCATAAGTATCATGTCCAGTTTTCTGAGGAACCGCCAGACGTATTTCCAGAGTGGTTGTACCAGCTTGCAGTCCCACCAGCAGTGGAGGAGTGTTCCTCTTTCTCCACATCCTCACCAACACCTGTTGTTTCCTGAGTTTTATTTCTTAGCCATTCTGACTGGTGTGACTTGAAATCTATAGCTGATAAATAACTTCAGCAAAGTGGCTGGTTATAAAATCAACTCAAGCAAATCAGTAGCCTTCCTATACTCAAAGGATAAGCAGGCTGAGAAGGAAATTAGGGAAATGACACCCTTCACAATAGCCACAAACAATATAAAGTATCTTGGTGTGACTCTAACCAAACAAGTGAAAGATTTGTATGACAAAAACTTCAGGTCTCTGAAGAAGGAAATGGAAGAAGACCTCAGAAAATGGAAAAATCTTCCATGCTCGTGGGTTGGCAGGATTAATATAGTTAAAATGGCAATCTTGCCAAAAGCAATATACAGATTCAAGCCAATCCCCATCAAAATCCCAACTCAGTTCTTCATAGAGTTAGAAAGAACAATTCTCAAATTCATCTGGAATAACAAAAAACCCAGGATAGCTAAAACTATCATCAACAGTAAAAGATCTTCTGGGGGAATCAATATACTGGACCTCAAGCAATACTACAGAGCAGTAGTATTAAAAACTGCATGGTATTGGTATAGTGACAGAGAGGTGGATCAATGGAATAGAATTGAAGACCGAGAATTGAACCCGCACATCTATGGCCAATTGATCTTTGACAAAGGAGCTGAAAACATCCAGTGGAAAAAAGATAGCCTTTTAAACAAATGGTACTGGCTCAACTGGAGGTCAACATGCAGAACAATCAGAATCGATCCACTCTTATCTCCTTGTACTAAGCTCAACTCCAGATGGATCAAGGACCTCCACATTAAACCAGACACACTCAAATTAATAGAAAAGAAACTGGGGCAGACCCTTGAGGACATTGGCTCAGGAGGAAAGTTCCTGAACAGAACACTAATAGCTTATGCTCTAAGATCAAGAATAGACAAATGGGACCTTATAAAATTAAAATGTTTCTGCAAGGCAAAAGACACTGTCAAAAGGACAAATCAGCAACCAACAAATTGGGAAAAGATCTTCACCAACCTTACATCTGACAGAGGGCTAATATCCAATGTATACAAAAAACTCAAGAAGTTAGACCCCGGAAAACCAAATAACGCTATCAAAAAATGGGGTACAGAGCTAAACAAAGACTTTTCACCTGAAGAAATTCGGATGGCTGAGAAACACCTTAAAAAATGTTCAACATCATTAGTCATTAGAGAAATGCAAATCAAAATAACCCTAAGATTTATTTTTACTATTTTTATGCATGTGCAGCTGTGTGTGCCTGTGAATGGGTATGTATATGAAAGGCAGGTAACCATAAAGACTGGATGTGTCACACACCATGGGGTGGAACAGGTGGTTATGAGGTACCCAACATGGCTGGGCCCTAGAAACCAACCTGAATCCTCTGTGAAAGCAATGGATGCTCTTACCTTCTGAGCCATCTCCCTATACCCTGTATCTTTTGATTTTTTTAAACCAGTAACTCATTGCTAATTAATTCTTCCCCTGTCTTCAGCTTCATCCTCCAGCTCTTTTGTAACCAAATTTAAGACATCTTTTACAATCATCATTCTAAATATTTCTTTCATAATTAATATAACACTTCCTAGAATAAAAATTTGCCCCTTCACTGTTGCCCGCCTTTGTAGCATGCATAGAATTTAAGGAAGAGTATTAAATACAAATCATAAAATTGTCATTTCTCATAATCCAAATGTATATATCTAAGCATATATCTTAAGCCATGTTATCATGGTTTTAACTGTGTGACATGACAAGGACTGAGAGCCTGTATGTCCTATGTCTCAATTATGTTTTTCCCACTCTCTTCCTCTCAATGGCTTTGCTTTATATCTATTGTCTTTGAAAATTAAAGGTTCATGAGTACTACATCCTACTGCCATTCAAAGTATATTTAATGAAAATGACTTCCAGAAACTTGTTCTAGAAAATTGAGTTCTGTGGGGTAGTTTTGAGATTTCTGGAATTTGTCTTTTACTTTGATTAGATTGATAGATACTAGTGGCTATATTTCCACACAGTAGTAAAGACAACATTGATATATCATGACACATTTTTTGCAAAGACAAAATAGAGTAGACATTTCTAATGCACCACCTGTAGAAAACGATGAGCTAAGTGATCTTATATATGTATCCACATTGATTTTTTTTCTAAAGCAAACAAATACAGCAATCAGTTTGTTCCTCAAAGTAGACCTGAACATATCAGTGAAATCCTTAGGTTTACTCAGGCACTCAAATTCCCTGCTCAATTACCATTTAAGAAACTAGTTGGTTCATGTCTGCCATGAAGCAGACCTGTGCCTTTTGCAGGTGCTGAGCTGAGGTTGCTAAATAAGAAAACCAGAATTGTAATGGGCTGAACCGCCAAGTCAACTGCCCTGACATCACAGACCATCCACTGTTCCAGACAGAGACCAGGGTGAAGAGTGAGTCACACTCTGTATGTGAGCAGCACCATTTCCTGAGCTAGGTCCTGGACCTTTAAAAAAAAAGTTGAGAGTGGGCTGCACAGCGTGAGTGCCTTCATCCTTTGCTCTCTGCTGTTTTATGAGAGATGCAATATGATTGATTGCCTCAAGCTCTCTATGCTTTGACTTTGCTTGAATGATGGACCACAACAAGTCTATGAACAAAATACAGGCCCTTTGTCCCCTATAGTGTTCTTGTAAGAGTATTTTATCCTAACAACAGGGAAAGATAAGAGAGAATCTGGCAGCAAGAAGTGAGCAGTTTCTGTAATAAACTGGACTGGGTGTCTTTAAGGCCCAAGGAAATGTTCCATGGGAAGTTACAGAGGAGTTTGGAACTCTTGAGTTAGAAAAGCTCTTGAATGCTTCAGCAGAGCCTCAGGAACCATTCTTGTGGGCTCTTAGAAGGCAACAATGCCCTGAGAAACAGGGAGTGGTGGCCCAGTTCAGGAGATTTCTGATGGGAACAAAAAACTCTACCAGTAACCACATAGGGACGATTCATTCTGGCTTCCCTGTGCTTCCATCTTAAGAATCTAAGTGAAGCTGAATTTAAAGACAATTGACAGATTCATTCAGCAGGAGAAATGTCAAGGCTAGTCAGGTTGGTGCTGGAAGAAGTTGCTGCAATCCAGAAAGAGAACATAAAGCACCACTGTAGAGAAACGTCCTGTGAGTCACAGGGAGAGCGGGAGAACTTACCCACCAGAGGCTCCATCTTACAAAGGTTGCATGTCTGTGGAAGATGCAAATGTGTGGGGAAAGCCTAAGGTCAAGATGTTTCCAGCTTCTCCAAAGCAACTACTAAGAAGGTGTTGACCCCACGGTCAACACACAGGAAGCTGAGGCATCTACCACGTGGTGACCATGCTCTTCCCTGAGCTGGCAACAGAGCTTGACAGTGTCATCTGTGTGGTATTTCTATCATGGAAGATGCCAGGTTGAGAGGGTCATGAAGACAGTTGGGGACAGACAATGTGTCAGAGTCTCTGCAGAGAGCCTCAGGGAGGCTTTGTGTGCAGTTGTGAAGTAGAAACATATTTTGGAATGGAAATCCCAGGATATTGGAGATTCCAGGACTCTCCAACATGCACAGAGGAGAGCTATAGACACAAAGTGGAACTAGCCCAACATCAGCCTGACTGCTATTCTGCCTTACACCAAGGCAAGCAGAGTCAGGAAAAACATGTACTCCCCAGTTTCAGTATTGGAGTCCACTGCTAAAACCACATAAAGACAATTCCTGACTTTTATTTAATTTTTTTCTGAGTTGTAACACTGTTACAGGCAAAGCAGAGACAGACTGAGAATTTTCCTTCAACCTTTGCCTACTATAAATACATTTATTTTCACATATACATATATAACTGTACATTTATCTTAATGCAGGTGAGTGATTGATATAGAACCAGGTCTTATAGACAGCACTATTGGCAATAGAATTCCCATTGCTCAAGAGATTAGTAAATGAAAATGATGAGCCCTGTATGCTGGTACATTCCTGTGATGCCAGCACCAAGATTTAGGCAGGATGAGTGTAAGAACTTTGTCTGCTTGTGCTACCTTCAAAGTACAATATAAGTAACATAATGAGATCTCATCACCAAAGGTGAAGAGGAGGAGGAAGAAAAAGAGGAGGAGGAAGCAGAGTTGCTTTTATTCAAGGATTTTTAGAAGTTAATGTCACCTTCAAGTACTTGAAAGATGCAAGTGCAGTGATGCTCTTTCAGACTTTCTCCTTTTATATACATGCTACACAGAACACATACAAATTTGGGGGGATAACATTAGAAACAGTAGACTATCATAAGTGAAAATGGGCAGTGATTCAATTGTACTTCTACTAGTTATGGTTTTACTTGTTTTCTCCTTATAAACATTTTATTATATTTTGTATTTATTTGTGTGTGTGTGTGAGTGAGTGTGTGTGTGTGTGTGTGTGTGTGTGTGTGTGTGTGTGTGTACAGTGTGTGTACTGTGTGTTGAGGGAAGTGCATGCCTGACCTGACAGGTTTGGAGATCAGAGGCCAACTTTAAGAGCCAATTTTCCTTCCATTGTGTGTGTCCTGGGGATTGAACTAAGATGATCAGGCTTGATGGAAAATGCCTTTATCTGATAGGCTGTCTTCACCAACTGTAGTTCTTAAAGAAACTACTTAACCTCTTTTATGTACCCCTCCAATTTCTATCTGGCAAACCTACCAAAGGAGGCAGAGGATATGATTGGTAGGTAAAGGTACTTGTGGTACCAGCATGGAGACCTGAGTCTAGATCCCAAAACCCACATGATGAGCATAGTAAAGAGATGCTGTAATCTCCATGCTGTGTGTGGAGACAGGAAGATCCTGGGGCCTCACTGGCTAGCCAGTCTAGTCAAAATGGTGAGGTCTTCGTCCAATAAGAGGATCATCATGTCAAAAAGCTAAGTGGAGGAAATAATAGACATAATATGGGATGCCTACGAAATGTCAACCTTGGATTTCCACATATGCACACACAAAACACACACACACACACACACACACACACACACACACACACACACACATTTAAAAACACCCACTAGTGTCTGTTTGCTTTCTTTGTGGAAAAGTTTGTACTATACACATTGTACTAACCACAGGGCTATATAGGATGCATCTCATCCTATACTTTGTAGAAAATCTCATAGTTTCTCCTGTAAGGACCTTGATAGCTCATAGAACTGTTGGCATCATAATGATTAGACAAGAATAAGAAAGGTATAAACTAATCCAAATAATGCAGGATTATTAGTCATTTGTCATTATATAACTCAGAGTACTGAAGATAAACTGGCTAAAATCCAGGAGCCTCTGATTTGGCTAAGTTTATAGCAGCTCTACAGTAGAGAGCATGCTGAGATGTCTTTCCTGGAATCAAGCATACATTGTTATATTTTGTCCTTCATTCAAGGATAAAATGAGGCACAGTATTTACTGGAAGCCTAACTTTTAGAAATAATTCTAGCAGTGCTTTTCTGTTCCATTTAGCAAGTGATCCAAAACAGGTATAGGTGTAAGTAAAGATCAAAGTAAGAGAATGTCAGTAATAAGTTTATTGGTTGTGCAATTGACTTTGACCATTGGCCCACTTTATCCAGCAGATCTCATCGTTACTGAACTATCAGTCACAAAGAAAGATATAGTTTGCAGAATTCTCTGGATTGCTATAGGACAAAAAGAGTACAGGCCTTTGAGTATTTTTACATGACCTTGTATTATCTACAGAGGACTACTCTGCTACTTTTGATAGACCTTTTACCCTGTTACTGAACCTTAGCTGAGCCTGAGTGTGTGACTGTGAAGTATCATGGTACTATTTGTACTGAGTTCCTGTGAACTATCAGACTCACTAAAACATAAGTTTCAGATTTCATAACAACATTCTATCATCAGATTAAAATGGTATGTAAGTGATCAATACAAAAGAGCCCTGAAGTCACAAGTCAAATCAGGAAGTGGCAGAGATAGCCATGCTCTTAAAACACTATTTTCTCTGAGCCACTCTGAACTTGTGGACTCATAAGTAGATTCATTAAATCAATGAGCATAGCAAAATAAATTCAGTCTGTGTTCCAAAAGTTTTGCAAAATAGGGAGGCACAACTTCAAAGTAGACGGTTGCTGTTTTACAACCTCTCTGAGGACAGTGGTAACTGGAAAATTTCCTAATGAGCCGGAGCTTCAACCAATGGATCAATTTGTCTGGGAAGAAATGGCTAGACATGCAATAATATCGCAAGTCATCATCTGTGCTTGGTTGTTTGAATGTTTTGGGAACTTGGAAAGAACATAATTGGAAAATTATTGGCTAAATATTGAAAGAGTCTGTGTACTGACCTCCATGAATAAGCAAAAGCATCAAGGTGTTTGTGGTCCATGGGAATACTAACAAAATGCTCAAATCAGTAGGGCAATAATCAGGGGTATATAATTACTTGTGTGATTGGACACCAACTGGCCCTCTTTCCCTTCTATTGTCAATGCCTGGTGTATTCATAAGCAAAATAACCACAAAAGCAATGATGGATTTATCAGTGACTTTAGTAATGTTTTTATTCACCAAAGCTAACCTAGCTAGAACAACCAAGCTGAATTCCCAATCTCCCATCAGAATACACCAACAGTGAGCTTCAGATCAACTCCAGTGATCACAGTTACCTTGCGGCAAGAAGACTGAATGGAACCTTTTCAATTGTTGAAGGGTTTTTGTCTTTACTAAAATTGAGGCATATACCAAATATGGGTTTGTTTTCTTCACAATCACAACTAACATTAATCCTGCTAACTATTTGCTTTCTGATATGTCCTCCATTGTCTTGGTATTTCATATACTATTGTTTTAATGGAGTCACTCATTTCACAGCAAAATAAAGCCATGCACCTATCTTAAGGAGTTTGCTGATCTTTTCCTGTTCCTCACTTTATTGAAGCAGTTAGCTTCATAGAAGCCTAGGATGGCTGTTGGAAGATTTGGTTGCTTGGCTTTCTCAGTAGCAGTATTTTCCAGGTCTATAGATATGTTCTCTAGTGTGGTGAATGCCATCCGTGTCATCATCCAATGTGAGCTGGGTCATTTCATGGTTTTAGGAATCAAAGGTACTGATTTACCAAAAGGCAAAATAATGTACCATTTTATTCAGTGATTCACTAAGGTAGATGTTTTTATCCGAATCTATGCTTTCAGACTGTAATTCCAAGAGAAATGCAATCAAGATTCCATTAAATGGAAGCCAAGACTGCTACCTAACCACTTTGTGCTCATCATGCTTCTCAGTCAACAGGCCAGTAATGGAAATATTTGGTTAGTAGTATTGGTTACTGATCTTGGTTACCATAGGGGAATTACTCAACAGAGGCAGATGGCTAACAAGAAGTAATTACTATATTTTGCGACTCTAGTTACAAAACAAAACAAAAACCAAAATAAAACCCTACAATGAATCCAGGCAAGAATGCTAAGTGTCTAGTATCTTCAGTAACATTTTTAGGTTAACGTAAAGAACCAATGCTAGGTTGTTCACACATTATTTTACATAATGGGGCTTTGAGGGAAGTTAGGTCTAAAGGTAGATATAATTGCTAATATATAACTATATAAACTTTGTACAATATAATGTCTTATCTATGTAGAATATACATAGATAGATAGATAGATAGATAGATACATACATACATACATACATACATACATACATGCATAAACAAGGGAGAGAGTAGATACATTAACTAACTGGGGAGAACTCATTTTGAATGTAGGCAGTATCATGCACTATGATGAAAGACAGAACAGGAAAGTACCCAGAAATCTGGGCATTCTCTCTGTGTGTCTTTCCGTCTTTGTCTCTGTTTTCATCTCTTCCTCTATCTCTCTTTTTAGCTTGTTCTCCATCTTTCTGCCTCATTGTCCCTGTGTCTGCCTCTCTATCTCTGTTTCTCTTAGGGTCTCTCTGCCTCACCCCGTCTGTCTGTCTGTCTGTCTGTCTCTCTCTCTCTCTGTCTCTCTCTGTATCTCTCTCTGTCTCTCTCTGTATCTCTCTCTGTCTCTCTCTGTCTCTCTCTCTATCTCTATCCCTCTCTCTCTCTCTCAGGTGTGTGTGTGTGTGTGTGTGTGTGTGTGTGTGTGTGTCTGTCTGTCTGTCTGTCTGTCTGTCTGTCTGTGTGTTTCTCTCCCTCTTCATCTCCCCTCTCTCCTCTTTCTGGGTCACCACAATGCAAGCTGTTCTGGTTCTTAGTGTCCCAATTGATTGAAATCTTGAACTAAAATCTTTCCTGCCTTAAGTTGTTTTTCTCAGGCACTCAATGACAGTGACCAAAATCTTATTAAGATGAAGACTACCATGGGAACAGTAGGGTGGCTTCTGTGACTAAACTGGACTGTGTAGTTCTTAGAACTTTGGAACTGGTATGGAGGAACATGTGATAGCTGTGAGCTAGAGATGCTCTAGAATGCTGTAAGCAGAGCAGGATGTTCTGCGAGGAGCTCACTCCGGAACACTGTTGGGAATGCAGACAGTATAGTTTGTGCTCATGAGGTTTCAGGTGAAAACAAGCACTCAACTGGAGATAAGAGGAGAGGCCATTCATACATCTGGCAATGACAGCTTTACCTTTGATTCACATAATGGGGCTTTGTGGGAACTTTAGTTCAAAGGTGAGCAGCTAATTCATCCTATGGAACAAATTTCAAGAGAGCTCAGCTTCCAGGCAGCAGCATGGTTTATACTTGCTACTTACAGCCAGGTTCACAGTGAGAGTTTGAAACAAAAAGCATAGAACAAGGACTTAAGGGCTTGAAGTTTGAATAGAGAAGTCTGTATAAATGAGAAGCTTGGTAAAACATGGTTTCTAAGGAGATCGGTGCTGATTGAAAAGAAGCCAAGGACTCTGGATGGAGATAATTAGGAAAGATGCCTTGGCTGTAACTCAGGAATTGGTCATTTGTTACCCATTTCAGACTTAAGGGTAATGAAGAATAAACTCATTTACTGGATATTCCCCTACAGATGCAGCACAACCAGGATACCTTGCTCTCACAGAGCTCGTAGTTATGAGCCAACATGTAGGTACTGGAAAATAAACCCATATCCTCCGAAAGAATGGGCAATCTCCTTAGTTGCTGAACCAGTTCTCCAGCACCAAACCCTTGCTTTTATTTTATAGAAGGTTACCACTAAAGAGTTTGTCTTAAGTCTCAAAGGAGATTTTGGACTTGGGCTTTTAAGTCATATTTGAATTACTAAGGCCATGGGGATTCTTGAAAATGGACTACTAAATATATTTTACATTATTGATAAACACGAGCCTTTTGGAGTCATGCTATGGAATAAGGAGATATGAGGTTCTCAGGTTAACAGTAGATGAATTTGTAAATCTTGTAAATCTTATAAAATTTGTAAATCTTGTAAATTTGTAAATCTTGTAAAATTTATAAATCCTGATTATCACCTACTGTGGATGAGAAACATCTACTAAGGTACAACTGTGCTGTATTTGTAAATAATTTCTGGATAGGATTAGTGAAATTGTAGACGAACCACCCTGAATCTGGGCAGTACTATCTCATAGGTCATAGGCCAAGATAAAGTAAAAGAAGTAAATAAATTTCAGGAGGGTGAACACATTATCGTTTTTTGCTTTCTGGCCACCTTGAGTGAGCTGTTCTATTCTAGAATGCCCTTCTTGCCATGATGACTAAAACCATGAGCTAAAACAAGTCTTTCTTCTCATACCATTTATGTGATTCGAGTGACTGAAAATGACAGATACAGCAATAATACCTTTCCTGGACCTCCATTTTGTAGAGAATGGAAGATAGGAATTCTCAGGCAACATAATTTTGTAAACAAGTCACTTAGAAGACATGTCTAAGAAGAACTGTCTGTCTATGCCTTTTTATCTGTCTGTCTGCCTACCTGCCTATCCACATTATGTTTTCTCCTTTCCTCCTGGGAAAACAGTATTAAGTTAGTTCCCGTGGATACTTTTCCAATCTTAGTTACTGTACAGATTTTTCTCATTATTTTTTATTATTTTAGAACTACTTACATTAAAACTACTGTTTGGCATTTAAGATGCATTTGCTCCATGTGAACACAGTTACTTGTTTGCTGGCCTCATTGTCCACTGTAGGTACAATAGCCTGTACTCACCATGTTTGGAATTCATTATTTTGATTCAATTCATATTCAATATGGATAGCTGTGGGTTTTTTTATTTAGAAACACGTTTTCCTACCTTGATTCTTAAGAGATCACCACTAAGATGTTTCCATAAAAACAATTTTTCCTATCCATCTAACTCTACTTTTATTTCATTGTAAAATAATATCTTTTTTTGGATTACAAAAAGGTTTTGTTTTTTAATTATTTTATTTGTCTTTCTCATCTTTTATCAACTGTACCATATTGAAAACTATAGGCATAACCAAAACCATACATGAATATATATAGATGAATCTACAATATATACATATATACATTCATGCATATATACATATATACATGTATATGTGGTTTTTGGTTATATATGTAATTTCAAATGTATATACATACATATATGTCTATATTATGTATATATGTTTGTTTAAATATATACAATGTTTATATATGTGTATATATTTGTGTATATACTCTCTTTACTTTCATTTTTGAGTTTTCTGAGAATTTTCAAATTACACACATATGATATAGAAAAACTTAACCAAAATGTATACTCTCGTTCATTACATCAAATACAGCTTTTTTTTTTAAAAAAACATTCTTCTCTTTTGACATTAGATTTTTCCTACTTTATGACTCCCTGTCATGATTTTACTGACATATCATTTCATTCCTATCAGTTGAAGGATTGCTTTATGGGAAGAGTTTGCTCTGACTCCTTAGACAGGCCAACCTTTGACAGCAGGTTTTATACATTCAAATAAACAGTTGTCTTCCTCTCCACTAATGGTTGCAAAGATATATGGCTGCTACATTCTTGACATGTGAAGTAGCTGATACACTTCTGTTACAATATATCATGTTCAGATGATTATAGGAACTTCTACAATTTAAAAATGGAGGTCATAACAAGGAAAGAGAGATTTTAAGTAAAGTCAATGAGATTAGATAACAAATACATTTTCCACTTATACTAACATTCCAAAACTGATTGACATTTATAGGTCATATCCCAATTCATCTCTCATCTTCATTTATATCGAGCAGTATGTAACTTCTATTGTATGAAAACTAACTAGTATAACCTATGAAGATTATTATTATGAAGGTTATTACAAAAAACCTTCTTTTTGTAGAATTTGTTAAAAGCAAATGATGTCTTATTGCCATCATTTTGGGGGCACTGCATTTAGTTTCATGTTTGAGCATTAACAAAATCTCTATTTACTTAATTTTAAATCTGGTGATTTTTAAATTTCTTTTTTATTTTATAATAGTTTCATACAGGAGTACAAAGTACTTTTATCATCTCCATCTCTCTCCTCTCTCCAACTCTATGACCTTCCTTTTCCCCCTCCCAAATTCATATATTCTCCTTCCACAATTATTATTGCTTTACACACACACACACACACACACACACACACACACACAAACACTTTTAGTGAATCCAAGTACTGTTTTCTGCACTTACATGGGTATAGGGCTGAGCACTTAGGCATGGACAGCTTATCAGGGGATTCATCACAGATGCAAAGTGATTCTTCCTCTGTCTGCAGCCATCTAATGTCTATAGCTCTTCAACTACAGATTGAGCCACATGCACACTTCCAAATTTCATTCTGTTATGTTGACTTGGAGACTATTGTGCAGATCTTGTATAGATAACTGTATGATTTAGAGTTCCTGGGTATAATGTCCCTGTCATTTCAGAAGACTATTTTACAGCAGTCATCATGGTATTCTGGCTCTTATACTCTTCCTAGCTCCTCTTTCACAGTGTTCCATGAACCTTGGCTGTAGTGTTGTATTAAAGATGTCCCACTGTGGGGCAGGCACTCCATAGTCATTTGTTCTCTGATCTCTGGCCAGCTGTAACTCTCTGTTTTAGCATCTGTCTACTGGGGGGGAGGCACAAGTTTCTTTGTTGAGGAATGAGAATTGTGATTATCTAAGGGTAAAAGAATGACTTTCAAAACAATCATTTTGGTGAATTCATAGTATTGGACTCTCTGTTTTTGGGTCTCTGACCTCTGCAGCAATAGGTTCTTGTCAATGTTTACAGTACTCGGCATGAGTTTTCTTCTACCGTACAGGGCTGAGTACAATTAGAGAGCTGTTGGTTACACCCAAGATATGAATGACACTATTGCCCCACTGTGTATCTCTTGCTTGTTAATTTAGTTTACAAGGTTTGCAAGTGGATAAAATTATTGGTAACATTTCTGTCCTGGCAGCTTTCACTTCTCCCTTCTAACACTGTGAGAACTGACCATCTGGAAGGAAGATTCCAGGTCAGAACCCTCTTTATTTCTCCAAAGCCCATGATGGAAATGTGTACTGTTTCTAGTGGCAACTTTTCTGAAGTGATCATTTTGTAGTGCTGTTTTTATTCAGGACATCCTTAAGACATTTACGATAAGATTTCCCTGTTTTTGAAAATAAAATCTGTATTGTTTCTTATTGCTTCCATTTTTCCCAATAACCTACATTCAATACTTAAAATGCATTCTGAAGAATGGGTAAATGTGAAAACACAAGGTTTAGTTTGAATGTAGAGCATGCTTGAACTTGATTCTCAGTTTCCCATGCTATAGCTTCTTTCATTTGTCTTGTGGTTTCATCTGACAGGGCATCTTCCTATGTTCACTGCCAGGTAACTCCCATTTTACTCAGCATTTGTTTGTCTTGATAGCCCACCATGATATTCCAGAACAGTTTAGACATCTCTCTAAGGTGCTATCCCAAATATATTTCCATGCCTCTCATAGCAACAATAGTATTCTACTTATATGCATTTAATTTACCTCTTCCTTTCTTTTGCTAGATATGAATTCTTTAATGGAAAAATTCATCTTCCATCCTTTTATCCAGATGTAAGACACTCTAGCAAGAGTCATTAAATCAATAACTATTTGAAGGATATGATTTACTAAAAGGGATAATTTTTATTTGAAGAAGACACATATTTATACCAAGACTGACATAATTCATGTCAGAGCTAGAAATAAATGTGATCCAATTTATTACACTTCTAAAATAGATTTGGTTACTTACTGGCTTATTTATCTTTGCCTTTGTAAGATAGGGCCTTGCTATGTAGCCTGTCTGACCTTGAAATAATGATCCTCCTGACTCACCCTCTCAAATACTAAGTTCATAATCATGTGCCACCACATCTATCATTTTATTTCTTAATTCCCACATGTATCATTTTATTAAGTTATCTCTTAATAGACATATAAATGTATATCTTCTATGTCATAAGCATAATAGTTTAGTTTTGAATAATTTGGGGCAATATGTATTATCTATAATTGACTTTTGTATTTCCCAGAGATATTTGGCTTTCAGAGTGTATTGTCATCAAATGTATGGAAAAATATGTGATTATCTTTTGTTCTGAAACTTTTGAGAGAAATGAAACTCTTTGTACCCTTTGAAAATTCTCCTCAGAAACAGAGGAATCACAAAGAGATCACTTCCTATTTAAACACTGACATGTATTGAAAGGAATTAAATGGTGATTTGTAATCAGAAGGACTTTATGGGTTTCCAGCATAAAATTCAACATAATGCCATCTCCCAAAGCATAGCGTCACAACAGCACATCTGCAGCCTTCAGCACCTTCTCATGCCAGCCTCTTCCCTAGATTTTGCATGTAGCTAAAGCAAAGCATGCAGACTCAATTCCAGCAAGATAACCAAACATTCATTTGGAAATTACGACTTTAACATAGTGTGTTTATCAAGGTATGGAAGATTTTTGCTATATACAGCAGGTATTTCTATGTATGGATGCTATCCTTATAGAATTTTCTTTCTTTTTCTTTTTGGCTACTGTGATTTTTTTTTAAATTTTATTTTCTATATTTGTTTACATTGCAAATGTCTTCCGCTTTCTGGGTTCCTCACTCCCCATAAGTCCCATAAACTCTCTTGCCTCCACACATTCCCCAATCATCCCCCTCCCATTTCTCCGTTCTGGTACTCCCCTACAATGCTGGATC
This sequence comes from Apodemus agrarius, assembly GCA_964023405.1. NCBI lineage: Eukaryota > Metazoa > Chordata > Mammalia > Rodentia > Muridae > Apodemus > Apodemus agrarius. Next base: position 33,353,299 of record OZ030012.1, on the reverse strand, counting down.
AAGCCTTTCCTGGACCAGGATCATCTCCTTCCTTCTTGGGAATCATTTGATATGTTAATTGTGACTTGAGTATTCAGAGCTTCTGGGCTAATTAATATCCACTTATCAGTGACTGCATTCCATGTGTATTCTTTTGTGATTGGGTTACCTCACTTAGGATGGTATTTTCCAGTTCCAACCATTTGCCTAAGAATTTCATGAATTCATTGTGTTTAATTGCTGAGTAGTATTCCATTGTGTAAATATACCACATTTTCGGTATCCATTCCTCCATTGAAGGACATCTGGGTTATTTCTAGCTTCTTATTATAAATAAGACTGCTATGAACATAGTGGAACATATGTCCTTATTGCATGCCAGAGAATCCTTATATGTCCAGGAGAGGAATAAGACACTCTGCAAGTGTCATGCCCAGTTTTCTGAGGAACCACCAGACTGATTTCCAGAGTGGTTGTACCAGCTTGCAATCCCACCAGCAGTGGAGGAGTGTTCTTCTTTCTCCACATCCTTGCCAACACCTGCTATTTCCTGAGTTTTTTAACTTAGCCATTCTGAATAGTGTGAGGTGAAATCTCAAGGTTGTTTTGATTTGCATTTCCCTAATGATTAATGATGTTGAACATTTCTTAAGGTGCTTCTCAGTCATTCAAAATTCATCAGGTGAAAATTCTTTGTTTAGCTCTCTACCCCATTTTTAATAGGGTTATTTGGCTCTCTGGAGTCTACCTTCTTGAGTTCTTTGTATATATTGGATACTAGCCCTCTGTTGGATGTAGGATTGGTGAAGATCTTTTCCCAATTTGTTGGTTGCCATTTTGTCCTTTTGACATTGTCCCTTGCCTTACAGAAACTTGGTAATATTATAAGGTCTCATTTGTCAATTCTTGATCTTAGAGCTTAAGCTATTGGTGTTTTGTTCAGGAACTTTTCCCCTGTGCCCCTGTCCTCAAGGGTCTTCCCCAGTTTCTTTTCTTTTAGTTTCCATGTGTCTGGATTTATGGGAAGGTCCTTGATCCACTTGGAGTTGAGCTTAGTACAAGGAGATAAGAATGGATCAATTTGCATTCTTCTGCATGTTGACCTCCAGTTGAAACAGCACAATTTGTTGAAAATGCTATTGCTTTTCCACTGGATGGTTTTAGCTCCTTTGTCGAAGATCAAGTGACCATAGGTGTGTGGGTTCATTTCTGGATCTTCAGTTCTATTCCATTTATCTACCTGCATGTCATTGTACCAATACCATGCAGTTTTCCAACTATTGCTCTGTAGTACTGCTTGAGGTCCAGGATACTGATTCCCATGCAAGTTCTTTTACTGTTAAGAATAGTTTTAGCTATCCTGGGTTTTTTGTTATTCCAGATGAATTTGAGAATTGCTCATTTTAACTCTATAAAGAACTGAGTTGGGATTTTGATGGGGATTGCATTGAATCTGTAGATTACTTTTGGAAAGATAGCCATTTTAACTATATTAATCCTGCCAATCCACGAGCATGGAAGATTTTTCCATTTTCTGAGGTCATCTTCAATTTCTTTCTTCAGAGACCTGAAGTTCTTGTCATACAGATCTTTCATTTGTTTGGTTAGAGTCACAGCAAGATACTTTATATTGTTTGTGGCTATTATGAAAGGTGTCATTTCTCTAATTTCTTTCTCAGCCTGCTTATCCTTTGAGTATAGGAAGGCTACTGATTTGCTTGAGTTGATTTTATAACCAGCCACTTTGCTGAAGTTGTTTATCAGCTGTAGGAGTTCTCAGGTGGAGTTTTTTGGGTCACTTAATTATACTATCATATCATATGCAAATAGTAATAGTTTGACTTTTTCCTTTCCAATTTGTATCCCTTTGACCTCCTTATGTTGCTAATTGCTCTAGCTAGAACTTCAAGTACTATATTGAAAAGATATGGAGAGAGAGGTCAGCCTTGTCTAGTCCCTGATTTTAGTGGGATTGTTTCAAACTTCTCTCCATTTAGTCTGATGTTGGTTACCGGTTTGCTGCATATTGCTTTTATTATGTTTATGTATGGGTCTTGAATTCCTGTTCTTTCCAAGACTTTTAGCATGAAAGGATGCTGAATTTTGTCAAAAGCTTTTTCAGCATCCAATGAAATGACAATGTGGTTTTTTTCTTTGAGTTTGTTTATGTAGTCGATTGCATTGATGGATTTCCATATATTGAACCATCCCTGCATCCCTGGGATGAAGCCTACTTGATCATGGTGAATGATCATTTTGACGTGTTCTTGGATGTGATTGGCAAGAATTTTATTGAATATTTTTCATCAATATTCATTAGGGAAATTGGTCTGAAATTCTCTTTCTTTGTTGGATCTTTGTGTGGTTTCGGTATCAAAGTAATTGTGGCTTCATAGAACAACTTGGGTAGTGTTATTTCTGTTTCTATTTTGTGGAATATTTTGAAGAGTATTGGTGTTAGAGCTTTTTTGAAGTTCTTATAGAATTCTGCACTAAAACCATCTGGTCCTGTGCTTTTTTTGGTTGGAAGACTTTCAATGACTACTTCTATTTCTTTAAGGGTTATGGGACTGTTTAGATGATCTATTTGATCCTGATTTAATTTTGGTATTTAATATCTGTCTAGGAAATTGTCCATTTCTTCCAGATTCTACAGTTGTGTTGAGTATAGACTTTTATAGTGGTATCTGATGAGTTTTTGAATTTCCTCAGTTTCTGTTGTTATAGCTCCCTTTTCATTTCTAATTTTGTTAATTTGGATACTGTTTCTGTGCCTTTTGTTTAGTCTGGCTAAGGGTTTATCTATCTTGTTGATTTTCTCAACAAACTAGCTCCTGGTTTTGTTGATTCTTTGTATGATTCTCTTTGTTTCTACTTGATTGATTTCAACACTGAGTTTGATGATTTCCTGTAATATACTCCTCTTGGGTGAATTAACTTGTTTGTTCCGGGGATTTAAGGTGTGCCATTAAGGTGCCAATGTGTGTTATCTCCACTTTCTTTTTGGAAGCACTCAGGGTTATGAGTTTTCCTCTTAGCACTGCTCTAATTGTGTCCCATAAATTTGGGTATGTTGTGCCTTCATTTTCATTAAATTCTATAAAGCCTTTGATTTCTTTATTTCTTTGTTGACCAAGGTATCATTAAGTAGAGTATTGTTCAGCGTCCATGTATATGTGGGCTTTCTGTTGTTTTTGTTGCTATTGAAGACAACTCTTACTCCATACTGATCTGATATGAGGCATGGGATCACTTCGAACTTATATCTGTTGAGGTCTGTTGTGACCAATTTCATGGTTGATTTTTGAGACAGTACCATGTAGTGTTGAGAAAAATGTATATTCTTTTGCTTTAGGATGAAATGTTCTGTACATATCTGTTAAATCCAGTTGGTCCAAAGTTTCAATTAGTTTCACTGTATGCCTGTTTAGTTTCTGTTTTCCTGATTGGTTCATTGAGGAGAGTAGAGTGTTGAAGTCACCCACAATTATTGTGTTAGGTGCAATGTGTGCTTTGAGCTTTCGTAAAGTTTCTTTTATGAATGAGGGTGCCCTTGCATTTGGAGCATAGATGTTCAGAATAGAGTTCTTCTTGGTGGATTTTTTCCTTTGACCAGTAAGTTCCTTCTGTGTTCCTTTTCATAACTTTAGGTTGAAAGTCAACTTTATCTGATATTAGAATGGCTACTCCAACTTGTTTCCTGAGCCCGTTTGCTTTTCTAGCCTTTTACTTTGAGGTAGTATTTGTCTTTGACACTGAGGTGGGTTTCCTGTATGCAGCAAAAAGTAGGGTCCTGTTTACGTATCTATTCTGTTAGTTGATGTCTTTTTATTGGGGAATTGAGTCCATTGGTGTTAAGGACTATTAAGAAATAGTGATTATTACTTCCTGCTTTTTTATGTTATTTTTATGTTTGAATGGTTATCTTCTTTTGGGTTTGATGAAAGAAGGTTACTATCTTGCTTTTTCTTGGGTGTAGTTTCCCTCCTTGTATTGATATTTTCCACCTATTATTCTTTGTAGGGCTGGGTTTGTGGAAGGATATTGTGTAAATTTGGTTTTTATCATGGAATAACTTGGTTTCTCCATCTGTGGTGATTAAGAGTTTTGCTGAGTATAGTAGTCTTGGCTGGCATTTGTGTTCTTTTAGAGTCTGCATGAGATCTGCCCCGGATCTTATAGCTTTCATGGTCTCTGGTAAGAAGAATGGTGTAATTCTGATAGGTCTTCCTTTATATGTTACTTGACTTTTTTCTCTTACTGCCTTTAATATTCTTTCTTTGTTTAGTACATTTGGGGTTTTGATTATAATGTGACAGGAGGTATTTCTGTTTGGGGCCAGTATATTTGGAGTTCTGTAGGCTTCTTACATGTTCATGGCATCTCTCTCTTTATGTTAGGGAAGTTTTCTTTCAGATTTTAGTTGAAGATATTTGCTGGTCCTTTCAGTTGTAAATCTTCACTCTCATCTATACCTATAATCCTTAGGTTTGGTCTTCTCATTGTGTCCTGGATTTCCTGGATGTTTTGGGTTACAAGCTTTTTACATTTTGTATTTTCTTTAACTGTAGAGTCAATGCTTTCTATGGTATCTTTGGTATTTGAGATTCTTTCTTCTATCTCTTATATTCTGTTGTTGATATTTGCATCTATGACCCCTGATTTCTTCCCAAGGTTTCTTTCTCCAAAGTTGTCTCCCTTTGTGATTTCTTAGTTGTTTCTACTTTTGTTTTTAGATCCTGGTTGCCTTTGCTCTGTTCCTTCACATGTTTGTGTGTGTTTTCTTGTATTTCTTTAATAGATTTTTGTGTTTTCTCTTTCATGACTTCTGCCTATTGACCCAAGTTCTCCTGTATTTCTTTAAGTGATTTTTGCATTTCCTCTTTATTGGCTTCTATCTGTTGATCCATATTCTCCTGCATTTCTTTAAATGATTTCTGTGTTTCCTTTGTAAGGTCTTCTACCCTTTGATCCATTTTCTCCTGTATTTCTTTTTTTTTATTTTATTTTCTATATACTTTGTTTACATTCCAAAGGCTTTCCCCTTTCCCAGTTCCCACCCACCATACGTCACATAAGTCCTCTCCCCCTCAACTATTCCCCAATCACCCCCCTCACCATTTCTCTGTTCTGGATCTACAAAACTGGATCCAATCTTTTCAGGCCCAGGATCCTCTCCTTTCTTCTTCTTGGGAATCATTTGACTTGCTAATTGTGCCTTGAGTATATAGGGCTTCTGGGCTCATTAATATCCACTTATCAGTGATTGCATTTCATGTGTATTCTTTTGTGATTGGGTTAACTCACTTAGGATGATATTTTCCAGATCATTCATTATTTTTAATTGCTGAGTAGTATTCCATTGTATAAATATACCACATTTTCTGTATCTATTCCTTCTTTGAGGGATATCTGGGCTCCTTCCAACTTCTGGCTATTATAAACAAGGCTGCTATTCATAGTGGAGCATGTGTGTTTATTGTATGCAGGGGAATCCTCTGGGTATATGCCCAAGAGTGGTATGCCAGGGTCCTCTGGAAGTGACATGCCCAATTTTCTGCGGAACCGCCCAACTGATTTCCAGAGCAGGCTTTACCATTTTGCAATCCCACCAACAGTGGAGGAGTGTTCCTCTTTCTCCACATCCTTGCCAGCACCTGTTGTCTCTTGAGTTTTTAATCTTAGCCATTCTGACTGGTGTGAGGTGGAATCTCAGGGTTGTTTTGATTTGCATTTCCCTGATGACTAATGATGTTGAACATCTCTTAAGGTACTTCTCAGACATCCAAATTTCTTCTGGTGAAAATTCTTTGTTTAGCTCTGTGCCCCATTTTTTGATAGTGTTATTTGGTTCTTTGGGGTCTAACTTCTTGAGTTCTTTGTATATATTGGATATTAGCCCTCTGTTGGATGTGGGATGGTGAAGATCATTTTCCACTTTGTTGGTTGCCGTTTTGTCCTTCTGACAGTGTCCTTTGCCTTACAAAAACTTTGTAATTTTATGAGGTCCCATTTGTCAATTCTTGATCTTAGAGCATAAGCTATTGGTGTTCTGTTCAGCAACTTTCCCCTGTGCCCATGTCCTCCAGGGTATTCCCAAGTTTCTTTTCTAATAGTTTCAGTGTGTCTGGTTTTATGTGGAGGTCCTTGATCCACTTGGAGTTGATCTTAGTACAAGGAGATAAGAATGGATCGATTCACATTCTTCTGCATGTTGACCTCCAGTTGAACCAGCACCATTTGTTGAAAAGGCTATCTTTTTTCCACTGGATGGTTGTGGCTCCTTTATCAAAGATCAAGTGACCTTAACTCTGTGGGTTCATTTCTGGGTCTTCAATCCTATTCCATTGATTTACTTGCCTGTTGCTGTACCAATACCATGCAGTTTTTAACACAATTTCTCTGTAGTACTGCTTGAGGTCAGGGATATTTATTCCCCCAGAAGTCCTTTTATTGTTGAGAATAGTTTTAGCTGTCCTGGGTTTTTTGTTGCTCCACATGAATTTGCGAATTGCTCTTTCTATATCTATGAAGAATTGAGTTGGGATTTTGGTGGGGATTGCATTGAATCTGTAGATTGCTTTTGGCAAGATGGCCATTTTTACTATATTGATCCTGCCAATGCAGGAGCAAGAAATATTTTTCCATCTTCTGAGGTCTTCTTTGATTTCTTTCTTCAAGGACTTGAAGTTCCTGTCATATAACTAAACTTGTTTGATAGAGTTATGCCAAGGTACTTTATGTTTGTGGCTATTGTGAAGGGTGTTATTTCCCTAACTTCTTTCTCAGCCTGCTTTTCCTTTGAGTACAGGAAGGCTACTGATTTGCTTGAGTTGATTTTACAACAAGCCACTTTGCTGAAGTTTTTTATCAGCTATAGAAGTTCTCTGGTGGAGTTTTTTGGGTCGCTTAAGTAAACTATCATATCGTCTGCAAATAATGATAGTTTGACTTCTTCCTTTCCAATTTGTATCCCTTTGACTTCCTTATGTTGTCTAATTGCTCTAGCTAGAACTTCAAGTACTATATTGAAAATATATGGAGAGAGAGGGCAGCCTTGTCTAGTCCATGATTTTTGTGGGATTTATGTCCTTCCTGTGTTCTTCTTAACAGCATCATGACCAGTGATTTTAAATCCAAAGTTTGTTTTTCTGGTGTGTTGGGGTATCCAGGATTTGCTGTTGTCAGAGAATTGGGTTCAGATGCTGCCATATTGCCTTGATTTCTCTTAGTAACATTCCTATGTTTGCCTTTTGCCATCTGGTTATCCCCGGTGATAGTTGGTCCTGTTGTCACTGTCTGGTGGTTGAACCACCTGTAAGCCTGTAAGGCTATTTCTGCTCCTTTGCATGACTGGGTTTCCATGACACAGATTACTCTTGGGCTTCCCTACTCTTGGGTGCTGTTGGAGCCCTGGTGTGCCTTGCCCCAAGCAATGTTATTCTAGGTGTCTCTGTGTAATTGGAGCTGTCTGTCCTGTCTGACTGGAAGTGAAGATGGTGGCGATTACTCTGCAGGGCAAAGAACCCGTGACAGGCTGGCACACAGACAAACTGCAGAGCTGCCCAGGCCTTGGACGAAGGTAGAAGCCTGGTGGTCTGTGTCCCAAGAGATGTTAAATTCAGGATATCTCAGTACCTGGATCTGCCTGTCTTTAAAGTACTTATACTGTCTTATCATTGCTCTATTCTGAGAAGGAAAGGATTCTAATTTAGTTTTGTCTAGCATTAATTTGAAACATGTGAATGGGTCAAATGTTTGGTTTAGAAACTGAGGAAAGGATCTTTTTTTTCAAGTTTCTTGGACTATTGCAACATATTTTTCAAGGCATAATTCAAGTATAAATTTTGATGTAAGCTGTTTGCTTACTGGTGGTTCGGATTAGAGGACAGATTCCTGTAGCTGAGGGAACATGCTGACATTTATTGATAATAAATTTACCTTTAGAGCCCCAATCTGAGACTGAATAATCAAAATATTTGGTCCACTTTTCAAAGCAACTTCACTTCAGTCTTTCCAAGAAGGAAGAGAAAAAAAGATGTTTTCCTGTATAGAAAAATAATTTAAAAAATAAATCTCTTGTTGGTCCAGAAAATATTTGTTCTGGGAAAAGTTAATACATGGCTGATTTCAATGCCTTCCCTTGCCTTCGTATAAAGTCAGAAGAGATGTGACCATGTTTCCAATGCTTGTGGGAGGTACCCTGAGGCCAAGGAATCTGGTTTTACCAGAGCAGAGAAGCTCTGAGCCTCATAGCATTTAAAGACATGAGTGAACATTTTGATGCCACAAAATATCCTTTAGAGGAAAATTGCATGTTACTCTGGAGTCTTGGAGTTTAGATTTTAAGCCAACAGTCCACTGAATTATATTACAGATAACTTTACATGGTGATATACACTGAACATATACTAGAAATAAATAGCAGTAGGGTCAGGCTTGGAGAGGTTGCTAGATGTTAAATGAGATTAGGTGAAAACAATCCTTAGAGATGGCAATATTCTGTAAGACTCCAGAAAGCCTTGGCTTTCCAGGGACCCTCCTTAGTAAACAAAATGGAGCCAAGAATCGCTGCAAAGAGGAAGAGAAATTTATTATTTCAATGTGCGTTGGGGTCATCCTGCACCCAAAGAAGAAATGACAAGCCCCCCCCCAACCTGCTTGATCAGTCTTTATGCAGTTTGTCCTGTGGAATATGTTTACCTGCTTCACTTTCCCCACCACCAGGAAGCCTCGTTTAAGGCCTCCGCACCTCCCCCATGCCTAGGAGGCTGGCTCCAGACCTTACCCAACTCCCAGGAGGCCAATGTTTACTGGCTCCAGACCTTTCCTTTGGGGAAGGGGGTTTCTTTAGGATCACTAATCTGCATTCACCTGGGAATGGTTCCTGAACCCCTTAGCTAATGCCCTGCCAGTTCCCAAACCTCAGATGCTTCAGTCCCTTATATAAACTATCCTAGTATTTGCATGTAGCCAACACACATCCTGATGCATACACATATGATCTCTGAATAGCTGTCTTCAATTCTAGCAATTTGGTCATTCAGGTTAAATATGTAAGCCCCAGAAACAGCAAGTACAAGTCTAGTAGCTGGGATTACATATAGTTATAACATAGATGAGGAGCAAGTCTTTACATATGTGGGTATAGGGATTGATACACAGATCCTAGTAGACTACTGTCAGGGATTTTGCTATAAGTCATGAAGAAAGGCCATATGAATATTTTATACAGAAAAAAATGACACCAACATTTAAAGGAACATTCTGTATGCTGTATGGAGAAAATTTTGTGTGCATTTATGAGCATGATCTTGTAGGCCAGATAGTCTCTGATAAGATAGGAGTAGGCTGATGCAGAACCAGGTGAGAGACAATAGCAGTTGAACTAGGCATCAGCTGTAGAGGGATGCTGAATTTAGAGTAGACTATGAAAACAGGAAACTGAAATGGCACTTGCTGATGGGTTGGATTGACAGGAAAGAATTTTAGGCCTGAGTCATTGGACAGATGACAGAGAAAACACATATAGGAGGGAAAAAATAAGGTGTTTTTTTGTTTATTTGATTGCTTACTGTTGTGAGTCTATTTCACAACAGAGTGAAAATGCAAAGGTAGGCAACCAACTTGCTAAGCCATGCCTCATGAGACTAAGGCAGAGCTGTAACCCTGGAGCAATCCTCGTCTCCCACATAGCTAATATGTAAAGTCAGGTTGTAATGAAAGAGTGAAAATGTGAACAGAAAGCAATGGACTTGAGATTGACCTTAGTAGACTATAACATTCGGAAAGGGCAGACGGAGACTCAGCACAAAATGGGAATGGGAAAGGATGGATGGCATAAAGAGCGGTGGGGGAGGGGTGGCCTTCCTGAAACCCAGTGAAGACAGTGACTTTCACACTATCCAGACATAAAGTACTTCAGGAAAGTGAATGCAATGTAGAGCGATAAGGGGACTGGATTTGGTAAAACGAGTGCCTTTAGAGACACCTCGGCAAAAATACAGTTTCAAAAGGGCAGTTAGAGGAAATCTTGATTAGACCTGATGATGTGAAATTATTTTTAGCGCCTGTTTACAGCAAGTCTGATGATATCATCTTCAATGTACAGTGGTAAGAGAACAAAGCAAGAGCTTGGGTTTTAGCAAGTATTTTTTGATAAGAAAGCTTTTGTTTTGGGGATTTTGAGGTGGGCTCTCTTGTAGCATACTTATAAAACTAATGAATTAATCTAGAATGATAAGTGGACTTAACAGTTCTGGGAGGACAGTCCTCACACTTCTGGAATAGGAAGAAAAATGTGTACTGAGGGAATCTGGTCAGCTCCTGTCCATAATGATGTCATTCCCACACTGCATTGGTTGGTCAGCTTCTCAGTAATGCCAACTTGACCCCACTGAGGCTTCCCAGTCTCACAACTTAGTGTCAGCTGGCAGGTGGGACAGGAGTGTAACTGCTTGACACCAGATGTCATGTGTTGGCATGCAGTTTTTAAAATGTTCTTATGCCTTTGATGGGCTGTGCTACCAGCCCTTCCTGGTTCCCTTTGGCTCCACCCGGCTTAGCTGCCAGCCCCAACCAGGCCTCTCTCTACCTGACTTTACTCTGGGGGGGGGGGGTTCTTACCACCAGGTCCCACCCAAGACCCTTGAATCTGCAGGCAAAAAACACACAGATCTTTTACTTTACATTTGTCCAGCATGGACAAATGCTGGGCTCAAATATCTCTTGCCTGAAAATGTGTGCCCTTACCAATTTGTTATCTCCATCACTCCTTCTGCCCTAAACTTAGTGGCTTGTTCCAATTAGCCCCTGCCAAACATCTTTGGCCACCTGTCCTTAACTGAGGCCAAACGGCTTAGATCTCCTTGAGGCCTCACACGATTGTAGTATCCTCCTTCCTTGAAAGCATGGTAGAAAAGCCCCTTCTCTCCTTACCTCCTCTTCCTCTTGGGACCAGGAAGTCCCACCTGTACCTTCCACCCAGCAACTGGCTCCTGGTCTTCTGTATTAAAAAATCAAGTACCAATTAGGAACTAGAACTTTCCCTTGCACTCCTGTGCATAGGCACTAATTCATAATTCAGTTACATTAGTTGCTTCACTGATTGTTATAGATAAAATTATGAAAATTACATTCTTAACAAGAAAAAGTCAAAGGTAAACCAGCCTTAGAAGAATGGTAGCGTTAGTGATGATACAACTAGAGATCAGAAGCCTCATATAACATTTGAGGGAGTATAATCATAATACAAATAGCTAGAAACACCTAAAATATGTTGCACATAATAAAATTATATTACATATTCTAAAGTATGCCATACAGTATTATAAAACAACAAAATTTGTCAAATGTCTTTAAGTTTTTAGATCTCATCCATTTTTAAATTTCAGAGTAGAGAAATATGATGTCATTCTTAAATGGGAATATAACATTTGTATATCTTTTAGCAGTTAACTGCAAGTAGCTTTGTAACTTCAGAAAGAAAAAAAAAAGCATAGTTTTATCCTAATAAACCATCTGTCCTCCATCCTAACATCCTGTGAACTTCCTTTCCCTTCAACATAATCACTGTTCAGATTTTTATGATATTCATTTCCATAAGTCATGTTATCAGACATCTCTAATTCATTTCTTACACATAAAGTTAAGGATAAAATTATTCAATGAGACATCAAAATATCCTAAGGGAGTACTTGGGATTCAGCTCATAGCATAGAAGTCAACAAGTATGTATAAGGGCCAGGATTCAATCTCTAACAACACAAGAATAAGCAAACAAAAACATGGTAAGCCAGCCATCATTCAGGACTCTCCTAATAGGTTTGAGCATAGTAACAGAGTTTTGGAGTGGAAGAAAAAGACATTTCAACACAATATGGGGAAATGGGATTTTATTGGGAGTAGAGGATGAGGGCCCATGGATGGAAGAAAATTACCACCAAATAGTAAGGGTAGGGATTATGTATAAATTAACCTAACAGGAGTGTTATAGAGGACAAGTAGATGATGGGACATGAAGACCCTGATCAGCTATTAATGGTTTCTGTCTTATGGGGAGAGTTTGCTATTTTTACTTAATAAGATTCTTTGCTTAAATAAAATGAGATGGTGTGAAGAAGTGTACAGATGGGTTTGGAAGAAGGTTCATAAACTTCTGCCTAATTCAGGCCATTCCTACCATTCGCCCTTTGGTAGGGGCTCGCCTATGTTTGTGTCATTAAAGAGTATTTTCAGTGACTTCTGTCTAAGATTATGTTTCAAACACTGAAAAGACATTCATCTGTGTTCTGTTGTAAATCTACACCATACATTATAAACTTGAAAAAAAGGCACCAGAGTCCTGTTTTTATATAAACATCTTTCCCAAGGGTTCTGATACTTTAAATAGTTTAATAATGTCCTTCGGAAAGTTAGGAGCTAAGCTAACCTTTTTTTTTTTTCATAGATTTGGCATCTGATGTCCCTAAACATGTCAACTGGAGATGATCCCTTCTTTAAAGTTTTTAACTTAATGTTACAAAACATACGTCTTTCAACACTTACCCACGTTGCTTCCCATTCTGTATCTGTTTGACTGTCAGACATAATAACCACATGACACATGTACTAAAATCTTCATTCTGAGACAGAGAAGCAGCAATAGTCACCCACTATTGTGCTGGATGACATATGGCAGTAAGTGCAAGATGTCCCTGCATCCTAATGTTCCTCATGCAAAGTGCATCTCATTATTGTAACCACTTCTCCAATTGAAGCTCAAGATTGTGCACTTAATTAGTTCTAGGAGGAATACACTGTTCTAACTTACTAGAGTATACAATACCCTCTCTGATTTCAGAAAACATGACTACTTTGCATTAGCTAATTGTTCAAGTGTTAGGAACAGATATTTTACAAATGATAGGATTTAAGAATGGTAATATGATTATTGTCCACTTGAGTTTATAAAACAAGTCTTTTTAATTCAGTCTGACTCACAGTAGTTATATTGGTACAAGTAATAGAAATTTCTGGGTTTATGCCACAAGATTCATTGTCTCACTTTAAAAGTAAGTTTTAAAATGTGGGTAGAAAATAGTAACCTGGGGCTTCCATTACTATACACACACACACACACACACACACACACACACACACCCATGCATACTCACAAGTGTACACACACGCATACCCTAGACACATACAAAGAATCTAAGATGTTAAGTTAAGTTACCAAATGTAAGATCTTAAAATTTAAATGCCAACTGATTAACTAAAAATAAAATAAAATGCTTTTTTATTTGAGAAACCAAATTTGTAATAAATTATTTTAATATAGTTTATATTAATAATTTACCATATGATATATGTGACTTAAATTTATCTTAAAGTATAGATGGGGAAAAAAACAAAGAAATAGTTCAAAGTATGAGTTAACCATAAGGTTTTTAAACAAGGTGAACCTAAATAAATGACCATAAGGGAAACAAAAACAAAGAAAAGAGGTACAGTAGGAAGGCTTACTATCTCAACTATTTGCAGATTGAATTATTTATACTGTCGACATCTGAAAATGTTCCATATATTTAGGAAGAAAAGTATTACAGTGATTTTCTTAAAGCAAAATGCCTTTTTCTAGGTCTTATTTAGCAAACTGAATATGGATGACAAATGGAAAGTGTTAGAAGCCCAAAAGTGTGGGGGAGTGGAAGACATTGAAATAAAAAAATATTAAAAATTAAAAACATGTACAGGTAAAACCAATTGCATGAAGAACTAGTAAAAATCTGAAGGACCCAAATGAGTCATGGGAAATACTGTATATATTAGCAGTGATACTGGAGTAAAGGTTAACCTGGTGAAAAGACACAGGATCGTCCAAAACAGAGGACAGTCTAACCAGAGACCAGGGATAAGAAAGCAAAACTCAAAAGTAAGCTAGAGGTACCTTTTAAAAGGAGACACACAACAGATCCAACAAATGGATTTATGCTGACCCACGAAATTACGTCAGTATAAATGAAAAGAAAGAAGTTGGCACTAGGTTTCAAACAGCAGCATTCCAAAGGTGAGTATGAGAACAGCCGGAAAGGAAAACCTGACAGCAGGTTCTGCCTCCCTACAAGGCAGAAAATGGGAAGAATGTGTCCAATGTGGATGCAAAGAATAAGGGGCTGGGGATGCAGCCTGGTGGCAGAGCACTGGTCAAGCGTGAGTCGTCCTGGGGTCAAGCTCCACTGTAGAAAGAAGAGAAAAAAATGGAAGGGAAGAAGTAAAGGAAGGCAGTGGGGAAAAAGATGAAGTGGAGAGTGAAGGGGAAAGGGGGAAAAGAAACAGGAAGAGAGGAGAAAGGAGAAGAGGGAACTAAATGAAGGGCCACTTCCTAGAGTGCATATCTGGTAGAAATGTCTTCAAAGTAAGTAAAATCTCAAAGACTTTTTCATTTACCAACAAATCTCATTAAAGGAAAATTCTCGCTAGAACTTCAAGTACTAGATTGAAAAGATATGGAGAGGGCAGCCTTGTCTAGTCCCTGATTTTAGTGGAATTGCTTCAAGTTTCTCTCCATTTAGTTTGATGTTGGCTACTGGTTTGCTGTATATTGCTTTTACTATGTTTAGGTATTGGCCTTGAATTCCTGCTCTTTCCAAGACTTTTAGCATGAAAGGATGCTGAATTTTGTCGAGTGCTTTTTCAGCATCTAATGAGATGACCATGTAGTTTTTTTTCTTTTACTTTGTTTATGTATTGGATTACATTGATGGATTTCCATATATTGAACCATCCCTGCATCCCTGGGATGAAGCCTACTTGATCAAGGTGAATGATCGTTGGATTCGGTTGGCAAGAATTTTATTTAGTATTTTTGCATCGATATTCATAAGGAAAATTGGCCTGTAGTTCTCTTTCTTTGTTGGATCTTTGTGTGGTTTTGGTATCAGTGTAATTGTGGCTTCATAGAAGGAGTTGGGCAGTGTTCCTTCTGTTTCTATTTTGTGGAATGGTTTGAAGAGTATTGGTGTTAGGTCTTCTTCTGGAACACATACTTTATTTAAGGGTGAAGTGGTCCCAGATGAGAAAGCCTGAATAGAAGGAAATGTGTAACAAGGAATTGATAAGTATAAGAAAAACATATGAAGATAAAGATTATGGATTATAATATGCTGTGAGTTTCAAATGGAATTAAAATGCATTACTGTAGTATACAAACCATGAGGAAAGTGAGGTCCACTGAAAGTGAGCTGACTGTTGACACTTCTCAGAGTAAAGAACTTTCTTCCTGCAAAAAAAAATTTAACTGACAATGGACTTCATAAAATTACAAAGTTTTTATAAGGCAAAGGACACCATCAAAAGGACAAATCGGCAACCAACAAATTGGGAAGAGATCACCAACCCTACATCTGATAGAGGGCTAATATCCAATATATGCAAAGAACTCAAGAAGTTAGACCCCAGAAAACCAAATAGCCCTATTAAAAATGGGGTATAGAGCTAAACAAAGAATTTTCACCTGAAGAACTTCATATGGCTGAGAAACACCATAGGCACAAAGAAAAGCCCATTCAGTGAGATGGTGAGATACAATCCATACAGGATACTGCTTGGGAGATCAAGAATTTGAGATTAGAGAGATGACGGACCTAGAGAAAAACCAAATTCTACTGTTCTCCTAATATGTTAATAAAAGTACTCCTAATAACACTATGCTATATTCAGTTTTGTGCTGAGAGACAGAAGCTTAACTCCTGATGTAGTAGGGAAAACTACAGAGACACAACTGAAGAAAGAGAAGAGAGTAAAAACCTTGAAACATTCTATCACAAATGGAATGTCTTCAGCAAGTCCCCCCTTAGGACTCAAGGAACTATGTGGAAGAGGAGGCAGAAAGGATTTAAGAGCCAGCCAGAGGGATGAGAGACACCAAGGATACAAGGCTTTCTAGGCAGACTAGGACTGGGGCACATATGAACTCACAGAGGGTAGCATGCACAGGGTCGGCACAAGTCTCAGCTGGATGAGATCTCAGCACTGATAGGGGAAGTAAATACATGCCTCCATTTCTAACTCAGAAACTATCTCCAACTGACAACTATTCATGAAGGAAAAAAATAATTTTCTACAATAGAGACCCAGAGACTCACTGGGTATATGAACCACACTTAGGGAAAGTCCCGTACCCAGCAATAGATGGCCAACAAAAAAGGATTTCAGTGTATTGTTTGTTTTGTTTTGCTTTAGTCTCATAGTGTTTTCTCTGTGCTCTTTTCTTTTTTCTTTTTTTCCTTTCCCCCTTATAGTTCATTTGCTTATATATATTATGGTTTATGGTTTTGTGTCTTTATGGGATTTCTGTGTGTGAAGCTCCCCCACCCCTGTGTGTGTGTGTGTGTGTGTGTGTGTGTGTGTGTGTGTCTTCATGTGTTTCTTACAAATTTTCTTTGTCTCTTTTTTGTTCCTTATTTTGTTTTGTCATCTTCAGGATTGTTTGTATTTATTTTTTCTTATTTTATTTTCCTTCTTCTTAGGAAGCTTACTTTTTTAATAAAAATAAACAGGAAATGGTCTGGATTTGTATGGGTTGGAGGTGAGGAGGATCTGGGAAGAGTAGAGAGAAAGGAACCCAAATCAGAATATATTATATAAAAAATCCATTTTCAATTAAAAATAAATACATTTTTAAAGGTAGTAAAATCTTGATTGCCTTAAAATTTTTATTTTTGCCATTTTTGGTGCATACATCTGCAGTATTCATCCCATAAACACTATTGCACAGCCATTACTACTGCCCTTTCCAGAGCTTGCAATCATTCCTAACTGGAACTGAATATCTTTTTACATAATTCAGAATCCTGAGTATATACCCAAAAGAATCTAAGTACACTACAGCGATTCCTGCAACCTCCTCGATTATCACTGCACTATTCCCAATAGCCAAAGGATGAAATCAGCCAAGATGAGCATCAACAGAAGAACAGGCAAGAACATGTGCTATATATACACAACTAAGTTTTATTCAACAATAAAGAAGAACGGGAATTCACAGTTAATGGATGAATCAAGAAAATATAAGCAGTGAGGCAACCCAGACTCAGAAAGACAAACAGATATGCTCTCTCTCTCATTTGTGAAGTCTGTCATTATATCTTTAGATATGAGAGTATAGCTTAGAGTCACTGAAGAAACATGCATAGTAGAAGGAGACCAAGGCAAGTAGAGAGAAGGAGCTCTAGAGAGGGACAGTGGGACATGGGTGTTAAAAAGAGAGAAATACAAAAGAGGAAATTGAACAGCAAAAAGGAGGCTGGGATAGAGAGAGAACAGATACAAAATATCACGGATGTTTGAGAAAGCCATAGGCAGCTGGAGAGATGGCTCAGTGGATAAGAGTATGCACTCACTGATAAGTGGATATTAGCCTAGAATCTTGGAACACCAAAGACACAATCCACATACCAAATGATGCCTGAGAAGAAGAAAGGAGTGGACCCTGGTTCTGGAAAGGCTCAATGCATCAGTGTAGGGGAATAAATACCAGAATAGGGAAGTGAGAAGGGGTGGATGGGGGAACAGGGGGAGGGAAAAGGGCATATGGGATCTTTGGGGGGGTGGGGAATCAGGAAAAGGGAAATGAAATGTAAATAAAAAATATATCCAATAAAAAATAAAATAAAATTATACTCATACTCATCCAAAATTCTGAACCATTCTACAACAGGAGGGACTTTGTTAAATTAAATAAGCCGCTCCAAAATAAGGATGATGCCATTTTAATTTCTTCTCTTGAGAACTCCCTGTTCAGATCCAAGTCCAAGTTTTGACTGGGTCATTTGTCCCTGTGACTCTGTTTGCTGACTCTGTATATATTCTCGAAAGGAAGCCTTTGTCATGTGTCTAGCTCACAGATCCCCTCCCACTGTGTGGGCTTCCTCTTCATTCAGTGGTCTCCTTTGCTATAGAGGTGGTTCTTAGGTTTATTTTTATCATGTCCCACTTGTCAACTGCTGGCCATAATTGCTGGACAAATGTCATATTCTTTAGAGAGAACTTTACTACATCTGTGTTTTCTTCTAGTAGTTTTAGCATTTCAGGCTTCACACCAAAGTCTTTGATCCATTTGAACTTAATTATCAGGCAGGGTGAAATAAAAAAAAAAAAAAGAGAGAGTACTTATTGCAGAGGACTTCGGTTAAATTCCCAACACCCACACAGAAGAGGCAGCGAAACTAATGTACTAGCCAGAAGACCAGAATATCTGCTCTAAAATAGTGTCTTGTCTCGTGTGTGTGTGTGTGTGTGTGTGTGTGTGTGTGTGTGTGAGAGAGAGAGAGAGAGAGAGAGAGGGGGGGGGAGGGAGGGAGGGAGGGAGGGAGGGAGGGAGGGAGAGAGAGAGAGAGAGAGAGAGAGAGAGAGAGAGAGAGAGAGAGAGAGTTGTGTTGCAGCCATGAGATCATTGCAACTATGGTCACCTAAATGAGACCTGCTCATAACAACATCAGCTGACACGCTGATGTGGATGGGGATAATGTCATAGGGCTCCACCTCTAAATGAAGCTATGGGCTACCCATGGCTGCTGAGAGAGTGGGAATGAGTCTTCACTAGAGAAGAGACCTTTGATAAGTTATTTGACTTGAATTAGTCCACTCTTAACATATATACATAGAAGAAACAATAAATTGACTGTACTTACCTATACACACACACACACACACACACACACACACACACGGAATTACAAAAGAAGTCATGGATTTAAAGAGATTCATGGGGATGCAGGATGAGTTGGAGAAGGGTGAGTGAAGGATGGAAATTATATAAATGTGGTTCTAATGTATAGAAGTCTAAAGTTTTAATTAAAAATAACAGAATTATACCATCTTTAAGAAAATGGATGGAAATGGAAATCAAAATGTCAAGTGAAATAAGCCAGACCCAGAGAGACAAATCTAACATACTTTATCTTACATGCAGAATTTATATATGAATATATACTGCACACACACACTGTGTCTGGCATAAAATTATAATGTCTGTGAAGAGGTTAGAACATGCCCAAACCAAGGGAAGAGGAGTTATTTTCCAGCAGCCACATTGGGATGCTCACAACCCCTTGTAACTCTTGCTGCAAAGGCATCAGACAGGCTGCATGGATGTCAAAGAAAGGATCTGAAAGATTATGAAAGTCCCTGACAACCCGAGTGGAACCAAACCAATTATTCCGTGTCTCTGTTTATTCAAGTGCATGAAATGGCACTCTGTGGGAGGATCAGACGAAGTAGACGACAGTTCCGTTGCACACCCAGCTCAAAGCTGTCTAGTGAGCCATTAAGAGTTTGTCTTCCTTGTCCCTTCTTTCTGAGTGTCTTGGAGGCAGGAACCCCCTGTCTTTGTCTCTGTCTCATCCCCAGTGTGTTAGCAGGCTGCCTGGCTCACTTAAACACTCAGTGAATTTTTCTTGAGTGAAGGGAGGAAATCTTGGCATTGAGGGCCATTACCAAAACTCCCAAAGGATGTTTTCCTTAGTTTTCGTTTTCCTTTAGAGTGTATTTGATAGTAGGCCGGAAGGGCAGAGCACTGTCTGACCACCAAGCTGGAGTGGTCACACAATGCACACAACTCCTCTCTCTTAAAGCCACATAGCACCTGGTCCAGAGAAGTGCAGTTTTGTGCCTCTGCTGGCCCCGCCATTCAGACCATACTGGGAATCCTCCTGCATCTGCTTGCAATCACTCGTGGCAGCACTCCTTGTGAGCAAGCTGAGGTTAACTGAACAAAAGACCAAGGTGTTATAAGGTGTGAAGTCCTCGCCCTTGTGCTTTTCATTCAGCTAAACACAGTTCAGCCTTTTAAAATAAGACAATGTCCTAATGTCCCATTGGAGAAGCTGCCCTGAGGCATCTCAGCCATGACTGCTCCACCAGCTCCCATGACTGAAAGGACAAAGATAGATAGATAGATAGATAGATAGATAGATAGATAGATAGATAGATAGATGATAGATAGATAGATAGATAAGGCCTTCCATTCCACAAGGATTAATGTTTGAAAGGCTGGTATGTTTTCATCTTTCTTCAGTCTATGGAGAATAAAAACCAGTGGAAGTTGCGTACTGCACAAACATGGCCTCAGAATCTGCTTTATTGCCTTCCTAAGAACCACAGGGTAACACCAGTGCAAGGCTGAAGGAGTGTCCAGGTGGGGCAAATTCTCCCTAAGCCATCCCCCCAAAAAAAGTATCAGAGCAAGTGAAAAGGTTTGAAAGGATTATCTAGTGTGGCCTCCTAACTTTACAGAGTGAAAACTGAAACCAGGGTGAATGTTGGTCCACAGCAGTTTGAAGAAGTACGAAGTGTATCATCTCTTTGAGCTACCCTTTTTCCTTTAATTGAACATGTGAGAATTTTAAATGGATCTATATGCTTCTCAATGGGTTACAATCATTGAGCCCAAGAATCCTGTTACTGGCTGCCTTGAGTACTTCAATTCACCTTCTGTGTCTCCTTCTATGCGTTTAGACCTGAAAGAAACATGAAATGATGTTCTTGTCACAGCAAAGCAAATCCCTTTGAATGACTCTTTATGTCGAGAGAGAAAAATAACGGGCAGAGAAACTAGGAGTTAGGGAAGCAGGAACAGAAAGGAGGAGTTGGCATTAGTCGTCTTATGAACTGGAAATGTGTGCCCTTGCTCTTATTTTGTCCCAATAAAGCGTGGCCTTTGGTTGCTGTCTTCTAGCTTAGGGTGCAGAAACAAGAGTCCCAAGGTTAACTGACCCTTTCCCAGACAGCTCATCCATTCCGCATGCTCATTTACTTTTGTGAGAGCAGAGTTCTGGGATCAGTCAAATCTGATGGTGCTGCTGATTCTACCTGTGGAAGATGATTTCCTGTTACAAGCCCCTGCGTGGGCTTCTGAAATCCTGGGTTAAGTGTTTTCTCTAGATTTAGAAATGGCGGGCTTCCCCTCAGGAGACGACATGGAAACTGGAGCAGAGATTGACCCTGTGGGTTGCAAAGCGTAAGTTCATAACAGAGAAAAGCATTGGAGGCAGCTGAAAGGATAGTTTATCTTTCAAGATACCATTATTGTTATTTTTCTGTTGTCAGATTTCTCAATCCCGGCACAGCTGACATTTTGAGGCAGATATTTCAATAGGTGGAAAACTTTCCTGGCTTTCTGAAACAGTGTGTAGAGTAGCTGCCTGGTCTCAACCGTGTCAGCAGGAAATCTTACCTTTTAACAATGTGTCAACTTCAAAGGCCTCCAGGTGCTGCCAAAAGTCCTCTGAGAGTAAAACTCCTGTATAGCCAAGAGTCCCGAGAGTTCAGCTGTGTTTCAGAGTTCATGAAAAACCAAACCAAAACGAAAACATGGTTTAAACCAATAGCCGCCACCTTGAGTTCCAGACTGCCTCTGTCATTACTACACGGCAGTCACCCTGAGCCCAGAGCCCAGTTCTCTCACCTTTTCTTCCTCTGGTTCATAAAGATTTATCCCTCATTCCCCCCAGCTTGAAATCCTCTGCTTTGGTTTCAAGAGATCCAGAACGGTATACAAAGATATAAAAGGAGAGCAAGAATCAACAGAGATACAAGCTGAAATGAGGCTGTAAGGACACTGGAGTCTGGTCCTGGAGAGAAAACCTCAACCCCGACTCCCTGCCTTCAGAAACCTTCTTCCTCTCCTGTGCTTTCTCGTGCGAGCCTCCCTCTGAATCTGGTTTTCATTTGCACACCCTCTCTCAGCCATGAGCCTCGTTTCTTCTCATAGATAATTTGACTTGATTACCTTCTGAAAGGGCAGACGGAGCCAAGGAGCCTGGACTCACTTATATGTCAGTCTTAGAACTGACTTAATTTGGGTTGAGCAGCCCCTCCCCCTCCAGGAATGGCTGTGAGCTTAGAGTCCAACTCCCCTGGGAAGAGCTAGTAGACCCTGGGCCCCTCCCTCTCCATCTAACTTAGGTTAAGTGTGCCTTTGTACATAGAAAAGCTGACACCGGCTGACAGAAAATCAACAGTAGCCGAAAGGAACACAGAAGTAGCCACTTGACCAGGATTGATTTGGGCTTCTGCCATCAAGCTAGCTCCAACTAAGGCAGAAAACCAACCTCTGAGATTGCTAAAACTCAGGTTGTTGATGCCATGAGCACACGGCTCCCTGAGCCCCTGAACTGAACTTTTCAAAAACATTTTTTCTTACCGCACTTGGCACAAACAGAGGTGTTTGGGGACCACTTGATGGTTTGCTGTCTTGTCGCGCACAACCTGTTAGGACATGGCATCATAAATGGTTTTTGCCATTGACCCAGAAATTATGTAAACTCTGAGAGTAGTCATTCTTTGTGTTGTAAAATACTATAGGACCAGATCCTTCTAAAACAAGTGACATATGGTCACCTCACTGTAACTCCTCCTGTCCATGTCCCTGAACGGCGTCCTTCAGGATTCTGCTTCCATGCAGATTTTTAAATTTCAAATCTTCCATTCACTCTAAACCTGTTTTGCTATGGCTACCAAATATGCTTTTTCAACTAGGCTAATTAAACTGAGTTTTGCTGGAAATTTCATTTGTATTTTATGGGAATGTCTTCCGTCAGAGGCTGTCCTTCCGGTGCACTGAGCATCCATATAATTTTCCTTCCTTAGGGTGGGGGTGGTAATTGGCAGCAGGGCTCTAACTATGCTAAAGGCACGCTCTGTGTCTGACCTTCAACTCTAGCTCCATTTCATCTCCTATGAATGTCTCACATAATTAATATTGCTTGTTTGGCTTCTTAAAACTTCTAGTCCGGATCTGGTTTGAGATATCCTGCTTTATGATCATTCGTATTTTGAATTTGTTAATCTGATATAGATTTGAGACTTCTGTTACTTCAAAGGACCTGTAGTGGCTGACTGTGATGGGGCATGCTTGCCGTACATACCGTTATTTGGTGAGATCTGTCTTATAGAAACAGAGTTGTGAGCTGCTAGGGAGCTGGCTCAATTGGTAAGATGCTTGTGGCCTGAATGTAAGGTCCTGATCTGATCCTCAGCATCCATGGAGAAGCCTAGTACAGCAGGCATCTATAAGCCCTGAGATGGAGGACACCGGCCGAGACAGGTCACTCTTAGGGAGCCCTTTGCTCAACCAGTATACCAACGTTCAATTGGTAAGATGCAGATTTTGTGAGACATCTTGTCTTCAAAAAAGCCTATGGAGTCGGATGGAGAACTATATTTGGCATCAATCTTTGGCTTGCAGGTATTCATGCACAAGCACATTCACCCCCTACTTATTCTCTCTCTCTCTCTCTCTCTCTCTCTCTCTCTCTCTCTCACACACACACACACACAGAGAGAGAGAGAGAGAGAGAGAGAGAGAGAGAGAGAGAGAGACAGAGACAGAGAGAGACAGAGACAGAGACAGATGCAGACAGACAGACAGACAGAGACAGAGCAACAGAGAATCAACTGTTATAGTTTAAAATGTCATTTCCTTCTTTGAGATTAGGAGATGTTTTACTCATTCCCTGTTTTAACAACCAAAACAGGGTCCAAATCAGAAGAGGTATTTGATGTTAAATTGTTTTGGGGGGCTTAGAAATATTTTGGCATGCCGGGCAGTGGTGGCACACACCTGTAATCCCAGCACTCTGGGAGGCAGAGAGCGGCGAATTTCTGAGTTCGAGGCCAGCCTGGTCTATAGAGTGAGTTCCAGGACAGCCAGGGCTATACAGAGAAACCCTGTCTCAAAAAAAAAAAGAAATATTTTGGCTTTTAAAATAAACATTGCTTGTAAGAGATCTTAGGTCTGAGCATAGAAGAGTCAGTGAGAAGGTAGAGACACTTGCCACTAAGGCTTAGAACCAGAGTTTAAACTCCAGCACCCACTTGGTGGAAAGACACAGCAACTCTAGCAAATTGTCTCCTAAGTCTCTAGTATGTGTACACACACATATGCAAAAGAAATAAATGCAATGAAACATTAAATTTGAACACACATTTGAAAGTACATATAAAATTAACAGAAGTTTAAATTTGCCATAAATCTTATGCATCTTCAAGCAAGTAACTTTGTTACCCATTTATTTAACCTATTTCTTCATGTACCAAGTCTCTATGAACCTACAGTCTGACACTACACTGCCTATAAAGAGCTTAGTCCAGAACCTTATGATCGGCACTCAACAGAAGTAACCTGTTATGAATATCACCATAAATATTGACATCAATGGTTAACTGAAGTAAGAAAAGGCAGAAGGGAAAATATAATACATCTCGGGAAAAATAACCACACATCTCCTAAAAAGTCCAAAGTTCTAACGAAATGAGCTTAGATTTTCAAATACTTTGTTTTTCAAAGCTGTGTATTTGTGTGGAGAGGTGGGTGGATGGTGACATCTTGGGAGTGAATGTATAGAAATGGTTTTGAACATTCAGATTTTAACGGGTTACCTCACTCTGACAATTGAAATGAACCAGTGAAGTTAAGTAGTATCTGGGGGGTCGGGGGCGGGGGGGGGGGTGATCCATGGTTCAGAAATACCCAGCCTGTGTCACATGCTCTTGGTTCAAGGTTGTGAAAATTAATTGTAGGAATGTTACTTTCTTCTTTTTGGCTGGCAAGTGAAAAGGCCAAAGCTCGGGATTGTTGGGAGTGACAGCCCAATTAATCAGGCTCCAAGCCTCACACTAGGTACAGAGCTTACCAGGGACTGGGGAAAGCTTTAAATGACCCCTTTGTCCTCAGCAGCACCAAAGTGAAATTCCTCAAGGATCACTTGCTTGTTGGCACCTGGTTTCCACCCTGCAAAGCTGTAGGACAAAAAGTTCTTTGGCAAAAGAGACCAGGTTGTACTTTTATGTCCCCTGAAAGAAATAAATAACAGTTGTAATTTTGCAGGAACACAGCAGGCTTATCAAAATACACTGAGCCGCTGGCAGGTATCTCTCTAGGAACAACTGAATCCAATTAGACTTACAAAAGCTGCCAATGTCCCTTAAAAGGCCAGAAGTAAAGGCCCGGAATCAACTCCTACAATAGATGAGAAATAGAATCCTATTCAGATCTCCCTCCTTATACCTCCCAAATTTCTTAAATCAGCAGAAGGTTCTTAAGAATCAGATACAGAATAACTAGGTAGAATTAAACATTAGAGACAACACTATCAGACGCAGGATGAGACTGATGATGGCATCTTTTTTTTTTAAAGAGTGATATTATTTTTGCATTTATTTATGTATTTATTTATTCATTTTTACATCCTAATATCTGATCCCCCTTTCCTCCAAGTTGTCCTCTGCCACAACTCCTTCTCCCAGTCTTCCTCCCCTTTTCTTTTGAGAATGGGGAGGTCCCCCCGAGTGTCATCCCATCTTGGCATACCAATTCTCTGCAGGACTAAGCACATCCTCTCCCACTGAGGCCAGACAAGACAGCCCACTTAGGGAAATAGGATCCACAGCAGGCGAAAACAGATTGAGGAACAGTCCCTGCTCTGATTGGTGGGGCATCTGCGATTAAGTGGCACAGCTGCTACATATGTGCAGGAGTCTAGGTCTAACCCATGCTAGATTTTTGGTTGGTGGTTTGGTCTCTTGGAGACATCAAGTGTCTAGGTTAGTTACTTCATGTTGGAAGTCCCTATCCTCTTCACAACTCTCAATCCTCCCTCCAACTCTTCCATAAAACTGCAGAGCTGGGTCTCTACATCTGTTTCCATCAGCTGCTGGATAGAGCCTCTCAAAGAACAATTATGCTAGGATCCTGTCTGCAAGCATAATAGAATCTCATTAGTAGTGTCAGGGGTTGGTTCTTGCCCATTGAATGGATCTCGATTTGGGCCAGTCATTGGCTGATCATTTCCTCCACCTCTGCTGTATTTTTGTCCCTAAGCATCTTGTAAGCAGGACATAATTTGGGTCAAATACTTGGTGGGTGGCCTGCTATCCTTCTCCCTCCATTGTGAGTAATTCCTGGCTACTACTGAAAGTGGCCTCTTCCTGCTCCACATCCTCCATTGTTAAGAATCAGACCTGGGACTGGGTGGGGGCAGGACCCAGGGGGTGGTCTGTAGGGGGTGAACAGTGGCATCTTATTTCCCTCTCCACCTCCATCTTATCTTCCTCTTCCCCCTGGATCCTAGATGGGCTAGCAGCAGACGCCTGTGAACATGCCTCTTCCAAAGCTGATGATCAGTTTAGAGGTATCTGCTTTACAGAGCTTATGCAGTATTTCTGAACACTTTATCTCAATTGTTCCTGAGTATATTACTATGGGAAGGATTGGAGAATAGCCTGGGCATTGACGAACAAGGAAATTGAGGTTCACAAATGTTAAGTTATTGAGCCCTACTTCCCGGGACTTTTAATCCCAAAACTATTTTATGCTAGGTTAAGATGGAATTATTTCTAAAGACACACAGAGGACAGCTATATTGAATAATTTATCTGAAGTTATACAGGCATCACAGTTTAAATAACCAAGGCCACTCATTGGTGCTTATAGAAAATGTCAGAGTTGATGAGCTGTACCTTAAACCCTAAATGAGGTGAAATGTGCTTAATCTGTCTCTAACCTACATTGTGGATGCTTTAAAAAAATCCCTTACTATGTTCTTGACAACCTTATAGGCCATGTTATACTCGTTCAGATTTTATATCATTTAAACATTATGGGTTAAGTATCACTAATCTAATTTTTGATAGGCAGAATTGAGGTTTCACAACAACAGTCAAATATCCAACACATTTCTAAAAGCTAAACTCAGAGAACATAAATAACATTGTAGCTATTTATGGTTTGGCCCCAGTCTTGGCCTGGGTACAAGGCAAAGAAAGCTATTACATTTTTTTTCTAGCATGGAAATTACACCATAGGGCCTGAAGCATGCTAAGAAAACCTTCTACACTGAGCTACACCCCAGCCAAATTACATAAGAATCTAAATGATAGTCTCTGCTACCTTAACATCCATTCCCTGGATTCCAGTGTCCAGCTTTTCCATCATACAATTGGGACCTAAAATCTCTCATTCTTTGATGAGAAATAAAAAGACCCAGTTGCCAACCCCATATTTTTCACATGTTACAAAATCATAACAACAGTTGGCATACCTTGAAGAATGCTGTGGTTTTAATTCCATTCAACTCCTCTACAAACTTTGTGCAATTTGCCTTGGTCTCCATTGAATCTCCCCAGAGCAACTAAAAACAATACAGTTATCTACAGTAATGTGAACGGGATGACCATGGCCTGTCTTGCAAAGCACATTTCTGAAGACAGGAATGTTTTGTAATGAAGAAATCTTTATTTTGAATATTTTTCCACTAAAAAGAACAGCTTCTTGTCTAATGAGAAGACCCAGGAGCAACTAGTTTCCAGAAGCCTGATTAACTGACGTCCTCTGTAGCAGTATAGTGGGTCATCCTGTGTTCTATGAATCATGTCTGGTTTTCCACTTGCTCTGCCTCACTAGAGTAAGCACATCCACTTGATGCTCTAAATAAGCTGAGTAGCTGAGAGCAAGCTCAAAAGGATCCCTCTTCTATGCGCCATACATAGTGGTGGCTTCTGCTTCATGAAATGCCTTTATAGGACATCTGACCTTTTGCTTATACATCTCTGAAAACATAAACAAAGCATCAAACCAAATGTATATAAAGTTCCCCAACGATCCTCAAAGCATCATGCGTAGTAGTAGCATGGCATTCTGGTCAAGGATGGGCCATGTGTGCTTTTACATTCATTAGTTTGCATCACTTAAGAAGGTTGTAATCTTTAAAGCATATTCTGTGACATTCATTGAGCAACCAAGATGCCCATGCATTTTTCAGAACCTATCATCTCTGTTGCTGACACCTTGATCTGTTGGAATCCTGGCACACTAGATCACCATTTGCGGTTACAGGAATATTACCCTTCAGGGTGTGCACAGGCAGCACTCCCCCTCTTGGCTCATTTCATGTGACAGGAGATATTCCACAGTAAAGAAACCTGATTGAAGTTATTCAACCCAATCATTGCTAAACTGACATGATCCTGAGATTGTTCCAGGAAGCAATAGTGAACGCTTTCTAGTCCTAGATGTTCATGGAACATCAATTCCGCAACTCCAGATGAGAGAATTCTGTTTTCAAAGGTCTTCTTGTTTTCAAGTTGCAAGAGCACTCAATGAGTTGAAAGTGGCCACAGCTCACAGGGACCCATTTATTCTGCAGACATAATCCCAGCTCCTCCATCTGCATAACATCTTTGCTGATAGACACCTCATCCCTAGCACTAATACATCATTCCATTCTTATCCTACCTCAGTAGCGCTGGCTTAAGCCCTTTCTAAGGAAAAATTCTGGAAGAATAAATTAACATATACTGAAATAGAAATTTATAGGAAGAAAATAATATTTATTGAATTGAAAATCAATATAGTATTGGCTTTGGGTATTAAGTGGGATTTAAATTCTCTTATTCATTCTATTGTGTTTCTAGAATTGTCTATCATTGCTTTTAAAATAGAAAAATGGGCAATGAAAAGAGGAAAAGAAGATTCTAGAAAAGAAATACTGATCTCTTTAAAGGTTTTACTGCAAACGTGTCAATGCCCTCACTTACTTCTTTACTCTCTTGTGCAGCCCATTCAAACACTTTATTGAGATTCATAGTTTCTTAAATATCATTTGTTTTTCATTATATGGATGAAATCTTGGGGATAGTTTTACTTTACATACTTACCTGTGCCATCTGATATTATAAAACCTCACAAAAAAAAACACATCTCCTGACCCATGAGATTACTGTCTTATAACTACGCCATGGTTGCCCTAAACATTAGAACCATCTCAATTAACTGCAAGCTCTGCCCTCTCATGGTGCAGTGGCATAGGAATGCATAATCCTTACCTCTTGGAAATACTGCTAGATAATTTGACTTCAAGTTTGTTTTCCTTAGGGGAAATAAATCTCAATTATTTTCTAACATAATTAAATGAAATATATGTTTGAGAGATTATGGCTAAAAATTTGTCTTAAAATTATGCCATTCTGAATTATTCATGGAGTAATTTAGCACCCACAGGACACCAAGAGCAAGAAGTTCAATTTTGTACCCAATTCCATAATTCCAAATTTGTGCTTTATTGCTCTTCCCTCTCCTGTGACTTAAAAACCATGCTGTATAATGTTCGCTGCATGCCAGAAATTATGTATTGGGTAAAAAAATCAACTGAGCCCAATATATCTCTATTTTAATTCTCAGAGTTAATCTATACTCCTGTTGCCATAGATATTCAAGCCTGAATTTCTTTTCTTGTTTTGGTCTCTGGTTTCCATAGAAGACTCTCCTTAAATAAATTTGGAGACTTGCAAAGTCAGAATCTGATGCTTGGTTCTGTATGAAACTCTAATGCTGAGATGATGGTTATGGACAAGCAGGAGTTCCCTTGAGTCCAGTAGTTACCCGACAGTGTTTTAGTGAGCATGTCTTCTCATTCCATCAGTGAGACAAGAACCGTAGATGGGAATGGACTTTGTCCTTCCATTGCCTCCCACGGAGGACTTGAGAGCTTAGTCTTAATAGGTCTCTGGTTTCTTGTTGATGAAACTCTGGTAAAGCCCCTGGTGGTCAGGATCTAATAAAATGTCTTGCTTTGAAAGTGAACATTGTTAAAGAGAACAGCAATACTCTTAACATGTTTGAAAAAAACGGTTAATTTTTCTCTTCTCCTGAATGAAGCATAATGAACTTGTTCTCTGATTTTCACCTTGACAGGTAGGCCTGTGGGTTAACGACAGTGTGGGGGTTTCCTTAAGGACATCCCCTAGGGATTTTATCTCTTAATCTTGTTAGAGGGAGGGCCCAAGAAAGTTTTCCAGTTATAATTCTTCAGTAGGATTGACTCTGGAGTGGGCTCTGTCCCTAGACCACTTGTCTAGGTGACTGCAGTAGTTGCCATTCACCAATCAATCCTGAAGCAAGTTTGCCCAAAACTCACAAAACAACTTACAATTCTGAGAGTTGTCATTATTGAAACTGAAATTTTTAGGCCATTTTAACTTAACTTCACTTTTGATGGATAGGCAGGAAAGAGCTCATCCCTGATGATTTGGGATGAGGGAAAATGTCAGCCATGTAGCACCCGTTGATCACTGTATGAACCACAAAGATTTCATTAGCTTTATCCTGGCCAAGCTTCTTGGTCTGCAGGTTAAGCGGATGCAGGGATTTAACAGAGAAAGCTATACTTAATTATTGTATTCAGCATCAAAAGATGCATGTAAAACATTAGAGAAACCATGAATAGGTAATGGGATGGGCATGCAGAGAAAGCTATGCTGAATGATTGTATTCACCATCAAAAGATGAAAAGAAATATCAACAAATTGTGGGATAGCTAGAGATGTATAAAATAAACCTAACAGTATTCATAGAAGAGAAAGAAATGAAAATTATTTGAAGTTGTAATAAACAGCCAGCTATACATACTAGACTCTCAGAGAAGAGCACATGGGTTGAAAGTAGGAAACTTAAATTATTAACTTTGCCTGTGGGCAGATAAGGATAAGACCCTCACAGAGTTCTAGAAGAAATATAGATAGAAAAAGAAAGTAAAATAAAATATTTAAAACAATGGAAAACACATAGATTTCTGAAGCCATATTTATCATTCAACAATGAGAATGAAGTAATAATATGTATACTCAATTATAGGTTATGTCCAGGGAGACATAACTTAATGGTTAATAGCACATGCTGCTCTTGTAGAAGAGCTGGGCTAGGTTCCCAGCACACACATGGAGGCTCACATAGACTGCTCACTCGAGTCCTGGGGCATCCGATGCCTCTGTGAGCATTTGTATATATGTAGTATATATTCATATATATGAAAAAACACATACATTCATGTGTGCACTCAACGTTTAAAAAAAATGAGATCAAAAAAAAGGAATAAATGAAAGGTAATAGAATTTTCTAGTGCTCCTTGTTCTAATGAGTGCAGCAATAACTTTATTTACATAATTGCTGGAATATATTGGGTTAGACTAAACAATGAAGAAATGGATGAATAAAAAGGAATAAATTAAATACTTTGCTACAGGTATCTCTCTCCTACTTGTGAAGTAATACATTAGTTAAAATGAACATGTATTCATTGTAGATGTACATTGCATACTATGCATTTAAAGGTAGCATTCATGATATGTGCCAAATGTCTATACCCTATTTCAGTATCAATAAACAGAAAGAATATGTCATATTATGAGGTATATTGTCCTCATAACAACTTTAAAATCATCCTGAGCTATATAGATGCTACAAGTATTAGCAAACTTCATGCAGCATGGCATAGAATGTCTATGTGAGACTTTTCCTGGGTATGCAAAGCTGATGTAATTTGTCAGTCTGATTATACTGGTCCCTATGTGTAATTCAAATGCAATGGTAACTGGGAAGGCTAAGGTAGGAGAAACATGAGTCCAAGGCCAGTGTGCTATATAGAGCAACTTCGTGACCAGTGTGGGTTACGTAAGAACAGTTTTTCAAATACAAAGGACATGATCAGTCATGGTAACATTTCCATGTAAGGTCAGCATTTCCAACTACTAGGCAAGTAGGACACTGTCTGAAAAGAAAATTTCATTATTTAATATGCGAAAGAGAATTTTCATTGTATTATTAAAATCTATAAAACATATTTCTGAGATCAAATATCCAGTTATGAATGAAAACATTACATAAGGGATAGAAAATTTCTTCTGCTTTGGAAAGAGAACCTGGATACCATATGTAAAGTATCAAAATTAGATTTATTTCTGCTAAAATAAGGACAAGTCAAGGATGTACCTCAAGTTAATACCACTCTTAGTCAATATTTTATTTGAAGGTGTTACTAAGGTAATAAGTGCAGGAAAGGCATATAGCTTAGGAAAAACAATACAATTTTTGTTCATACATAACATAATGCACAGAAAATCTTAAACAATCAACCAGGAAATAATGCAAATAATAGCAGATGACAGGAAGATTGTAGAATACACAGTCAATATTCTTGGTCAATTACCTTCCCCTATTCCACAATAAAAGAGAGAAATTTGAAATGAAAAAACATAACACTACTTACATTAGTACCAAATAGTAAAACATGCATGCATAAATCTAACAAAATTCATATGAATCCCATATGCAGAGCAAAATAAAGTTCAAAATACTGATGAAAGCAGTAAAAATGTAGAGAAATGTGGAAATATGTTATAATCATGGGTAGAAAGCCTAATATTACCAAGATGTTTGCTTTTCCTAGCTTGATTATGGATTCTTCTTTGCCATCTCAGTCAAGATTTCAATAATTCTCTTTGCTTATAACATATTGGCTAAAGAATTCTAAAACTAGCATAGAAAAGTAAAAGGCAAAAAATAACTAATATTGAAAGACAAAGCCAAGTACATTAATAAAACACAATAGAAACCATAGTAATAGTGCCACATTAATACAGCCAGCTGGTTTTTTTACAAAGGAACAAAAACAATTCAATGAGAAATGGGTAGTCTTTTCCAGTTATACTTGAAGAAATGAAAAATACTCAATTATACTTGAAAATGCATCTTCATTTGAGATTTGTCTTTCTAATTGTAAAATTTAAAACCATAAAGTTTAGGATACAGCATGGAAGAAAACATAGTCAATCTTGTATTTAAAAGTGTTTTTCTATATAAACACTAAAAATGTTATGAAATGATTTTAAGAATTAATTTGAACTACATTTAAAAACATCCTGCCCTCTAAAGTACTATTTAAAGATGAGCTGAAAACCAACGCCAGAGAGAAAATAACCTACAAATGCATATCTGACAAAGGACTATTATCCGAATAAATAAAGGACATTTAAAACTATCACATTAGTAAAAGTATTAAAAACATGGAAATTAAAATAACAATTACATGCCAATATGTATGTACTGAAATAGTTAATATAGAAATCGCTAACTGTCAAATGCTGTTGTGGGCAAAGGCACACTCATTCATTGCTGTATATATGAAAAAACGACTCAACTAGTTTGGAAGACTCTCAGTTTTCTAAAGAATTAAGTCCACTCCCTTTACACACTTAGGAGTTGTACTTCTTGGTATTTATCAACTGAGTTCAGTTCTTTGTTTCACAGAAAAGCCTATACACAAATGTTAATGATTTTTCATTTATAATTTTCCAGTCTTAAAAGCAACCAAGAAGCTCTTCATTGGAAAAAACAAACAAATAAAACAAAGTAGTTCTGGGCACAAGTTATGTAAATGATATAAATAGATTCACATCTAAAAGGCATGGAAGAACCTAAAGAAATGTTTATCAATGTGTGAAAGAGAAAGACTATTAAAATCTATTTAAGTTCTAATGTATTGTACCGCTTGTAACCATAAAACATTTGGAAAGTATGTTTTGTTTTGTTTTGTTTTGTTTTGTTTTGTTTTGTTTTGTTTTTAAAAAAGAAAACTGTTCAACCTTGGAATTCAGTGGGAAGTCTTACACATAATCCCCAAAGCGTGATTCATAAAAGAAAACTGGTATGTTGAATTTCATACAAATGTAAAGCTTTTTCTCTGGAAAAGATCATTATATGAAGATAAGTAGGAGCTACACACTAGGAGAACACTGTGTATATCACAAATAAACTAAAATATACCAAAAACTCAGAGGCCCTGCTACTAAAATAAAAAGCAATACAGTAGGAAATTAAAAGAAGATAAGAAAGAGATTACACTGAAAATCTTATACAAAGAGAAAATAAGCATATGAGAAACAGGTAACATCATTAGGCATTAAGAATGCCCATCAAGACCACAATTGTATATAGATAGATATATAATAACTAATACACACATTACATTTATATATGTATTTACATATAAAATATGTAATTACATAAATATATGTAATGTGTGTGTATGTGTATGTGCATTAGAACATTCTAAACACCATTGCCAAAATCAACTTAGAGTTGAAAAGGGTCCATTTTATTTTGACTCCTGGTTCCAGGGGAGCAGAGTCCACCATGGTAGGGAAGGCAAGCCAACTGCTAGGAAAGCATGGAAGCAGGGCAGAAACCTGGAAACTGGATGATATTTTTTCCACATATGAAGCAGCGGAAAGAGAGAAAGGATGGGGAGGGAGACTATAAACCCTTAAAGGCCAACCAAGCTTTCAAATACCTGTGAAGAGCTCTCTTTCAAACCATGATGAGTTCAAATAGCAGAATATTTAAAAGTATGATACAGTTATACAATGGAATTATTTTCAATAATAAAATAATCAATTATTGATGTAGGCAACAAATTAAAAAGGTTGGAGAGCATTATACAAAAAGAGAGGGCAGTGTGAAAATAGGAATTGTCAAATATAATTTCATTTTGATAATGATATTTGAAACAAAAAGATATAGAAATGGAAAAAAGTAATTGTCCAAGGTTATAGCTAATAAAAGCAGAGAAATAACTTTTTATGAAACCTAGTGATATGATTAGCTTTATGGTTATCATTACACAAATCTGCAGACAAGAGAAGGAAAAATAAAATCCAATCAATGAATATTCATTTTCATTATTATCAAATTTTTACTTTTGAATTTAAATTATTATATAAGTAAAGTTACTGAGGGCACCTGGAAGACAGCGAAGGACTCCTCTGGCTTTATTTGCAGCTTCCTGTGAGTCTATAACTGTTTTAAAATGAAAATATTTTAAGTTATATGTCCTAGCATGTACTATACATTTACATAGACATCAAATGAAAAATTCTAGAGTTGAAAAAGTCCCATTACTGAAATGAATAGTTCACAAAAGTGGCTTGGAAATAGTCTTGAGTCGTCAAAACAGCATGGAGACAGGGAGCAGCTGCCCTGAGACCTGTGGACAGCAGCAGTCATCTCCCTGGGCATGAGAGGAGTTGTGAGGGAGAGAACAGGAACAGGGGAGAAGAACAAAAAGAATATTAGAATAAATATTAGCACCAAACTTGGTGAATAAATCAAAATGCACATTGAAGATGTCCAATGAACTCCAAATATTGTAATCACCACGTTTCACATCTTGATAAATGATAAATTATCAAAATCTTACAATAGATTATATCAGAAAATGACTCATATATAAGGAAATTATTATAAGATTATCTCCTGGATTTTTACAAAAATTAAAGAAGATCATAAGGTAATAAAATAAAAAAAAACTTTAAAGTACATGAGAAAGACATCAACCAGGAATTTTACAGCAAGCAGATCTCTCCCATAGAGATGAACACAGACCAGTGTATTTCCAAGTAAACACAAACAGACACTTCATTGTAGTGAATCTTCCATATGAATGCTTGACAGAACTTTTCAAGTTAAAATACAATGACTGTTATAAGTGAATGAATACATTTTACATTCTTGGGGAGGGTAGAGTTGAAAGAGACAAGGATTAAAGTTAGCCTCAGCCACATAGTAAGATTATCTCGCAACAAGACAAATAAAAAATAGAGATTTAAATATACAATATCTTGAAATTCTAATTTGGGGTATACATTAATTTTTAACATACAACTAGATTACTAAATTAAATTAAAATGAATACTTTCATGGTATCAGCTATGTTTTTAGTGGGTCTGGATGGCTAAATAGTCTACTGCACTGAATTCAGCAATATTTCTTCTTCTTCTTCTTTTTTTTTTTTTACCATTCTATGTGTTAGCAATAGGCACATCAATAAATAATTTAAACAAAAAACAGTTCTGGGGTTGATGAAATTGTTCAGTGGGTAAAGGTGCTTATTGTGCAAGCTTGGTGACCTGAGTGCAACCCCTGGAATCCATCTAAATTTGGACAGAGAAAATTGATTCCACAAAGTAGAGTTCTGTTACTTCTATATATTTGCTGCGTGTGTGAGGGGGTGTCAAATCTTGCCCTCGCAATACACTAATGGTAACATTTTTTAAAAAAATAAAAATTCCATACAGTAGAATAAAATGCATAAACTACTTTAGATTGATACAACAAATGGAGAGCAAAGTCTGTCTGTAAACTGAAGGGTATTGCTTAACGAGCTTAAAATTCACTGGTATAACCTCATATTTTTGGTCTGAGAACTCAACACTAGAAAGCCAGTCTTCTCAAATTGAGTTA
This sequence comes from Apodemus agrarius, assembly GCA_964023405.1. Taxonomy (NCBI): domain Eukaryota; kingdom Metazoa; phylum Chordata; class Mammalia; order Rodentia; family Muridae; genus Apodemus; species Apodemus agrarius. Next base: position 33,317,205 of record OZ030012.1, on the reverse strand, counting down.
TTGATTTAAATACAATCTGTACCAAAATTCAAGTGGGATTTTTATTGAAATTGTTGAGTAAATGACTCAGAAGAGCTAAAATGATTCTTTAAAAGAAAAATAGAAGACATTGACTATAAGATCTACTATAAAGGTACAGAATTAAAGACAGAATTACTAACACAAAGGTGCATATATACATTCATGTACCAGATCAATGTAAAGAAGAGAAATAAGTCTACAAACAATCCTTTGATTTTATATAGTCAATTGATCTTTTGACCAAACATATAAAAGTAATTTGATGAAAAGAGTACTCGCTGTGAGAATGTTAGGTCAGTTAAACACCCATAGTCAGAAGAATGAACTCAAGGCATCATCTATATTATAGGAAAGCATCTAACTAAAAAATAGATCATAGAGTAAAATATAAGAGCCAGAAGTATAAACATTTTAGACAAAATATATAGGAAAATATCCTTCTGACAATGAAACAAAGCTAACAAAATAAAATCCATGAAGTCAGAAAAAAGTGTAACTTGGAAATCATCAAAATCAGGAAAGAAGATAAGGAAAGCAAGAGAAAGGCAAACCTCTTGCTTTGAAAGTCACATTTCTGGCAGTCTTCAGTAGGAAGAACTAGAATCAACAGCACAGCTCTTTGCAAATGTGGTTGGGAAATATGCACTTAGGCAGGCTCAACTCAAGTTCAGGTGTCTACTAACGTAGAGAGTAAGGGCAGATAGGTCCTAGATGTGGTGGGTTGTAGGTAATTTGGTCAGCACAATTGTCTCTGTCTACTTGATTGACCCCTGAAGCCCTTCTCACTATCATTTCTGCCAGTCTTCTCATGTGTTTTGTTTGAAGACAAAGTCTCTGTTGGGACCACTCCTTCAGCTTGGGTCCTAGGATTGAAAAAAGAGTATTGTGTAGCCAACACAAGGAAGCTGGAATGGATATAGATGGGAAATTCGTCATTTTATCATCAGTCACATAAATTAGGCCATTTATTGATAAAGCAAACAATCTAGTGACATTACACTGACACTGACATTTATACCTGAACTTGCTACCAAAAGTGTTAATTGTTTCTTATTTAGTTTTCCTTTATTTAAAAGTAGGTATTAACTGTATGGTTGGCACTCAACAGACAGAGAAACTTGAAAAACTACATACTATATGTGTCCTAAAGGAAGAGCAATAGGAAGCTCCCACAAATCAAAGGGTAGGGTTATTATTCCAGTGGCAAAATAGACACCATGCATGGAAAAAATAACTAAAAGTAAGTTAATTAAATATACATAACCGCCCATGAAAGTCAGTGATCTACAGCTTTATCCATAGATGTATATTTATAAAAATAAATATCGACATTAACTCAGCCAAAAGTATTTTGAAAATAAAATTGATGGCTTTTCAGCCCATAATTGGATGGAAATAGATATCACCAGTTATCAATGATTTAACTAGAACTGGCTAGGCCCTAGCAATGAATGTGAAAGTTACAGAATGTGGTACTGACTACAAGCAAGACTGTGGCAGTCATCCCTGTTCCTGCCTTAGATTCATTCCAATGTGCCATCATCTGAGGACTGATTTCTCAAATATTTTCACAAGTGGTTTATGTTTTTTGCTTCCAGTAGACATTGATTAGGCAAGATCCATTAAAACATTTCTTCCCGTCAGGCAGTGGTGGCAGATGCCTTTAATCTCAGCACTTGGGAGGCAGAGGCAGGTGGATTTCTGAGTTCGAGGCCAGCCTGGTCTACAGAGTGAGTTCCAGGACAGCCAGGACTACACAGAAAAACCCTGTCTTGAAAAAAACCAACCAACCAACCAACCAACCAACCAACAAACAAACAAACAAACAAAACATTTTTTCCCAGTCTGTTGAGTCAGTCATTGTTGTGGTGAGTTTTTGGCTGAACCACTTTGTGCTTCCTGCAGGTTGAACCTGTGCACCTGCCCAGGAGATATCTTGGATACAAGAATGCAAAACACGTACACACACACAATTTAATTTTAAAATGCCTTAGCTATCTCAAAGGCTTAGCACTCATCAAACTTCCTCTGCCACCCTAGGCCCAAATGGGGAAGTAGCCAGTGGCCACTTACATGAAAACTCATATGGCTGGTTGGCTTTATCTCCTGCCCCTATTGTGCCCTATTCTTCCTGAGTCCCCCAATTCTCCCTGTGTCTTACACAAGCAATCTAAGTGTCCCTCCCATGCCCAACCATTGGCCACTGACATCTTTATTAATAGATCATAAACCAATTGGGAACAAGGTCCCTCAGCATCTAGACACACAGATTTAAACCAATCTCCAACAAGTTATTTCATAAGTTCTTTGCTAATCCACCAGGGTTGGTAGTGTTGACAGTAGTAAGGACTCTGTGCACTGAGTACACACTATGACAAACGATCTGCTCCAGGAGTCTGATGGGTGAGTTCAACATCATGGAAAACTGATGCTATTCCCAAACAAGGTGCCAACAGCCTATTAAGAACCAAGAGAACCAAACTACAGCACTCCATGAATATACTCCACAGGGGTGTCAGAAACCAGAATACCAAATGACAAGGAGCCTAAGAGACTTCAAGGGCAATATTCATAGATCCAAGATGAAGGCAAAAGATAGATTCAATACAATCCCCATCAAAATCCCAACTCAATTCTTCATAGACTTAGAAAGAACAATTCTCAAATTCATCTGGAATAACAAAAAACCCAGGGTAGCTAAAACTATCCTCAACCAGTAATAGAACTTCTGGGAGAATCAGTATCCACAACTTCAAGCAGTCCTACAGAGCAATTGTATTAAAAACTACATGGTATTGGTACAGTGATAGGCAAATAGATCAATGGAATAGAATTGAAGACCTGGAAATGAACCCACAGAATTATGGTCATTTGATCTTTGACAAAGGAGCTACAACCATCCAGTGGAAAAAAGATAGCCTTTTCAGCAAATGGTGCTGGTTCAACTGGAGGTCAGCATGCAAAAGAATGCAAACTGATCCATTCTTATCTCCTTCTACTAAGCTCAAGTCCAAGTGGATCAAGAACCTCCACATAAAACCAGACACACTGAAACTAATAGAAATGAAACTGGGGGAACCAGCAGGTAGCAGGTCAGCCATACGTAGCCAGCCTGCCAGGTGCTGAGACCCTGCCAGCGGAACCAGGTACCAGAGACAGCCCGAGTTTAAGACCTCCGGGGACCCAGGTCTGGGGCAGGAACTGCGCACAGCCTAGCGGTTTGGAGTTCAGCGGCCGTGCCTGAGCTCTGCGCTCGCAGGCCAGACCCCCGAACCCCCTGCAGGCAGCGCCATCTTGTCTGCAGCATCCCATCCAGCCGGTAGCGGATCAGCCAGACCTAGCCAACCCGTCAGGTGCTGAGACCCTGCCGGCAGAACCAGGTACCAGAGACAGCCCGAGTTTAAGACCTCCGGGGACTCAGGTCTGGGGCAGGAACTGCGCACAGCCTAGCGGTTTGGAGTTCAGCGGCCGTGCCTGAGCTCTGCGCTCGCAGGCCAGACCCCCGAACCCCCTGCAGGCAGCGCCATCTTGTCTGCAGCATCCCATCCAGCCGGTAGCGGATCAGCCAGACCTAGCCAACCTGTCAGGTGCTGAGACCCTGCCGGCAGAACCAGGTACCAGAGACAGCCCGAGTTTAAGACCTCCGGGGACGCAGGTCTGGGGCAGGAACTGCGCACAGCCTAGCGGTTTGGAGTTCAGCGGCCGTGCCTGAGCTCTGCGCTCGCAGGCCAGACCCCCGAACCCCCTGCAGGCAGCGCCATCTTGTCTGCAGCATCCCATCCAGCAGGTAGCAGGTCAGCCAGACCTAGCCAACCCGTCAGGTGCTGAGACCCTGCCGGCAGAACCAGGTACCAGAGACAGCCCGAGTTTAAGACCTCCGGGGACTCAGGTCTGGGGCAGGAACTGCGCACAGCCTAGCGGTTTGGAGTTCAGCGGCCGTGCCTGAGCTCTGCGCTCGCAGGCCAGACCCCCGAACCCCCTGCAGGCAGCGCCATCTTGTCTGCAGCATCCCATCCAGCCGGTAGCGGATCAGCCAGACCTAGCCAACCTGTCAGGTGCTGAGACCCTGCCGGCAGAACCAGGTACCAGAGACAGCCCGAGTTTAAGACCTCCGGGGACGCAGGTCTGGGGCAGGAACTGCGCACAGCCTAGCGGTTTGGAGTTCAGCGGCCGTGCCTGAGCTCTGCGCTCGCAGGCCAGACCCCCGAACCCCCTGCAGGCAGCGCCATCTTGTCTGCAGCATCCCATCCAGCCGGTAGCGGATCAGCCAGACCTAGCCAACCCGTCAGGTGCTGAGACCCTGCCGGCAGAACCAGGTACCAGAGACAGCCCGAGTTTAAGACCTCCGGGGACTCAGGTCTGGGGCAGGAACTGCGCACAGCCTAGCGGTTTGGAGTTCAGCGGCCGTGCCTGAGCTCTGCGCTCGCAGGCCAGACCCCCGAACCCCCTGCAGGCAGCGCCATCTTGTCTGCAGCATCCCATCCAGCCGGTAGCGGATCAGCCAGACCTAGCCAACCTGTCAGGTGCTGAGACCCTGCCGGCAGAACCAGGTACCAGAGACAGCCCGAGTTTAAGACCTCCGGGGACGCAGGTCTGGGGCAGGAACTGCGCACAGCCTAGCGGTTTGGAGTTCAGCGGCCGTGCCTGAGCTCTGCGCTCGCAGGCCAGACCCCCGAACCCCCTGCAGGCAGCGCCATCTTGTCTGCAGCATCCCATCCAGCAGGTAGCAGGTCAGCCAGACCTAGCCAACCCGTCAGGTGCTGAGACCCTGCCGGCAGAACCAGGTACCAGAGACAGCCCGAGTTTAAGACCTCCGGGGACTCAGGTCTGGGGCAGGAACTGCGCACAGCCTAGCGGTTTGGAGTTCAGCGGCCGTGCCTGAGCTCTGCGCTCGCAGGCCAGACCCCCGAACCCCCTGCAGGCAGCGCCATCTTGTCTGCAGCATCCCATCCAGCCGGTAGCGGATCAGCCAGACCTAGCCAACCTGTCAGGTGCTGAGACCCTGCCGGCAGAACCAGGTACCAGAGACAGCCCGAGTTTAAGACCTCCGGGGACTCAGGTCTGGGGCAGGAACTGCGCACAGCCTAGCGGTTTGGAGTTCAGCGGCCGTGCCTGAGCTCTGCGCTCGCAGGCCAGACCCCCGAACCCCCTGCAGGCAGCGCCATCTTGTCTGCAGCATCCCATCCAGCCGGTAGCGGATCAGCCAGACCTAGCCAACCTGTCAGGTGCTGAGACCCTGCCGGCAGAACCAGGTACCAGAGACAGCCCGAGTTTAAGACCTCCGGGGACGCAGGTCTGGGGCAGGAACTGCGCACAGCCTAGCGGTTTGGAGTTCAGCGGCCGTGCCTGAGCTCTGCGCTCGCAGGCCAGACCCCCGAACCCCCTGCAGGCAGCGCCATCTTGTCTGCAGCATCCCATCCAGCAGGTAGCAGGTCAGCCATACTTAGCCAGCCTGCCAGGTGCTGAGACCCTGCCGGCGGAACCAGGTACCAGAGACAGCCCGAGTTTAAGACCTCCGGGGACTCAGGTCGGGGGCAGGAACTGCGCACAGCCTAGCGGTTTGGAGTTCAGCGGCCGTGCCTGAGCTCTGTGCTCGCAGGCCAGACCCCAAACCCCCTGCAGGCAGCGCCATCTTGTCTGCAGCATCCCATCCAGCCGGTAGCAGGTCAGCCAGACCTAGCCAGCTTGCCAGGTGCTCAGACCCTGCCCACAGAACCAGGATAAGCAACAATTCTTGTTTATTAAGAAGAGTGAGGACCAGCTATAGCGGCAGGCCTCCATATTGCAACCAGGACACAGCTGGAAAGGTGCAGATAGAGACTCCGCCTGGGGCTAGAGCAGGGAGAGCTGCTAAGCTCTCGCCCACAGGCGGGCCCAGGCGCCTAGGATCTGCAGCACGTCCCTGCGAGCTTAGGCCGTGCACCGAGGCAACCGGCACCACCCAGCTCCCCAGGAGCCCGGACCAGCGATAGCGGCAGGCCTCCATACTGCAACCAGAACACAGCTGGAAAGGAACAGGTAGACAGATTCCATCAGGGGCTACCACGTGGGGGGATCTGCTAGGCTCTCGCTACTAGGCAGGCCCAGCAGCACCTGCCGAGTCTCTGCTGCACTCCCCCACACTTCCCGGAGACCTCAGGCCGTGCACAAAGTCAGTGGGTGGCAGCCAGCTCGTGATCCCGTTGAGCAGCAATCACGCATAACCACCAGTAGAGAAACAACAGGTAAGCCCAGCCTCATAGGAGATTCAAACACCAGCCAGTGACAACAAGGTCAACTAACACCAGAAATAACCAGATGGCAAAAGGTAAACGAAGGAATGTCACTAACAGAAATCAAGACAACATGACAGCATCTGAACCCAGTTCGCCAACAACAGGAAGCCCTGGATACCCCAAAACACCAGAAAAACAAGACTTGGATATAAAATCACTGGTCAGGATGCTGGTAGCTGAACACATAGAAAAATCTCGTAAAGAAATAGAAGAGAAAATGGATCAAAAGTTAGAAGCCTTTACAAGGCAAATACAAAAATCACTTCAAGAAATGCAGGAGAAGATGGATCAAAAAGAAGAAGACAATAAGGAGGAAAGACAAAAATCACTTAAAGAAATACAGAAGAACGTGGGCCAACAAGTAGAAGCTATGAAAGGGGAAACACAAAAATCTATCAAAGAAATACATGAAAACACAATCAAGCAAGCGAAAGATCTGAGCACATCCATCCAGGCACTAAAAACAGAAGTAGAAACAACTAAGAAATCGCAGAGGGAGACAACATTGGAGATAGAAAACCTTGGGAAGAAATCAGGAGCCATAGATGCAAATATCAACAATAGAATACAAGAGATAGAAGACAGAATATCAGAAGCCGAAGATACCATAGGAACCATTGATTCAACAGTCAAAGAAAATACTAAATGCAAAAAGGCTGTAACCCAAAACATCCAGGAAATCCAGGACACAATGAGAAGACCAAACCTAAGGATTATAGGTATAGACGAGAATGAAGATGTACAAGTTAAAGGGACAGCAAATATCTTCTACAAAATTATGGAAGAAAACTTCCCCAACCTAAAGAGAGAGATGCCCATGAGTATACAAGAAGCATACAGAACCCCAAACAGACTGGATCAGAACAGAAATACATCCCGTCACATAATAATCAAAACTCCAAATGTAATAAACAAAGAAAGAATACTAAAGGCAGCAAGAGAAAAAGGCCAAGTAACTTATAAAGGAAGACCTATCAGAATAACACCAGACTTCTCACCTGAGACCATGAAAGCTAGAAGATCCTGGGCAGATATCATGCAAACTCTAAGAGAACACAAACTTCAGCCAAAACTACTTTACCCAGCAAAGCTCTCAATCACCATAGATGGAGACATCAAGGTATTCCATGACAAAACCAAATTTGCAGGATATCTTTCCACAAATCCAGCCCTACAAAGGATAATAGGGGGAAAACACCAAGACAAGGACGGAAACTACACCCGGGAAGAAGCAAGATAGAAACCTCCTCTCATCAAACCCAAAAGAAGGTAACCTCTCGAATATAAAAAATAAATAAAATAAATAAATACAATTTTAAAAATGTCTGGAGGAAATAATTACTATTCCTTAATATCTCTTAACATCAATGGACTCAATTCCCCAATAAAAAGACATAGATTAACAGACTGGATACGGAAACAGGACCCTACATTTTGCTGCATACAGGAAACACATCTCAGTGTCAAAGACAAACACTGCCTTAGAGTAAAAGGCTGGAAGACAATTTTACAAGCAAACGGTCTCAGGAAACAAGCTGGAGTAGCCATTCTAATATCAGATAAAATTGACTTCCAACCTAAAATCATCAAAAGAGACTCAGAAGGTCACTTCTTGCTGGCCAAAGGAAAAATCCACCAAGAAGAGCTATCAATACTGAACATCTATGCTCCAAATGCAAGGGCAGCCTCATTCGTAAAAGAAACCTTACTAAAGCTTAAAGCACACATTACACCTAACACAATAATTGTGGGTGACTTCAACACTCCACTCTCCTCAATGGACCGATCAGGAAAGCAGAAACTAAACAGGGACACAGCGAAACTAATTGAAACTCTGGACCAATTGGATTTAACAGATATATATAGGACATTTCATCCTAAAGCTAAAGAATATACCTTTTTCTCAGCTCCACATGGGACCTTCTCCAAAATAGACCATATAATTGGTCACAAGACAGATGTCAACAAATACAAGAAGATCGAGCTAATCCCATGCCTTCTATCAGATCACCATGGAGTAAGAGTGGTCTTCAATAACAACAAAAACAACAGAAAGCCCACATACACATGGAAACTGAACAATACTCTACTCAATGACACCTTGGTCAAGGAAGAAATAAAAAAAGAAATCAAAGACTTTTTAGAATTCAATGAAAATGAAGGTACAACCTACCCAAATCTATGGGACACAATGAAAGCAGTGCTAAGAGGAAAACTCATAGCTCTAAGTGCATCCAAAAAGAAACTGGAGAGAGCATATACTAGCAGCTTAATGGCACACCTTAAAGCCCTGGAAGAAAAACAAGTTAATTCACCCAGGAGGAGTAGAAGACAAGAAATCATCAAACTCAGGGCTGAAATCAATCAAATAGAAACAAAGAGAACCATACAAAGAATCAACAAGACCAGGAGCTGGTTCTTTGAGAAAATCAACAAGATAGATAAACCCTTAGCCAGACTAACCAAAGGACACAGAGACAGTATACAAATTAACAAAATTAGAAATGAAAAGGGAGACATAACAACAGAAACTGAGGAAATTCAAAACATCATCAGATCCTACTACAAAGGTCTATACTCAAAACAACTGGAGAACCTGGAGGAAATGGACAATTTCCTAGACAGATATCAAATACCAAAATTAAATCAGCATCAAGTAGATCAGCTAAATAGTCCCATAACCCCTAAAGAAATAGAAGGGGTTATAGAAAGCCTCCCAACCAAAAAAAGTACGGGACCAGATGGTTTTAGTGCAGAATTCTACCAGACCTTCAAAGAAGACTTAACACCAATACTCTCCAAACTATTCCACAAAATAGAGACAGAAGGGACACTGCCCAACTCATTCTTCGAAGCCACAATTACGCTAATACCTAAACCACAAAAAGATCCAACAAAGAAAGAGAACTACAGGCCAATTTCTCTTATGAATATAGATGCAAAAATACTAAATAAAATTCTTGCTAACCGAATCCAAGAGCACATCAAAACGATCATCCACCATGATCAAGTAGGCTTCATCCCAGGGATGCAGGGATGGTTCAATATACGGAAATCCATCAATGTAATCCACTACATAAACAAACTGAAAGAAAAAAACCACATGGTCATCTCATTAGATGCTGAAAAAGCATTCGACAAAATTCAGCATCCTTTCATGCTAAAAGTCTTGGAAAGAGCAGGAATTCAAGGCCCATACCTAAACATAGTAAAAGCAATCTACAGCAAACCAGTAGCCAACATCAAAATAAATGGAGAGAAACTTGAAGCATTCCCACTAAAATCAGGGACTAGACAAGGCTGCCCTCTCTCTCCATATCTTTTCAATATAGTACTTGAAGTTCTAGCAAGAGCAATTAGACAACATAAGGAAGTCAAAGGGATACAAATTGGAAAGGAAGAAGTGAAACTATCATTATTTGCAGACGATATGATAGTTTACCTAAGCGACCCAAAAAACTCCACCAGAGAACTTCTACAGCTGATAAACAACTTCAGCAAAGTGGCAGGTTATAAAATTAACTCAAGCAAGTCAGTGGCCTTCTTGTACTCAAAGGACAAGCAGGCTGAGAAAGAAATTAGGGAAATAACACCCTTCACAATAGCCACAAACAACATAAAGTATCTTGGCGTAACTCTAACCAAACAAGTGAAAGATCTGTACAACAGGAACTTCAAGTCCTTGAAGAAAGAAATCGAAGAAGACCTCAGAAGATGGAAAAATATTTCTTGCTCCTGGATTGGCAGGATCAATATAGTAAAAATGGCCATCTTGCCAAAAGCAATATACAGATTCAATGCGATCCCCATCAAAATCCCAACTCAATTCTTCATAGATCTAGAAAGAGCAATTCTCAAATTCATCTGGAGCAACAAAAAACCCAGGATAGCTAAAACTATTCTCAACAATAAAAGGACTTCTGGGGGAATCAATATCCCTGACCTCAAGCAGTACTACAGAGCAATTGTGTTAAAAACTGCATGGTATTGGTATAGCAACAGGCAAGCAGATCAATGGAACAGGATTGAAGACCCAGAGGTTAACCCACAGACTTATGGTCACTTGATCTTTGATAAAGGAGCCACAACCATCCGGTGGAATAAAGATAGCCTTTTTAACAAATGGTGCTGGTTCAACTGGAAGTCAACATGCAGAAGAATGCGAATTGATCCAATCTTATCTCTTTGCACTAAGATCAACTCCAAGTGGATCAAGGACCTCCACATAAAACCAGACACACTGAAACTATTAGAAAAGAAACTTGGGAAGACCCTGGAGGACTTGGGCACAGGGGAAAAGTTCCTGAACAGAACACCAATAGCTTATGCTCTAAGATCAAGAATCGACAAATGGGACCTCATAAAATTACAAAGTTTCTGCAAAGCAAAGGACACTGTCAGAAGGACAAAACGGCAACCAACAAAGTGGGAAATGATCTTCACCAACTCCACATCCGACAGAGGGCTAATATCCAATATATACAAAGAACTCAAGAAGTTAGACCGCAAAGAACCAAATAACCCTATCAAAAAATGGGGCACAGAGCTAAACAAAGAATTTTCACCAGAAGAAATTCGGATGGCCGAGAAACACCTTAAAAGATGTTCAACATCATTAGTCATCAGGGAAATGCAAATCAAAACAACCCTGAGATTCCACCTCACACCAGTCAGAATGGCTAAGATTAAAAACTCAAGAGACAACAAGTGCTGGCGAGGATGTGGAGAAAGAGGAACACTCCTCCACTGTTGGTGGGATTGCAAAATGGTAAAACCGCTCTGGAAATCAGTTTGGCGGTTCCTCAGAAAATTGGGCATGTTACTTCCAGAGGACCCTGGCATACCACTCCTGGGCATATACCCAGAGGATTCCTCTGCATACAATAAGGACACATGCTCCACTATGTTTATAGCAGCCTTGTTTATAATAGCCAGAAATTGGAAGCAGCCCAAATATCCCTCAAAGGAGGAATGGATACAGAAAATGTGGTATATTTATACAATGGAATACTACACAGCAATTAAAAATAATGAATTCATGCAATTTGTAGGTAAATGGTTAGACCTGGAAAATATCATCCTGAGTGAATTAACCCAATCACAAAAGAATGCACCTGAAATGCAATCACTGATAAGTGGATATTAATGAGCCCAGAAGCCCTAAATACTCAAGACACAAATAGCAAGTCAAATGATTCCCAAGAAGAAGAAAGGAGAGGACCCTGGGCCTGTAAAGATTGCTTCCAGTTTAGTAAAGAAACCGAGGGGGGAGGGGGAATTATTGGGGAACAGATGGGGGGGGAGAGGAACTATGGGAACTATGGTGGGTGGGAACTGGGAAAGGGGAAAGCCTTTGGAATGTAAACATAGAATATAGAAAATAAAATTAAAAAAAAAAAAGAAATGAAACTGGGGAAGACCCTTGAGGACATGGGCACAGGGGGGAAGTTCCTGAACAGAACACCAATAGTTTATGTTCTAAGATCAAGAATTGACAAATGGGACCTCATAAAACTACAAAGTTTCTGTAAGGCAAAGGACATTCATTATCAAAAAGACAAAATAGCAACCAACAAATTGGAAAAATATCTTGACCAAAACTACATCTGACAGAGTGCTTATATCCAAGATATACAAAGAACTCAAGGAGGTAGACTCCAGAGAAACAAATGTCCCCCTTAAAAATGGGGTACAGAGCTAAACAAAGAATTTTCACCTGAGAAATATCGAATGGCTGAGAAGCACCTAAAGAAATGTTCAACATCCTTTGTCATCAGGGAAATGCAAATCAAAACAACCCTGAGATTTCACCTCACACCAGTAAGAATGGATAAGATCAAAAACTCAGGAGACAGCAGGTGTTGGCAAGAATGTGGAGAAAGAGGAACATTCCTCCACTGCTGGTGGGGTTGCAAGATGGTACTACCACTCTGGAAATCAGTCTGGCGGTTCCTCAGAAAACTGGGCATGACACTTCCGGAGGACCCTGTTATACTATTCCTAGGCATGTACCCAGAGGATTCCCCAGCATGCAATAAGGACATATGCTCCACTATGGTAATAGCAGCCTTATTTATAATAGCTAGAAGCTGGAAAGAACCCAGCTGTCCCTCAGTGGAGGAATGGATACAGAAAATGTGATATATTTACACAATGGAATACTGCTCAGCAATTAAAAATAATGAATTCGTGAATTTTTTTTGTCTATTAGTTCTTTTTTTTCTCTTTATTTTCTATATTCTTTGTTTACATTCCAAAGGCTTTCCCCTTTCCCAGTTCCCCCCTCACCATATGTCCCATAAGTCCTCTTCCCTCCACCCATTCCCCAATCACCCCCCCCTTTTCTGTTCTGATACTCTCCTACAAATCTGGATCCAGTCTTTTCAGGACCAGGGTTCTTTCCTTCCTTCTTCTTGGGAATCTTTTGATTTGCTAATTGTGCCTTGAGTATTCAGAGATTTTGGGCTCATTAATATCCACCTATCAGTGATTGCATTTCATCTGTATTCTTTTGTGATTGGGTTAACTCACTTAGGATGTTATTTTCCAGATCCAACCATTTGCCTACAAATTGCATGAATTCATTATTTTTAATTGCTGAGTAGTATTTCATTGTATAAACATACCACATTTTCTGTATCCATTCCTCCTTTGAGGGACATCTGGGCTCCTTCCAACTTCTGGCTATTATAAATAAGGCTGCTATGAACATAGTGGAGTATGTGTCTTTATTGTATGCAGGGGATTCCGCTGGGTATATGCCCAGGAGTGGTATGACAGGGTCCTCTGGAAGTGTCATGCCCAATTTTCTGAAGAACCGCCAGCCTGATTTCCAGAGCGGTTGTACCATCTTGCAATCCCACCAACAGTGTAGGAGTGTTCCTTTTTCTCCACATCCTAGCCAGCAACTGTAGTCTCCTGAGTTTTTAATCTTAGCCATTCTGACTGGTGTGAGGTGGAATCTCAGGGTTGTTTTGATTTGCATTTCCCTGATGACTAATGATGTTGAACATCTCTTAAGGTGCTTCTCAGCCATCTGAATTTCTTCTGGTGAAAATTCTTTGTTTAGCTCTGTACCCCATTTTTGATAGGGTTATTTGGTTCTTTGGGGTCTAACTTCTTAAGCTCTTTGTATATATTGGATATTAGCCCTCTGTCAGATGTGGGGTTGGTGAAGATCTTTTCCCAATTTGTTGGTTGCTGTTTTATCCTTCTGACAGTGTCCTTTGCCTTACAGAAACTTTGTAATTTTATGAGGTCCCATTTGTCAATTCTTGATCTTAGAGCATAAGCTATTGGTGTTCTGTTCAGGAACTTTCCCCCTGTGCCCATGTCCTCCAGGGACTTCCCCAGTTTCTTTTCTATTAGTTTCAGTGTGTCTGGTTTTATGTGGAGGTCCTTGATCCACTGGAAAATATCATCCTAAGTGAGGTAACCCAGTCTCAAAAGAACACTCATGGTATGTACTCACTGATAAGTGGGTATTAGCCTAGAATCTTAGAATACCCAAGACACAACTCACATATCAAATGATGCCCAAGAAGAAGGAAGGAGTGGCCCCTGGTCCTGGAAAGGCTCAATGCAGCAGTGTAGGGGAATACCAGGACAGGGAAGTTGGAAGGGGTGTATTGGGGAACAGGGGGAGGGAAGAGGGCTTATGGGACTTTTGGGGAGGAGGGGATCCAGGAAAGGAAAAATCACTTGAAATGTAAATAAAGAATATATCGAATAAAAAAAAGAATGTGTAGACACAGACTCATGCCCCCCCCCAAAAAAAAGAAACCTGGAGATATGAAAAGCAATGAAAATTATGTAATTACTGGCATTTGCAAAGTAGGATTAGGGGTTACTCTCAGCCATTATAAGCCCCATGTTTGCCATTTGGTTCTGTCTATTTTGCAAAGAAAGCCAAAGTGAGTTGCAGTAGGGAGGGCCGCCTTAAGACCTTAGGAAATATCCAAGCTTCCAAGTCAAATCTTATAGTGTTGTCAGTGAACATGTTGCACTTCTGTGGCTTCTCCAAAACAACCATTCACCCCTGGGTGTTTTATTGGGTCTTCTCCCTGAGCATTCCAAAGCACTATGACTCAAATTTGGTTTTATTAATTAATTAACTAATTATGGCACTCAGAAAATAGTGTAGCCCAAAGGATAAGATCATGGGTCCTGGTGGTAGACTACTTGGCTTCAAATTCTGGCATCGACATTTAAAGCTGTGGGAGCTGAGGCTGCTTGTTTAACATCTGTGCCCTTGTTAATTCATTAGATGTTAATATTAATTACCTGATGGAATGATTCTGTGGCAGTTATGAGTTAGTAGAGCACTCAGAATAATAACTCTTATCTTATTTACCACAGCACATTAATAGTATGATGTGATATGGAAAACACAGAGGTAAACAATGTGTGGGTCATGTTTCAGGATGCACTAATAGGACAAAATGTGGCTATAAATACACAACACCCAAGACATGAAGCTAAAGGAAGGTTGAGGTTTACTTTACCTGTGGATACAAATTAGAGAAATTTAAAAAATGGTGTAGAAAAGGACACAACCTCCATATTCTCAAGGCTGTGGTGTGTGTGTGTGTGTGTGTGTGTGTGTGTGTGTGTGTCTGTGTGTGTGTGTGTGTGTCTGTGTCTGTGTATATGTGTGTGTGTGATACATAAAGATTCATTGCTTTTTGCACTGTGGACTGATTAATCCCTTTGGTAACAGGAAGAAATCTTTCTACTTTCTTTTCAGATCACACACACACACACACACACACACACACACACATGTACCAGGTAAGTTGGCTGAGCGTAGCACTCAAGAATTCTGGTCAATGTTCTCTGTGAGGCCATGTGTTTGTGAGGGGGATCCCTTCCACAAAACACCAAAGCCACAGCCTCATTCTCTAGCTGCTCCTTACAGGATCCTGTTCACTAGCCAATTAACACTTTTTATTTTTGATGGGGATCAAGTGTGGAGAAGGAAAGAAGCTGGCCTGGGAGTGAAAATGAAAATTGACGTGCTGAATTTCTGGAACTAGCTGAGACCAGGGATAGGGAAGGCTCTGGGGTGTTTATGGAGGTGACCCTAGCTGAAATTCCTACCAAGAGAGGATATGGAGACTCAAGTGGCCACCTCCTCTATCCAGGCAGGACTTCCAGTGGAAGGAGGGGGACATCAACCCACTCCCAAAACCTTCAACCCAAAATTGTATCTGCCTACAAGATGTGCAGGGATCAAAAAGGAGCAGAGATCGAAGGAATGAACAATCAATGAGAGTCCCAACTTGAGACCCACCACCTGGGAGAGAGCCAACCCCTGATATTATTGTTACTCTGCTATGCTTACAGACAAGAGCCTGGCATAACTGTCTCCTGAGAAGCTGATGGAAATAGATGCAGAGACCCATAGTTAAACATCAGAAGGAGCTTGGGGAATCTTGTGGAAATGTGGTGTTGGGGGTAGAATTGAGCAAACATAGAGAAGTCAAGAACACTACGTAAAGACATAAAGAGTCAACTAACCTGGACCAGTTGGGGCTCACAGAAACTGAATCACAAACCAAAGAGCATGCAGTGGTTGGACCTAGGACCCCTACACATTTGGAACAGATGTGCTGCTTGGTTGTTCTATGAGTCTCCTAAAAACTAGAACAAGCTGTCTCTAACTCCATTGCCCGATATTGCCTTTCCCTAACTGGACTGCCTTGTTCAGCCTCAGGAGGAGAGGATGTGCTTAGTCCTGCCAGGTCTGGATGTCCCAGGATGGAATGGTACCTAAGGGGGGCTTCCTCTTTTCTGAGAAGGGGAGGGGTAATGGGGGAGATCCTTGTGAGGGTGGGACTGGGAGGAGAGGAGGGAGGGGAGCTACGATTGACATGTAAAGTGAATAAATAAATTAATTAATTAATGAAAAATGCTTTAATATCTGCTTTTCTGGAATTCTTTTTTTTTTTTTTTAGAGACTAGGTAATAAATAAAGGTACAAAAAAACTTCATACACAGAGAAGGCATGTACAGCACACAGCGGAGACACAATGGAAACATTTGCCAGTCTTTGTCTTTTGACAAAATGCTTTAATATTCTGCTTTTCTGAAATTCTAATAGATGTAAAAATCTTTCGCTTTCATCCAGCCATCTATTATTCTTGTCCAGACCCCAGCTTATCTTCACTTCCATCTAGAGTCCATCCTTTCTGTGACCGATGGTTTCTAGTCGAGCATAGCTCAAACATCTTCAGCCATTTTCTTTCACAGCTTTTATCTCACATGACTGGTGGGATGTTTTCCTGTTGTGAGAGGGTTATGGGATATCTTCCCATCATCTGTTGTCCTCAGTTTATTTCTTTAACGTTCAGCTCTTTGATTGTGCATATCTTTTAGCCCCTTGGTTGGGGTTATTCCTTGTATTCCCAGGGAGTTTTGAAGCTGTTAAAAAAACAGGATTATTTTTCCTGCATTCATTTTCAGAAAGCTCATTACTGGTATAGAGAAAACCTGCTAAATTATGCATGTTGGTTCTACATTCCATTACTTTGCTCAAAGTGTTCATAAAATCTAAGAATTTTTTGGTACAGGCTTCGATTTTTAAATATGAAATCATACCATCTGGGAATACGAATTTTTTGACTTCTTGCCTTCATATTTGTAAAATTTAATTTCCTTTTCTTACCTCTTTATTATAGTTGAGATTTCAAGAACTGTATTGAACAAGAATTGGGAGAGAGGAAAACCTTTGTCTCGTAACTTCAGAGGAAATGCTTCTCATATTTTCTCATGTTGTATAATGTTGCCTGTAGGTTTGCTGTTTATAGTCTTCTTGTGTTGCAATATCTCCCTTCTTTTCTTCAGGGCTTTTATCTTGAAGGGATGCTAGAATTTGTCAAATTCCTTTACTGCATATATTAAGATGATCCTGGATTTTCTGTCCCAAAGTCTATTTATGTTCCTTTTCACACCTCTTGAATTTTGCTTATTAAATCATCTTTGAATTTATAGGATGAAAACAGCCATGATATTAATGTGTTCTTGAAATGTGATTGCAAGTATTTTATTGAGATTTTTTAAATCTATGTTCATCAGAGAAACTAGTCTATTCTTTTGCCTTGTTTTATTAATTTTTTTCTAGTGTGATATCCAGCTTGGGAATCAGAGTACTAGATTGTCATTGTAAAATGAGTGTGAAAGTGTTTCTTCTCTCTTTCACAGAAGCTTGGGGAATGTTGATGGTAGCCCTCTTTAATGTTTTGGTAGAATTTAGTCATAAATCTATGCAGTCCGGGTGTGTTTTGGTGGGAGAATTTATTAGTGATCCAATTCTTTTGGCTGGTCATACATTTGTTCATATTTGTAAGTTTTCATTTTTGTGAGGTTTAAATTAATATGCAAAGACATAGTTTTCATAATGGGATTTTTTAAAATTATCTTTACTCTTTTTTTTTTACAGTCCGGTCATTATTTCCCCTTTGGTCTGCTCTCCAACAGTTCCTCATCCCATTCCTTCTCCACCCCTATCTCCAAGAGGATGTCCCCAGCCCCCCACAACACCACACCCCACCAGACCTCCCCATACCCTGGGGCCTCAAGTCTTTCAATGGGCTCAAGTCTCTCAATGGTTGGGTGAGTCTTCTCTCACTGAGGCCAGACTAGGCAGGCCTCTGCTGTATATGTGAGAGGGGTGAGGGGATGCAGGGGGGGGGGCTGTATCAGTTGATGAATGCTGTCTGGTTGGTGGCTCAGTGTCTGACAGATTAAAGGGGTCCAGGTTAGTTGAGACTGCTGGTGTTCTTGTGGGGTCACCCTCTTCCTCAACTTCTTCCACCCTTTCCCTAATTCAACCACAGCAGTCTCCAACTTCAGTCCAGTGGTTAGTTGTAAGTATCTGTGTCTGTCTCAGTCAGCTGCTTGTTAGGCCTCCTGGAGGGCAGCCATGCTAGGCTCCTCTTCAGTAAGCACACCATAGCATCAGAAATAGTGTCGGGCCTTGGAGCCTCCTCTTGAACTGGGTCCCAAGTTGGGCTGGTCACTGGACCTCCTTTCCCTCATTGTCTTCTCCATTTTTGTCCCTGCTGTTATTTTAGACAGGAACAATTCTGGCTCATGTATGTCTTGGATGTTCTTCTCTCACTGCCTTCTCCAATTTCCTGCCCTCTTCATCCCCTCCAGTAGCCACCTCCCCCCTTATTCTGATAATATTTTTGTTGGCCTTTTTCTTCTTCTTCCCCAGCTCCATTTCTCCCTTTAACGTCCCCTTTCTAGTTTTACGGCTTATATTTTCCCCTGACACACATATAAAAATTAAATTCTGCTGTCCTGTATTGTCAAATACAATCTGTTCTGCACATAAGCCACAACTTCGAATCCAACTGTTGATGGACAGCTGGGTTAGTTCCATTTCTAATCAGTGTGAACAGCAAAGCTGGTGTGCAGGGGTCATTGTGGTAGAATGTGTAGTCCCTTGGTATACAGCCAGTGTTGTAGGCGTGGATTGTGTGGTAACCATTTCTAGCTTTGTGAGAAATACCTGTCCTGACATTTATGTAAAGAGCCTTATTGAGGTGCCAGGCCCCCTGGCAGGAACTTGACAATGTGAAGTTCCTCTCCCAGGCTTTGAGCGGGAACTCCTGTGTTAGCCATAATCCCCTCCACCTAGGGTGGAGTGCTCAGACCAAGGTGAAGCCCTTTGTTCTTCAAGGACCTGCAGTTTCCTGAGGAACACTAGCCACCTGTGGAGCAACTGAACTGGTTCTGCTGAGAAGCTTCCAGCCTTTGGAAGAAGGGTTTTCCTCTGCCTATATATTTGGAGTTCTCCATTAAACTTTGAGACCTTGAACAGCAATGGTGTCTTGGTCTCCATCTCTTTTTGCTGCTTTCCCATACATCCCCAGCTTCCCTTCCAGGTAACTGGGGGCAGTTACAAGTTTATATTGGCTGCCCAGGTTTGCACTGGAAACAAGGTTTACTCTTTCTTCACATCTCCTCTAGTATTTGTCATTTGTTTCTTTTTCTTAATTGTAACCAGTAAGTTGAAAGTATGTCATGGGCTCTTAAGAAACATGAACTTGAAATTCTCTAACACATACAATATATAATGGTTCTTCAAGAATTTATTGTATGCATTTCTTACATTTCCTTTTGGAGCATTGTGGGTTTAGTTCATCGTCTTGTTTTTTTTTTTTTTTTTTTTTTTTATCAGAAGATTTCGGTTTGTTGTTATTGTTGTTGATTTGTCTTATGTTTGTTTGTTTGTTTTAATTTTGAAGCTCTTTGTAGTCTCCAGATTTTAGGCCCTGACTATAAAATAGTTGCTACTTAAGTTTCATTTGATTGTCCTTACAGAATACTCCGACCAAAAGCTGCTTATATAAGAAAGAATGTACTAGACTTACACTTCCAGGTCACATTCTACTATTTAAGGAAGTCAAGGCAGAAACCTAGAGGTAGGAACCATCGCAAACCGCTCCACTCGGGCTCCCTCTCCACCTTGATCTCTGTCATGTGCTCTGATTTCTTATCCAGGCAAGGACCACTTGCCCAAGAAATGGACCCACCCACAGTTTCTTGGGGCCTCCTCCTCTATCAATTGAAACAAGACATTCACTCACAGACCTTCCCATATAGCAATCTGATAAAGGCATTCTATTGAAACTCCTTTTTGGTTGATTGTTAATGATCAGTAGGACAGTTAGCATTTTTTTTTCTCCTACTGCATATCCTATCTCTTCAGTGTGCCAGTAGTCTCACTTGGCTGTGCAGAAGCTTTTTAACTGCATGGAATGTCATTCCTCAACACGTGAGCTTATTTTCTGTACTATTGGAATCACATTAAGAAAACTGTCTCTATGTCTACATTCCTCTGTTTTACCCCTGAAGTTTCAGGATTTCAGGTTTTCTATTAAAACTCTTTTCTATTTTGAAGTGTTGGGTTGTTGTTTTGTTTTGTTTTGGTTTGGTTTGTTTTGTTTTGGTTTGGTTTTTTTTGTTTTGTTTTATTTTGTTTTTGGTGTAGGGATAGAGATGAGGGGCTAATTTCATTCTTCTGTATGTGAATATCCAATATCGCGAGCATCACTTATTGAAGATGCTGACTTTTTACCACAATATATTTTTGACACATTTCTCAAATGTTAGGTAGTTATTAATGTGTGGGTTTATCTTAGGTCTCTTTTTTTTATGTTGGCCTGTAAGTCTTATTCTCTGCCAATTCAATGATGGCTTTGTCACTATAGTTCTGTGTTATAAAATGGGGTAGGATCATCATTCTTCTCTGAGTTCTCTATTTGAATTTTACACTCATGTCATCTTAGGATTGATTTTTTTTCTAGTGCTACTAAGAAAGCCATTTAAATTTTGATGGGAATTGCAGTGAATTTGTAGATAGCTTTCAGTAATGTAGCAATTTTCTCTAGATTAAACCTGTCAATCTATGAGCAAGGAAGCCCTGTGTATTTTCTATTGCCTTCACTTTCTTCAGTGTGTCTCTTAGATTCCGTCATAAAAAACCTTTTACCACATGCTCAGCTTTATTCCTAGGTATTGAAATTTTAAGCTATCACAAATGTTATATTTCCTTCATTTCTCTCTCCTCCAGCTCATTCTCAGTGTATAGAAATCTACTTATTTTTACATTCTAGTTTTATATTTTACTGTGCTACTGGACAAGTTCATGTGATCTGAGTTTGCTACTAGAGTCCGTTGAGTTGTTTAAGTACAAGGTACTGCCATCTGAAAATCAGAGAAATTCGGCTTCTTAATGTCCAGCTTGCATCTTTTTCATTTATTTTCATGTCTTATTACTTTAGCTAAAACTTTGAGTACTATATTGAACAAGTGTGGAGAATGGACAACATAATCCTATTCCATATTTTTAAACAATCTTTTATTTTACTCCCATTTAGTATAATGTTGGTGGTAGATCTGTCTTAGGTCCCTACTTCTCATTATGAGGACATTCTTTAGGACCTTTGACAAGAGGACACATTTAACTTGTTAAGTGCCTGTTTTGCATCTACATAGAGAATAATAATGTTTCTGTCTTTATATGGTATATGATAGTTATTGATTCTGTTATTTAAACAACATATCTCTGGCATGAAGCCAATGTGTATGTGTGTTAATTTTAGTTCATGAGCATTTTATGGAGAATGTTTGCCTAATATTACTCATGGAATATAGTCAATGTAGAGTTTTCTTTCTTCCTATGTTTTTATCTGTCTTGGTATCAGTTCAAGCCTGGCTTTGCAAGAGTTTGGTCATATTCCTTCCCTCTCTGTTTTGTGGACAAAACAGAGGACTATTTGAGTTCAAGGACTATTAGCATTAAGTCCTTAAATGGCTGGTAAAAATTCACAATGATTTCAACCAGTGCTTTGTTTTTCCTTGTAGGAAAACTCAAATACTATTCAATATTATTGCCTGCTGTACGTCTTAGTTTCTTATATGTCCTTGATTTTATTTTGACCTATTAAATGTATTTATGAATTTCCCATTTTTCTAGAGTTTTTCAAACTTTTATTTTCTTAAATGTGGGTTTTCAAAGTATTTCCTAATGAGCCTCTGGATAAATGAGTTTGTTGCGATAAATTCTATTTCAGTTCTAGTTTTACACTCTCTTTCCAAAGTCTCTGTCATGTGATAGATTTTGGAAAAGATTCTACATGTTGTTAGGTAAGGTAGTCTGTTGATCTTTGTTAAATCCAATTTATCTATGGTATGCTTTAAAAAATGAAGATATTTTTCTGACTTTTACTTTGGAAGACATAGTTAAAGATGAGAGCAGGATCCCGAAATCTCCCGCCATTACTGTATCATGATGCAACTGATCTGTCACAGCCTGTAGTCCTTGTCTTATGAGGCTGCAAACGCTAACATTTGTTATTCAAATAAATCACATCTGTTATAGAACCTTAATGAATTGTTACACTTATTAATATATTATGGCCTTCTGTGTCTTTTAGACTAGTTTCAATTTTAAATTTATTTCATCAGGTGTAGGAATTGTTATGTCAACTTTCTTTTTAATACCTTTCTTTTCCTGGATAGGAAAAACTCAGTTCTTTAGCTTAGGCTTTGTACTTGTTTGTCAGTGAGGTCATTTGCGTTTAAGTTCACTATTAAGAAGGGTGTGTTATCTTCTGTGTTCTGTAGTTGTTTTGATTTCTTAATTAATGAGTAGCCCTTTTTTCCTTCCTGCTAGTATTGGGTATTTTCTAATTTATGGTGTTAGACATTATGATTACATCCAAGATCTCTTCAGTTCATCTATTTCTCTCATGAAATACATTCTTTTCTGTGCTTAGGAAAATTGTACTGTCTGCTTCTTCTTTTGTGTATTTCAGTCTTTGGGCATATTCTGTAAGGCTGGCTTGCTCATCAGGAATTGCTTTAACTTACGCTTAATTTTAAATTTCCTTGTTTCTGTATCAAATGTAAGTCTTAAGTGTGGTGGCAGTTTGAGCTGATAGTTATTTCCTTTCAATAACTGAACTATATCATACCCCACTCTCCCAGCTTGCCTGATCTTAGGTGGATCTTTCTGCCTTTGAATGTGAATTGATCTTTTCCCCTTCCAGCTTTAATGATGCTTTGTGGCTTCTGTGGTTAGCATCTTGACTGTGATGTGTGATGCAGAAATTCTATGGTCATGTTTATTTGGATTTTTAAATACTTTAATTTTAGTGTTAATTTCTTTCTCTGTTTGGATTTTCTTGCTATAATTTCATGTAATAAATTTCCTAGACATTTAGACTTCATTGTAGCCCTTTTTTTAACTCCATGAACTCCATGTTTGGTTTCCCAAATGTATCACACAATTCTTGGAAATTTCATATTTATTATTTTTCCTTATGTGTGTGTAAATGTATTGCTGCCTTGACTTTGTCCTCCATCCCTGGAATAAGTTCTTTTCCTTGCTCTTGTTTTTTGACTATGTTTTTCACTCTGTATTTTGTTGAACTATTTCATGTCTGTAATTTCTATTTGGGTTTCTTTCAGCCTTATGGTTTCTTTCAGCCTTATAATGAATCTTTCCTTGGTGATTTTCAAATTCTCTTCCAAGTTATTGACCATTTCATCCACTTTGACAACTGTCTTGTTTAGATCCTGATTCTATGCATACTTGATTATCTGAGCCATTCTTCCAATAACTGATTCCCTACGAAAGTGATCCTCTACTGACCTTTTTTTTTTTTTCATTTCAGCTATTTCATCACTGTTTTGTGGTATTGAAAAGTGGTAAGCTTATGGAAATCTGAGGGATTTTTGTCTATTTGTGTGTGTGTGTGTGTGTGTGTGTGTGTGTGTGTGTGTTTCACTTGCTTATGTTTTGTGCATCTATTAGGGTGATATCTCTTCCAGGTTTTATTCTGACCCTTCTCCTGCTGTTTTTTGGGGGTGTTTTGCTTCATTTTGTTTTATAAGAGCCTTCTTTGAATTTATTTTGATTATGGAATCCAACTGTAGTTACAGATATAATGATTTGCAGTAACCCCTTTGTTAACTGTAGTAAAATGTGCCCCCCTCCTTGTGTTGCCTATAAGATTCAAATATAGTATTATATGGCACTGGCTGGGGGATATGTAATGTTTTTTAAGAGTATTAATATTGCAAGATTAGAGTAAGGAAAATGGGAGTGGAAAAAGGGGGTAAGAAAAAATGAGAAAAAATGTTTGCTAGAGTTATGAGGAAAATGCTGTGTATCAGGTTTAGAAAAAAATATAAATATTAAAATGATAAAACCAATTAAAACATAAGGGTGTAAATATTTTTTAAAAAAGAAATAGAAGGCATCATTCCCTCAGTCAGTATTGGTTAATAAGACAGTGTCTCCCCTGGATTGGCTTTCTTTTAGAATCCATATGTAGATGGGGACGGAACAGCTATTAGTCCCAATAATTCAAGGAAGTTAAGTTAGTGGCTTCTTCCTAATGATTGTTTTGACTTGTTTCAAAATTTTGTTTTCTAAAATTCTTTTGTCCGGTTTTATAGGCTCCAAGTTGCAGTCTTTTCTCTGGTGCTTTGAGGCTCAAGACTGTTCACATAGGTTTTATTGTGACTAGGAAAATATAATGTGTGTGTCTGCATGTGTGTGTCTCTCTGTGTGTGTCTCTGTGTGTGTGTGTCTGTCAGTATACTGCAACAAGTTCCACCATGCACTCTTGCATACCTTGTTCAGGTGCTGCCCTGTAGAGTTGAAATCAGGCTACAGAGAGAATGTCTCCGCTTCAGCTCCGCAACTGCAAGCATCACTGTCTGCCTTAAGTTCGTATTATGTCCTGTTTAGTTAACCAACAAGAATTAATTCGTTTCTAGAATTTCTATCTAGTTGTCTTTCATCATCTCTAATCACCATATGTCCTTACCTTTCCAGCTCACCCAACCAGTGGTGGGCATGAGGAAAAGAAGGCTCCTGAAGATCCTTCAGCTGCAGACTCCTGCTCCATATTGTCTTCTAATCTGTGTATCCCGAGACCAGCCTACGGCTTGGGTTTCTAGAACCCTGGTTGTCTCTGACTGACTGCCTGGATGCCTGGTACACTTGACATCATTTCCTTGTTTATCTCCTATGGAATTGTGTGTATGTATTTTACCTAGTAATTTACCTATTTATTTCAGGTTGTCCTTTCTTTGAAAAAATAGTGATCAAAATATTCCAATGTTCCCTTGTTTTCCTCCACATTTCATTGATATCTGTTCTAATGTTACCCTCTTCTCTAACTTTATCAGTTTGGCTCTTTTTCACTACGGGCTTGTTAAAGTTGTGCATTTTTTTGTTTTGATTATTTATTTACTTTACATCCAGATTGCAGCTTCCCCACCCTCCTCTCCTCCCAGACCCTCCCTCTCCCCTCCCCTCCCCCATTCCCCTCTCCTTTTCTCCTCAGAGAAGGGGAGGCCTCTCACAGACACCAAGGAGCCTTGGCACAGCAAGTTGCAGTAGGACAAAGCATTTCTTCTCCTTTGAGCCTCAGCAAAGCAGCCCAGTTAGGGGGAAAGGGCCCAAAGGCAGACAACAGAGTCACACACAGCCCCTGCTCCAATCGTTAGGGGTCCTGTCTAAAAACCAATCTGCACATGTGTTATATAGATCTCTTTGGTGGTTCAGTCTCTGTGAGCCCCTATGGACCCAGGTGAGTTGATTCTGCAGATTTTCTTGTGATGTTCTTTACCCTCCAGCTCCTTCCATCCTTTCCCCGCTTCTTCTATAAGATTTCCCTAGTTCCACCTAATGTTTGTCAGATGGATCTCTGCATCTGTTTCCATTAGGTGCTGGTGAGCCTTTCAGAGGACAGTTATGCTAGGTAGATTACTGTCATGTGTGTCTTTTTCTAAAGTTTAGTCGATTCTCTTTGTGTCACCTTTTCTTCTCCATGCTATGAGTTTTTATCCTGACCTTTATTGCTTCTTTCCATGCACTGCATTTGGGTTAGGCTTTTCAATCTCGTAAGACTTTCAACTATATCTTCTTTAAGTTATTTACATGAGGATTTGATTTATTTTGTTTGTTTTTTTTTATTTTGTTTCTCAGTTTACCCACGCATCTTATTTTCCTTAACCTAGATTGTTTTGATACTTTGAAAATTATGTCTGAATGAATCCTAAGCATAAATACACTTAGCATAAGTTCCTGCTGAGTAAAGATACACATATGCCCATAGTTTTGCTACAGAGCATTTACAGGAGAGCTGATGGTTAAAAACGATGAATTTTATTTTTTTCATTTATTTTTGATATTATAATGTAATTATATCACTTCCTTGTTCCCTTTCCTCCTTCCAAATCCTCCCATATACTTCTTGCTCTTTTTCAAATTCATGACCCCCCTTTGTCATCAATTGTGGTTACATGCATACATACTCTTTTTTCTTTTACATTTTTTTATTTTCTATATTTTTTGATTACATTCCAAAGGCTTTCGCCTTTCCCAATCCCCCCCCACCATATGTCCCCTAAGTCCTCTTCCCTCCGCCCATCCCCCAATCACCATTCCCCCATTTCTCTGTTCTGATACTCTCCTACAATACTAGATCCAGTCTTTTCAGGACCAGGGTCCTTTCCTTCCTTCTTCTTGGGAATCTTTTGATTTGCTAATTGTGCCTTGAGTATTCAGACCTTTTGGGCTCATTAATATCCATTTATCAGTGATTGCATTTCATGTGTATTCTTTTGTGATTGGGTTAGCTCACTTAGGATGATATTTTCCAGATCCAACCATTTGCCTACAAATTGCATGAATTCATTATTTTTAATTGCTGAGTAGTATTCCATTGTATTAATATACCACATTTTCTGTATCCATTCTTCCTTTGAGGGACATCTGGGTTCCATCCAACTTCTGGCTATTATAAATAAGGCTGCTATGAGCATAGTAGAGCATGTGTCTTCATTGTATGCAGGGGAATCCTCTGGGTATATGCCCAGGAGTGCTATGACAGGGTCCTCTGGGAGTGTCATGCCCAATTTTCTGAGGAACCGCCAGACTGATTTCTAGAGCAGTTGTACCATCTTGCAGTCCCACCAACAGTGTAGGAGTGTGCCTCTTTCTCCACATCCTTGCCAGCACCTGTTGTCTCTTGAGTTTTTAATCTTAGCCATTCTGACTGGTATAAGGTGGAATCTCAGGGTTGTTTTGATTTGCATTTCCCTGATGACTAATGATGTTGAACATCTCTTAAGGTGCTTCTCGGCCATCCAAATTTCTTCTGGTGAAAATTCTTTGTTTAGCTCTGTACCCCATTTTTTGATAGGGTTATTTGGCTTTTTGGAGTCTAACTTCTTGAGTTCTTTGTATATATTGGATATTAGCCCTCTGTTGGATGTAGGGTTGGTGAAGATCTTTTCCCAATGTGTTGATGACTGTTTGTCCTTCTGACCTTGTCCTTTGCCTTACAGAAACTTTGTAATTTTATGAGGTCCCATTTGTCAATTCTTGATCTTAGAGCATAAGCTATTGGTGTTCTGTTCAGCAACTTTCCCCCTGTGCCCATGTCCTCCAGGGTCTTCCCCAGTTTCTTTTCTATTAGGTTCAGTGTGTCTGGTTTTATGTGGAGGTCCTTGATCCACTTGGAGTTGATCTTAGTACAAGGAGATAAGAGCGGGTCAATTCACATTCTTTTGCATGTTGACCTCCAGTTGAACCAGCACCATTTGTTGAAAAGGCTATCTTTTTTTTCACTGGATGGTTGTAGCTCCTTTATCAAAGATCAAGTGACCATAAGTCTGTGGGTTAATTTCTGGGTCTTCAATTCTATTCCATTGATCTACTTGCCTGTCACTGTACCAATACCATGCAGTTTTTAATACAATTACTCTGTAGTACTGATTGAGGTCAGGGATATTGATTCCCCCAGAAGTTCTTTTATTGTTGAGAATAGTTTTAGCTATCCTGGGTTTTTTGTTATTCCAGATGAATTTGAGAATTGCTCTTTCTAGATCTATGAAGAATTGATTTTGGATTTTGATGGGGATTGCATTGAATCTGTAGATTGCTTTTGGCAAGATGGCCATTTTTACTATATTGATCCTCCCAATCCAAGAGCATGAAATATTTTTCCATTTCCTGAGGTCTTCTTCGATTTCTTTCGTCAAGCACTTGAAGTTCCTGTCATACAGATTTTTCACTTGTTTGGTTAGAGTCACACCAAGATACTTTATATTGTTTGTGGCAATTGTGGAGGGTGTTATTTCCATAACTTTTTTCTCAGCCTGCTTGTCCTTTGAGTACAGGAAGGCTACTGATTTGCTTGAGTTAATTTTATAACCAGCTACTTTGCTGAAGTTGTTTATCAGCTGTAGGAGTTCTCTGGTGGAGTTTTTTGGGTTGCTTAAGTATACTATCTGTCATCTGCAAATAGTGATAGTTTGACTTCTTCCTTTCCAATTTGTATCCCTTTGACTTCCTTATGTTGTCTAATTGCTCTCACTAGAACTTCAAGTACTATATTGAAAAGATATGGAGAGAGAGGGCAGCCTTGTCTAGTCCCTGATTTTAGTGGGATTGCTTCAAGTTTCTCTCCATTTATTTTGATGTTGGCTACTGGTTTGCTGTATATTGCTTTTACTATATTTAGGTATGGGCCTTGAATTCCTGTTCTTTCCAGGACTTTTAGCATTTAAGGATGCTGAATTTTGTCAAATGTTTTTCAGCACCTAATGAGATGACCATTTTTTTCTTAGTTTGTTTATGTAGTGGAGTACATTGATGGCTTTCTGTATATTGAACCATCCCTGCATCCCTCGGATTAAGCCTACTTGATCATGGTGAATGATCGTTTTGATGTGCTCTTGTATTCTGTTGGCAAGAATTTTATTTAGTATTTTTGCATCAAAATTCAAAAGGGAAATTGGCCTGTAGTTCTCTTTCTTTGTAGGATCTTTATGTGGTTTGGGTATCAGCGTAATTGTGGCTCCATAGAACGAGTTGGGCAGTTGTCCTTCTGTTTCTATTTTGTGGAATAGTTTGAAGAGTATTGGTGTTAGGTCTTCTTTGAAGGTCTGATAGAATTCTGCACTAAACCATCTGGTCCCGTACTTTTTTTGGTTGGGAGACTTTCTATAACCCCTTCTATTTCTCTAGGGGTTATAGGACTGTTTAGTTGATCTAATTGATCCTGATTTAATTTTGGTATTTGGTATCTGTTTAGGAAATTGTCGATTTCCTCCAGATTCTCCAGTTGTGTTGAAAATAGGCTTTTGTAGTAGGATCTGATTATTTTTTTGAATTTTCTAAGTTTCTGTTGTTATATCCCCCTTTTCATTTCTAATCTTGTTAATTTGGATCTGTCTCTGTGTCCTTTGGTTAGTCTGGCTAAGGGTTTATCTATCTTGTTGATTTTCTCAAAGAACCACCTCTTGGTTTTGTTGATTCTTTGTATGGTTCTCTTCATTTCTACTTGATTGATGTCATCCCTTAGTTTGATGATATCCTGTCTTCTACTCCTCCTGGGTGAATTAGCTTCTTTTTGTTCCAGGGCTTTCAGGTGTGCTGTTAAGCTGCTAATGTATGCTCTCTCCAGTTTGGAGGCACTCAGGGCTATTAGTTTTCCTCTTAGCACTGCTTTCATTGTGTCCCATAGATTTGGGTAGGTTGTACCTTCATTTTCATTAAATTCTAAAAAGTCTTTGATTTCTTTCTTTATTTCTTCCTTGACTAAGGTGTCATTGAGTAGAGTATTGTTCAGTTTCCATGTGTATGTAAGCTTTCTGTCCTTTTTGTTGCTATTGAAGACTACTCTTACTCCATAGTGATCTGATAGGAGGCATGGGAGTAGTTCGATCTTCTTGTATTTGTTGATATCTGTCTTGTGACCAATCATATGATCGATTTTGGAGAAGGTACCATGCAGTGCTGAGAAAAACGTATATTCTTTTGCTTTAGGATGAAAAGATATATATATATATATATATATATATATATATATATATATATATATATCTGTTAAGTCCAATTGGTCCAATTAGTTTCAATTAGTTTCATGGTGTCCCTGTTTAGTTTCTGCTTTCCTGATCGGTCCATTGAGGAGAGTGGGGTGTTGAAGTCACCCACAATTATTGTATTAGGTGCAATGTGTGCTTTAAGCTTTAGTAAAGTTTCTTTTATGAATGAGGGTGCCCTTGCATTTGGAACATAAATGTTCAGTATTGAGAGTTCTTCTTGGTGGATTTTCCCTTTGACCAGCAAGACGTGACCTTCCGGGTCTCTTTTGATGACTTTAGGTAGAAAGTCAATTTTATCTGATATTAGAATGGCTACTCCGACTTGTTTCCTGAGACCATTTGCTTGTAAAATTGTCTTCAAGCCTTTTACTCTAAGGTAGTGTTTGTCTTTGACATTGAGATGTGTTTCTTGTATGCAGCAAAATATAGGATCCTGTTTCCTTATCCAGTCTGTTAGCCTATGTCTTTTTATTGGGGAATTGAGTCCATTGATGTTAAGAGATATTAAGGAATAGTAATTATTATTACCTCCTGACATTTTTGAAATTATTTTTTATATTTAAGAAGTTATCTTCTTTTGGGTTTGATGAGAGGAGGTTTCTATCTTGCTTCTTCTTGGGTGTATTTTCCCTCCTTATGTTGGTGTTTTCCCCCTATTATCCTTTGTAGGGCTGGGTTTGTGGAAAGATAATGTGCATATTTGGTTTTGTCATGGAATACCTTGGTTTCTCCATCTATGGAGATTGAGAGTTTTGCTGGGTATAGTAGTTTTGGCTGAAATTTGTGTTCTCTTAGAGTCTGCATGATATCTGCCCAGGATCTTCTAGCTTTCATGGTCTCTGGTGAGAAGTCTGGTGTAATTCTAATAGGTCTTCCTTTATTGTTACTTGGCCTTTTTCTCTTACTGCCCTTAATATTCTTTTTTTGTTTAGTACATTTGGGGTTTTGATTATTATGTGACGGGAGGTATTTCTGTTCTGGTCCAGTGTGTTTGGAGTTCTGTAGACTTCTTGTATATTCATGGGCATCTCTCTCTTTAGGTTGGGGAAGTTTTCTTCCATAATTTTTTAGAAGATATTTGCTGGCCCTTTAATTTGTAGATATTCACTTTCATCTATACCTATAATCCTTAGGTTTGGTCTTCTCATTGTGTCCTGGATTTCCTGAATGTTTTGGGTTACCAGCTTTTTGCATTTTGCATTTTCTTTAATTGTTGAATCCATGGTTCCTATGGTATCTTCAGCATCTGAGATTCTGTCTTCTATCTCTTGTATTCTATTGTTGATATTTGCATCTATGACTCCTGATTTCTTCCCAAGGTTTTCTATCTCCAACGTTGTCTCCCTTTGCAGTTTCTTAGTTGTTTCTACTTCTGTTTTTAGATTCTGGATGGTTTTGCTCAGATCTTTCACTTGCTTGTTTGTGTTTTCCTGTAATTCTTTAAGGGATTTTTGTGTTTCCTCTTTTATGACTTCTACTTGTTGACCCAAGCTCTCCTGTATTTCTTTAAGTGATTTTTGTGTTTTCCCCTTATTGGACTCCATTTTTTGATCCATATTCTCCTGAATTTCTTTAAGTGATTTTTGTGTTTGCCTTGTAAGTGCTTCTAGCTTTTGATCCATTTTCTCCTGTATTACTTTAAGAGATTTATCTAAGTGTTCCTCTATCAGCATCCTGACCAGTGATTTTAGATCTGAGTCTTGTTTTTCTGGTGCGTTGGGGTATCTGAGACTTATTGCTGTTGGGGAACTTGGTTCGGATGCTGCCATGTTGCCTTGATTTCTGTTAGTAACAATCTTACATTTGCCTTTTGCCATCTGGTTATCTCTGGTGTTAGTTGGTCCTGTAGTTTGGTGCTTGAGCCTCCTGTGGGCTCATAAGGCTATTTCCCCATGATTGGGACACCTGAACCACTGCCCTGTGGGACTCCTGCTCACAGATTGCTGACAGGTGGCCTGAGTCCCCAGAGATCCTAAACTCAGGATATTTCGGGTACCTGGTTCCACAAGCTAGGTTAAAACAGCTGGGAAGATGGCGGAGGCTTCAGGGACTGCGAGGTCCATCCCCAGGGCACAGAGCCCATGCCTGGTTGGGGCCCTGGACCCGCTGCTCTGCACACAGCTCCTGCTCAGGGCCTGAGTCCCCAAAGGTCTTAAACTCGGGATACCTCGGGTACCTGGTTCCACCAGCTGGCTCAAAACAGCTGGGAGGATAGCTGAGGCTGCAGAGACTGCGGGGTCCACCCCCAGGGCACAGAGCCCACGCCTGGTTGGGGCCCCGGACCCACTGCTTTGCGTGCAGCAGCTCCTGCTCAGGGCCTGAGTCCCCAAAGGTCTTAAACTCAGGATATCTCGGGTACCTGGTTTCACCGGTTGGTTTGAAACAGCTGGGAAGATGGTGGAGGTTGGTTCCACCTGCTGGTTCAAAACAGCTGGTTCCACTGGCTGGCTCGAAAGGTCTGGGAAGATGGCTGAGGCTGCAGGGAGTGAGGGGTGTGCCTTCCCTTCCGGGCACAGAGTCCACACCTGGCTGGGGCCCCCGGACCCGCTACTCTGTGTGCAGCTCCTGCTCAGGGCCTGAGTCCCCAAAGGTCTCAAACTCAGCATATCTCAGGTATCTGAGGCTGCAGGAAGTGCGGGTTCTGCCTTCAGGGCCCAGAGCCCACGCCTGGCTTAGCATACAAATTCTTGCTGTTGTTTCCTGAGCCATTGGGATTAGTGTGGGTGAAGACATCTTCAAGCATTTTCAACAGGGATGTTTTTTAAACTCTTCAGCTGTGCCTTGCACACAGCTGTCACTGAAAGTGAATCGAATACATTAAAGCATATGTATTTGCATAATCCTTTTGCATAATCTTTCAGTATTTACTAAACATCTGGCCCTAAGTAATACACACACACACACACACACACACACACACAGAGAGAGAGAGAGAGAGAGAGAGAGAGAGAGAAGGCCATGAAGATGTGTGTGTGTGTGTGTGTGTGTGTGTGTAAACCTGCTTCATCTGTACAATGTTACTTGTATGTACATTTTTAGGACTGCTCTTTCGATGTTATATATCCAACTGGTGTACTCTTTCTTGGGGGAAATTATTTCTCCCATTCTCAGCATTTCTTAGTTGCTTATAGCGTTTGGTGTTTTATTTGTTTGTGTAAGGGTTGTGGCCTCCTAGCCTTCCCCCCATATTTTACCATATATATTGTTGTTGTTGTGAACTTATTTAGACATGTTTAGACATCATGCTTAGACAGTCATGTTGGTACGATTTTATGAGTATAGCTTTTCAAATTAGTAGCCGACAGTTTCACAGCAATTTCACAGATCCCATGGTTCTTACACTCTTTCTATCACCTCTTCTGCAATCTAAGCCTTAGATATAAGAGTGTTTTATAGATTGGCCTTGGTTTTCTGTCATGGTCTTTATCTACTGCCAAGTGAAGCTTCTTTGATGAGGGGTGAGGACTATATCCATCTCTGTGTGTAAGGATAAATACTTAGAATATAGTTAGGGATTGTGCTAGTTTAGTAGGGTGGTAGTTGTGGTGACTTCTTGATCTATGGCTTTACTAGCTCTGGGTAGTTGGCTAGGCCTCTAGTACCAGACTCAGTTTCTCTCTTGTTGAGTGAGTCTTAAGTCCTATTGGAGAGCTAATGGTTACCACTAAGGTCTGTTTGCCAATACTGCACCCCTAAGGTTAGTGTATCCTGCCAGATATTGCTGTGGTATATGGCCCTCACAGCTGGGTAAGATGCTGTTTGTTTCCCTGCTGTGGGAACTTGCATGGAACTTTCTAGTACCATAAAAACTAGCCCTCAGGGAGGGAACATTCAAGTCAGCTCCAGCTTAGGGTTCTCTGGGCCCCTGCCACTGAAACACTTGTTATCTTCAGAAATAGAGACTCACTGTCCTCCTCTAAGGAGCAGCCAAGGTCAATAGTCTTCAGTATTTGGGGAATCTCTTAGATAAATCTGACAGACAAATCAAAAGAGAGTTTTTCTTTCTTTCTTTCTTTTTATTCATTAACATGGAATTTACAGAACACTACCCAACTCGTTCTACAAAGCCACAATTACACTGATACCAAAACCACACAAAGATCCAACAAAGAAAGAGAACTTCAAGCCAATTTCCCTTATGAATATTGATGCAAAATACTAAATAAAATTCTTGCAAATCAAATCCAAGAACACATCAAAATGATCATTCAACATGATCAAGTAGGCTTCATCCCAGGGATGCAGGGATGGTTCAATATACAGAAATCCATCAATGCAATCCACTACATAAACAAACTCAAAGAAAAAAAAACCCATGATCATTTCATTAGATGCTGAAAAAGCATTTGAGAAAATTCAGCATCCTTTCATGCTAAAAGTCTTGGAAAGAACAGAAATTCAAGGCCCATACCTAAACATAGTAAAAGCAATATACAGCAAACAGGTAGCCAACATCAAACTAAATAGAGAGAAACTTGAAGCAATCCCACTAAAATCAGGGACTAGACAAGACTGCTCTCTCTCTCTCTCTCTCTCTCTCTCTCTCTCTCTCTCTCTCTCTCTCCATATCTTTTCAATATAGTACTTGAAGTTCTAGCTAGAGCAATTAGACAACATAAGGAAGTCAAAGGGATACAAATTGGAAAGGAAGAAGTTAAACTATCACTATTTGCAGATGATATGATAGTATACTTAAGTGACCCAAAAAACTCCACCAGAGAACTCCTACAGCTGATAAACAACTTCAGCAAAGTGGCTGGTTATAAAATCAACTCAAGCAAATCAGTAGCCTTCCTATATTCAAAGGATAAGCAGGCTGAGAAAGAAGTTAGAAGGTGTTAGAACACCCTTCACAATAGCCACAAACAATATTAAGTATCTTGGTGTGACTCTAACCAAACAAGTGAAAGATCTGTATGACAGGAACTTCAAGTCTTTGAAGAAAGAAACCAAAGAAGACCTCAGAAGATGGAAAAATCTTCCATGCTCGTGGATTGGCAAAAGAGAGTTTTTCAAGCATTGTGTTGGGATTTCTGTTACATGCTCTTGTAGGTTACCTTGTCAGCATGCATGAGAAAATGTCATTTAAACTATATATATTTATATAAAGACTTAAATTGCTATAAAGACTTTTAATTGGGCCAACAGTTAACAATATGATTCATTAGGACTTTTTCATACATCCTTAATATTATCTTACCCACTCATACCTTCCATATTTCTCTTCCTCACTAATTAGCACCCCTTAGAGCATGTGTCCACTGCAGCCTCCCTTTCTCTGCTGCTCCCTAACTACCCCCCCCCCATCCCAGCAATGGTCCCTTCTTAACTCCCTTGCTTCTCAGTTATGCAGGATATGTGTTCAGATCTCTTTCTGGATCTGGGTTAGCGCTCCATCCATTTACCTGCCAAGTTCATTTTACTTTTTTTTTTTTTTTTTTTTACAACTGAATAGTACTCCATACTGTAGATGCACCACAATTTCATGATCTTACTCGTTGTTTGAAGGACATTGTTTTCATTTTTTAGCTGTCATGAATAGACCAGCAAAAAAACATGGCCAAGCCAGTAACTGTGCAGTAGAATGTTGTATTATGGTGAGCATATACTAAGGAGGGGTACAGCTGTTTCATGTAGTAGATATATTTTTAGGTTTTTTTCTTTTTTCTTTCTCTCCTAGTCTGCCTCTCTCTTTCTCTCTCCCTCTCTTTCTCTTCTTTCTTTCCTTCTTTCTTTCCTTCTTTCTTTCTTCCTTTCTTTCTTTCTTTCTTTCTTTCTTTCTTT
The DNA here is from genome assembly GCA_964023405.1 of Apodemus agrarius. Classification (NCBI taxonomy): domain Eukaryota; kingdom Metazoa; phylum Chordata; class Mammalia; order Rodentia; family Muridae; genus Apodemus; species Apodemus agrarius. The sequence continues at coordinate 33,281,698 of OZ030012.1, read as the reverse complement.
CTTTCCTTCTTTCTCTCTCTTTCTCTCTTCGAGAATTATTCATGTTGGTTACAAGAGTGGTTAGGCTGTTGGCAATCCCACCAGCAGTGAACAGGGGATTCACTAGTTTCCTCACCTTCCTCTCAGCATTTATTGTCCTTTATTTGTTTTTCATTTCTGAGATTTTAACTGGAGTGAGATGAAGACTCAAGGTCGGTTTTGGTTCTCCTTATTCTTTTTCTCTGTGCACTTCTTTTGGGTCAGGCTCCTCTCAATTTTATGAGACTATAACCTTTATCATTAAGTTATTGATCTGAGATTGGTTTTAATCCAAGCATTTTTTCCCTCAATGTAGTGTGCTGATATTTTTGAATAATATATCTTAATGAACCTTAAGAGCAAACACATTCAGCATGAGTATGCACTGGGTAAAGATATGCTCACAAGTCTGATACAGCTCAATCCATTTGGGGGAGAGCTGATTGTTAAAGGGTAAAATTTAATCTAGAGTCACTCATTTTTGGAACTGTTTCATTTTGCCAGCGCTCACCTATTTTTTGTTGTTGTTGTTGTTTCTTCATTTGGTTATTTAATAAGAGAATTGCACTGCCACTCTGGATCATGTTATGATTCCAGCAACGGGTTCTAGACACAGGCAGGTCTGAGTTGCCCAGTCAAGTACACACTAGACTAGACCATTGACGTATTGAATAAAAGTAGATGCCATTAAACTATTTGAAATGGGATTTAGTATTCTTTATTTAATGTTATTCTCAAACTTTCTTAGTGAAACTATACTGGCATGGTTTTAAGCAAGGTATACAAGGAAGTACAGGAAACATGAGACCAGTGCCCTACAGGGATTACGGCAATTTAGCTGAAGGAGAAGGAGCCATAAACATGGGGTAAATTAAACAGCTGCAGCATACAAATGCCAGATCAACCATCTAATTAAAGGCAAAGGGCAGCGTGTTTTATTGCCAAGAGAACAGGACAGGTAGCCTTAGAAGAACTCAAGAGGGCACAATGTCACTTCAAGCTGAACAATATGGGGGAAAGAATTGGCACCTGGAATTAGTGAATGCTGGGAACGGAAGCTCCAGACACAGCTGGGTGTCCAGGAGTATGTGACAGTGAGAAATGAACGTGTATGTGCAGGTACAAATGATAGCAACAGCAACCACTGATAACTCATCCTTTGAATGTTAACTAGATGCTGCAACCTTTGCTGCTTCATTCGGTTGTATTTTATTCTTACGGCAGGCTACCAGAGATATTTTACTACATCTGGACAAGTTTGTACTAAGTGGCCCATCTGGAGGACTGAGTGGTAATCTCAAGCCACCAACAGGATGGATAAGACCTCTTTCCCTCATTGCAAGGGAGCCTGTTCACACCAAGAGAACCAATGGTACATATGGAGGTACCCGGCACACAACGGTAGCCAATACAGACAACTGCCTGTTCCCATTTTTTTTATCTGCTGAAAAGTCTTGGGCTAATCTTCCTTTACTCGAATACAAAATGGTTTTAAGCTAACCTCCCGGAAGCCAGCCAGAGTCACTCCTTGTATTCCTTAACTGTTGGGTAGGCAGTAGGCAAATCTCAGAAGATTTCTGTCTAGAGTCACTTCCCACACAGGATACCCTTCCAGGGGCACAGTTTGATATGCCTGTAACTCCCTTTCTTTCCTACCTCTCCATCAACAGGACAACACACCCTGTAAAATGTCCCCAGCTCGGCCTTCGAGCAACAGTTTAGCAGTCAAACTAATTAATGGTCTGCCTGCCCATTCACAGCGTAAGTGTGCACTCCCAGTGGTTTAAAGGAATGGAGGGGAAGGGAGCAGAGGGGAAGACCTGGGCTTCTGAGACTTGACCCCAAAAGCTGTCTGAACTTAAAGAGTCAAAGAATATCCAGGGGGAAAATAGCAGGTTCTGTGGTAAGCCCCACCTCTAATCAGTGTGGTACAATTTCATAGCTCATTATTCCTGTGTGTGCCACAGCTACACTCTGGAGGGGGGTTGGGGACAGTGATGGGAGCTGAGAGGAGGGGCCACACTAGAAAGAGTCATATGGAAGCAATTAGCAGAGCCTTCGTTCAAAAAAGCATTAAGGTGCTTGTAGCACCGAGGCTCAGTGACCCCTAGGCTGAGGCCATAATTCACCAACACTTAATACCACTCACCCTGCAGATGTGCATTTTATACAGAAATATCAGCTTACCACTTTGAAAAATTAACCTATTGAAGGCTGCCAGATTCGGACACCCTCTTGGGGGTATTATATATTGTCTGTACAGCTCTAGTTTGTCCCCACCCATTCCCCTACCCCACCCACCCCCCAAAAAAGTGATGCCTGTGTTAGTTGGCAAAAAAAAATGACTAAGATGGGTTGGGGGTGAAAGAAAAATTAAGAACCAAATACAAAGTCTGGACTTTAAAGGAGTAAACTCCTTTCCTCCACTCCCAAGCTCACAAAGTTCAGAAAATCTTTTTACATCTTTCTATTATTCTAAGACACACTTGCCATCTAAATGGGAAAGTCCAGAGCAATAAAGAACAGGATGAGATGTCATCCTAGGGAGAAAGTGTGTTGTATGCCTCCATGATAATCTAAGGAAATACTTCTCCATACAGTAGGATTGCAAAAGGGACTAAAAACTCATTTGTTTAAATGTTCCTTTGTGATGTTCTGAGACAATGCAATGCCAGTTTAAAAACATTACTGTGGCACCGAATATTTACCCTTCCAATTAGTTCAGAGAAATATTAATACCTAGTTTCAAGGTTGACACAAACAGCCTGGGACAATGCTGATGGGAAACTAATAAGAGAAGTCTTGCCATAATGTATTTGAATAACACACACTAACAGTATTAACAATATAAACACATAAAAGCCATTAAAATGATATTAATATGATTAATAATATGACTAATACTGAGGGAGTTTTACATTAAAATGTCGATTGGTAATTTGCGAGCTGTGTAAATATATGCCGCTATAACTGTGTTGCATAAAGAGGACAAATGGATAAGAATGGAAGTCCCACAATAGGGGACCTACTAAGAGCAGCACCCATGCACAGAGTAATGAAGTAAGCTCAGTAGAAATCAGAATATTGGCCAGAGTTAGCGCATACACTGCAATCTCAGCAGGTGGGAAGCTGAGGTAAGGAAGATTGTGAGTTCAAGGCCAGTCTGGACTACATACGTGAGACTACAGTCTCAAACATAATGAAAAGGGAAAGGAAATATTTGTGTAGAAAAGGTTTATAAACACAAAAAAAATATCTCAGGCTAGATTATAAATGATAAAAATAGAAACAAGCTTTACAAATTACTGTGCTTCAGGATTCTGCAAAGCCAATTGCTTGTACATCCATAAACTGGTATGGGATTATTTCGTAGAGCTAGTACTGGTGTAACAGATGAAAGAACCTTTAAGCCAAACTGGATTTGGAAGCACTCTTCTTTCCACCAGATTCACTTTCCAAGCCTGACTAGCAGACCCTGTCCCCAAGGGCTCCAGCTTCACGGCTTAGCTGGTCATAACTCCACTGCTCCCCAAAAGTCTCTCCATTCTTGTTCTATGCTTGGACATCATCCATTGATGGAACAGCCTGGATCCGAATGAAAAGCCTAGCTTTGTGACTTTGGGAAACTGCTTTTTCAAAAATCTTTATATTCCCCTGTTGTTGTTGTTGTTGTTGTTGTTGTTGTTGTTTTTTAAAAAAAAAAACAGCATCTGTGTAATAAGGTTGCTGTGAGCATTAAGGCAGACAATATGCTTAATGACTTAATGAAAACCAGTTTATATTAATTCTCTGTAATTCATGTCTAAATGCTAGGCTAATGTCTACTTTTTTTTCCATATTAAGAGATAATACCCCATTGCTTCCAGATGGCTAGAAGCTATCATGTGCTTCATGATAAATACCTTCAGAAATAGAGTCTGCTTCTCCCGATTGAAAATAAGCTAATGGATAATTCGAAGGAGGAGAAGCCCGTAACCCTGGGATTTTTTTTTGTTACACTAACTTCCCTCAACTAGCAGTGTCTTCAGAGTACATAAAGGGTGACAAATGGACAGCAAGCTAACTGCCCTCCAGCTATTTCTGGTTATGTCAGCAAGCCATATTCACTTGGGGTCCAATAAGTCAGCAAATTCTACAGAAGGGCTGCCAGGCCCTGCACAGGGCAGATCAAAAGACCAGCAGACCAGCAACAGCCTTGACAGCCAAAGGCTGAAAATTCAAACCAGAGCCCTCTGTTTTGATGCTAGACAGCTCACAGTAGGCCAATTTTTACAGAGGACTTTTTAAAAAGTAGTGATAATCACAATATGCACATTCCCAATGGGAAAATTGGAGGTTGGGCTAGGAAGAAACCATAGCTAAACTCAATGACTCTTGGTGGAAAGCCTATAGATGTGGGGCTGTAGTCAATAGGGTTGTGTTGGATGCTAAGATGGTGGTGACTCCATCTCAGTACTGTGGAAGTGGAGGGTTAGGTTCATTTGCTTGACTGGAGTTCTGCTTTTGTTGTGAATGCTTTTTTAAAAAGCATTATTTGGAGGGAAGAGAGGGCAAGAAGAAAAGGAGAGAGAGGTCATCTTGAACAATGTTCACTCCCTTCTAGGTCTCAGTTTTATCTTTTATAAAAGAATTGTCAAAGTCCACTTCACACTTGCTGAGTTTCAACAGTTTTCCATAGGACTTTTAAACCAGGCATCTGTGTTGAGACAGAGCTGGGAGCTTACTGTGAGAACAAAGAAAGATGATGTCCGGACTGTCTAATATCCTGTTTGGGGTTTGTTTCCTACAGACCACGCAATTCCTCTTGAGTCCTAATTTATATGCTTAGGAGATAAAACTACATTTTCTATTTCCCACTTAGAAAGAGAAGATAACAGATCATTTCCCTAATGCTTACATGAACCAAAGTCTGGTTAAAAAAAAAAATCTTCCTTTTACAAATGAGGAAGCTGAGGCTAGCTCTGAATTGACTTGTATAAACCTTCTACTAACCACAAAATACAACAGGACAGCACAGTGATATGGGATCCACCCCCACTCAACTCCACCTTGACCGATGAACTAAGAACTCCAGTTACTAAAATGAAGTTCTTTGCTCTGTAGCCAAAACAGAACTGCATTTGGAAATCAGGATCAGAAGCTTGGTGATACTGGGTCAGATGTTTCTTGACTGCCTCCTGGGACCTCCTGTTCCTCTCTTGGATCTCTCAACACCTAGTATAAATTATCTGACATTAGCAAGGAGATCTTTCCATTTGTGGTCTTTGAAAAAACATTAACGTACAGGAAAGAAAAGTTCTCTTCACGAGGACAAACGTAATCTTATCAGGAGCGAGCAGGACAATAACAGGAAAAGGGATGGGAGAGAGAAGGCAGGCCGCAGGAGAAGGCTCAGGGAGCCTCCTAATCAGAGCCTGGCAGCCAAGATCTATTGTGAACTAGAAACAAGGGTGGGGCGCCATCACTTTGGAATCTGACGCTGGGGGGTGCACATCCCCAAAATAGCTTTCAGTGGAGGCCAGGCTGACTTGAGTCCTCAGGCAGCGTGGACAGAGAATATTTACACAACGCTCGTTTTCCTAATGACTGACCTCCAGGGGAAAGCAAATAGCAACCAAGATGTGGAACATAAATGCCTCCGTGTGAGCAAGAGAACAGAAACCTTCAAGTAAACTAAATCCATCTCAGCGACACAGAGGCCGTCTCCTATGCTGCACCTGCGTCCCCTGCATCCCCTGTATCCCCTCCCCCTCACCCCCACCCCCTAGTCCCCCACCCCCACCCCACCCCCGCAGTCACTGCCATTCTTTTACATAGTTTATCAGAGCAAGTTCAACCCAATTAAGTTCCAAGGAAGATCTCTGCTCAAGCTTCATATACCCGGGGGAACTTCTTACCAGGCTGTGCCACAACCATCCCTGAGCAGCAACAGTAACAAAGGAAACCCCAAGCTGTGATTGGCTTTCAAAATCTGCATGGCCAAAACCTGATTTCCTTCTACTTGCCCGTCAAGTCTGATACTGCATACATAGTATAGTGCATGCATTGTATAGGGAACGGTGGGCCACCTTCCCAATCATCTTTCCTCACATGCTTAGCAGAAACAATGACGGCAACAAGGCTCACCCAAACACATATATCCACCTGACGAAAAATCTGAGGGCAGAGCATATATAACCGAGGTATGTGGAAGGCAGTAAGATTCTCTAGTTATACCTTATACAAGAACATAAAAAACACTTTATTTCAGAAGTTTATTTTGGTGTCAGCTAGAGAGACTGCTCAGTGGTCAAGGACATTCCCTACTCTTGCAGAAGACCTGAGTTCAGTTCCCAGCCCCCATGTCAGGTGGCACACAACCACCTCTAACTCGAGCTCTGGGTGACCAGATATCTGCTTCATCCTTCACAGCGCTGAACTCACACCCCATTACCACTCCCACATGCATACCCAGGCACACCATTTCAAATAAAGACAAATCTTAGAAGTATTTATCTCTGTGTTGAAAATTCTACCCAATGAGCCATACTTGGCCTTGTATACATAGTCACGTTATGATGTCCCTAGAATCTTAGCAGGACAGGTGCCTTCTCTGCCGCTTTACTTTAAATTATTACCTTGAATACAGTTGTTATATCTCCTCCACTTGCTCTTTTCCATTCTTAATTCATCGGTCTTTCCCCCACTCCCTAGACTTTTGAACTCAAATGATAGAACGGATTGAATGTCAGACCGGAGAACTTAGCTCTTTGAGAACCTCAGACACATTGATTAAGAGATGATTCTTTGGGGGCAATTAAAAGACAATATCAAAAGGACTGGACAGTGGGACAAGCTACTGGTCTCCTGCTGCCAAAGAAGAGGTCTCAGGGAAACCTTATTTCCTGAGACATTATTTTCAAAGCCAGGTGCCATTTTACTGTCAAAGCACTGTCCTTTGACAACTTGGTTCCTGTTATGCCCCGTGATTAGAACAGTAAATTTAAAAAGAGGCAGGAGGAAGGGCTAAGCAGGGTTCTGAAGCTCACGAGCCAGAAAGTCAAAGCTGAGATGCACGAGACACTAAGCCATGGTCATGAGTGCCTGTGCCACTGACTCCAGCCACAATGGCCTCCTGTCCCTGGCAATAGCTCCTCTTTAAAGACTTATTTCTGTGCTCTTGTATACAGACCTCTTTTTCTATTCCAACCCTGCCAATCCCTGAGCAGCACAGCCAAGAGTTCTCTTATAATACATATCCTTAGGCTCAGTAGATAAAGTGCTTGTTATACAAACAAAGACCTGAGATCAAATCTCCAGAAATTGGTATAGCCTTCCTTGTTGGCATGAGTCTAAAACCTTAGCATTCATTTTGTGAGATGGCAGTAGAGACCGGAAAAAAAATCTCTGGAAGCTCATGGGCCAGTTGGTCTTGTGTACACAGTGATGAAAAATGAAGATTGTCTCCAACAAGATAGAAGGCAACACTAACACCTGAGGTTGTCTTCCTGGCCTCTACAGTCATATCTATACCATAACTACATAACTATAAAACTGTGTGTGTGTGTGTGTGTGTGTGTATGCACATGCGCCAAGGAACTACTTGCTGCCCACTAAGGGCTGTAAATTACCAGTCAACAGAGTTCAATCTAAAATCCTAATATATGCGCTCATGAATTTCTATTAAGCCATTGATGCTCTTGTCTTAGACATAATTTGGTATTATGTGAGACAGTACTTAAGGTTTAAATCCTCCAGTAGGTGATAAGGAGGCAATTGATAGCATCCAGAATGGGAATTAAAATAAAAATAACTTACTCCCAATTATCTGTTTTCATCCTGGTATGTCATGTGAAAAATTCTTAAGTGCTTTGGAATATTCTAAAATGGTACACCCTTTAAGAGGCCTGTACTTGGGCGCCAAGGTACTTGCTGACTGGCCAAGTGACATATGAATTAATGTTACTGTTTGATGCTTTGAGGGTTGAAGAAAAGAGAATATTTTGATCATTGACACTGTCTTCCTACAAAATTCTCTTTATAAAAATTGTGTCTTAACTTTCTGGGTTCATCTTTTTCGTACTTACATATTCAATAAGTTAAAGTAGGTGCATCACAGAAGAGAAAGGTAGACATGTATGGAAGCCTGTGATGACAACACCAGCATATCCATGTCAACTATAAGCTGATTCCATTTCCTTCCAACCTTTCAAGATAGCACAAAGTTATTGAACATTTGTAGGTAAAGGAAGATTCTTATGGATAGCATTTTGCCTGTGTCAGTAGCATGGGAATCAGTATATATTCTAAACTCTAGATCTGCTGGTTTCACATCAGACAGGTCAACCAACACGGGCAGAAAATATTCAAAGAGCAATGTGTCCAGCATCTGGAGCACCTTTGTTTCTCCCTAAAATATGCAATGCCACATCTGTTTATATAGCATTTACATCGCATTAGTTCTTTTAAGTAACCTAGAGAAGAATCTAGAGATGAGTCTAGTAAAGGCTATATATATTGTACTATTTTCTATAATGGACTTTATTGTCCTTCCATTTGGATGTGTGTTTGGATCCTGGAATGAGCTCCACTGATACTCAGACAACGGTATTTCTCTTATATCCCTGACTTATCATGTCACAGACCATTAGAATATATTTGCCCATATTTTTTTTACTCTGAAGACAGTATAACAGAGGTAAATCTCTACCACATGAATTTTACTCTGAAAACTGTATAGCAAAGGTAAAAATATAACCCATAATTAAAAAATAATTATCTTCCTTCAAGAGTAAATACCCAAGACTGGGAAGTGCAAACATATGAGATCAATTTACACTGATCTTTGATCACACATCCTGTGGATTGCCAAGTCCAGTTAGCTAGCTTGACTTAAGCTTGTACCACATCCAACCTCCAGGTTCTGTCTGGTGCATTCATCTTGTGCCCAGGTCCAGTCTGGCCTAGCCTAGGACACACATCTGTGCACCCACCCAACCTAATAACTGTAGCTTTCACTCCTCATCAAAGATGCTTCTGTTTGCAGCACATGAACATCATTGCAGTAAGGCACAACTGATCAAAACACAGAGAACAAGGAATGGTGTGTGCACAGTACCAACTAATACATCCACAACCCCTACACTTGAGGTTAAGCAAACATCATAAAAGACCAGGTGGACAGATTGTAAGAACCAGAAACCTGAATGCAGAGATAGTACATCTTCTCTGTATGACAGGAAAGCTGGACATACAAAATCTCAACACTATGGTTGCCTTAAGTTGACCAACACAGGGACTACAATAGGTGGCATGCCTATATTGATGAGGGAAGTCTCACAAGGTCCCACTCCTAGATGAAGACCCATAGCCAATGACTGCTAAAGAGAAGAAGAATCAGTCTTCCCTGGATTGAAGCCCATAGTTGGTTATCCAATACCAAGTGGTCAGCCCTAAACACACACACACACACACACACACACACAGAGAGAGAGAGAGAGAGAGAGAGAGAGAGAGAGAGAGAGAGAGAGAGAGAGAGGAGAGATGTGTGGTGTGTGGTTAGCTCTAAAATCATTATGTGTGTGTGTGTGTGTGTGTGTGTGTGTGTGTGTGTGTATTAGCATTACACTAAATGGAATTAATGGGTTATTGTGTACACATATTCTACTGAAATATAAGTATATGTTTAAAGAAAAGAAAAAGAAGCCATAATTTTTTTTTTTTAGATTGAGCATGGTAGGGTAGAGTTGTGCATACATTGAGGGCAGGGTATTAAACACAATACTCATACGAACTTCTTTTTAAACAGTGAGTAATTAAAAGACATTATCTTCCTTCAAAGGTAAAAAAGACAAGGAGGGACAGACATTGTTCAAAACTAGCTGGGAATCAGTGAAAGAGCCAGGCCTGAGGCTCCCACCTTGGAAGTCAGAGTGAGGCCTTCTGATCCCTTAGCATCAGTGATTCGTAATGCTGCAGAGGGAGACCAGTGATACTGGAGCAGCCAGCCTGCCAGCAGCCTGCTACGCCACACCACATGCCTAGGTCTCTCCGCCTCTTTCCTTATGCCAACTGAAGAACGGTTTAGAACTCACATCATACGACTAAAAAGCAACTGAATGAGAGTCCTAGTGTTTCAAATGTCAGTAGGAAGGGTGCTCTCATGAGCCCAGTGTTTAGAGGGGCTATGAAGCAATGAACATTACATCTCGGGGATTCCTGACCAAGGCAGAAATCAAAACAAACAAAAAACAAAACAACTAGCAATGAGGGGTTGAGACATCTTGGCTATCTCCCGACCTTGAAATGAGTTAGAGGTGTTTGCCTCAAAGATTCGAACAGATAATGAATAAAACATGTCTGGAATTTTGTGTCCAGAAAATGTGACAAGCTTGAATCTGAAGACTGATCTGAAATGTGGGTTTCAGCTCCTCTGCAAAGCTCTTAAGAGATCCATGAGACTGCTTCTAGGCACTGCAGCTTGCCCCGTGTGTGTGGGAGCATCGAGGAGAGCAGTGGGATAGAATAGAAGGGTCGGGAAGAGAAGAGGAGAGGAGAGGAGAGGAGAGGAGAGGAGAGGAGAGGAGAGGAGAGGAGAGGAGAGGAGAGGAGAGGAGAGGAGAGGAGAGGAGAGGAGAGGAGAGGAGAGGAGAGGAGAGGAGAGGAGAGGAGAGGAGAGGAGAGGAGAGAGACAAAGAAGTAGCAACCACATTCTGCGTGGATCCTTAAAGCAAGCATTCTCCCCAGAAGCCTCAATGAACTAAGAATTTGACTTTTATTTTTGAGCCAGAAAGAATTATTTTAAAAGTGTTCTTCAGATGCTTGTATAAATGCACTCAGATTTACAGACTCTGGTATGATTACATAATGAAACTACCAGGATCCAACTTTCCTTCTGGGTGTGAGATAAAGACTTATTTTTAATATTATTTTTGTGTAAAATTGAATGTTCAATGTCAATTCTTCTTACCTCAGGAAGAGCCATATTTCACATACTGAAAGTGAGACATGCTTTTGATATTTTTCATCAGAAATTAGTTTTATTCTTCATATGTGTGAGAAATGTTTGTGATCGCACAGAACCCTGATCTGCTGGAATTGCACTTGCTTAGTTAGAGAAAGTCCAGCAGGTGTCGCTGTAACACTGCTCAAATTCAACATAGTTCCCTCGGAGGCAAGATGGTCAAGAGGCAATGTGCAGTCAGGGCTTTTGGTTGTGACCTCTCCACTAGCAAAGATCTTTACCTCAATTAGAGCTCTTGACAGTCTCGAGAAAAGCTAGTCAGTTAGGACCCTAATTCAAGTCTGAGTGTTTGGAGATCATCAGAGAAATATATAACCAGAGTACAAATTACCACACACATGGGAAAAGCTATTTGGCAATAGCTTCCTAGACATAGGTTTAAACTGTTATATGCAACTTCATAAAATGCACTCTGTCCACCCATTGTTTCAATACCCTGGGGTACGAAGTTCATCCAGCCCAATGGTTTTGCCATTGACTCATTGGAAGGAATTTAAGGCGCACAATATAATAATACAAAATTCCTTCTAGACAAGCACTATGAATTCTTAATGCTATAACACTTGAAGTTATACTCGCTCCCATGAACCCTATGTTTTGAACTTCTATGATTTATGATATAAAAACACCTATCTCAGAGATAGAGGTAGAGGGCAACCACATGACCTGCATGGCAGTGCTGGATAAAGAATTGTGCTATGCAACTTACTTTAATGAATATTAGTATTGCTGCCATTAAGAGTGGCTTCTGTGTTGAGATCATCTCAAGCAATGAAGCAAGTGAGCTCATACAACTTGCCCTCGATGCTTGTCCCGTTGATTCTGTGTATATTATCTGCTTCTTCATGGTCACGCCAAAATGTAAACGTCCCTAAGCCTTTTGATTTTTCTCATTAATCCTGACCAAATACCCCATGGTTAGAGACTGAAGGATGTCCATTTCCTTCACCAAAGCATCTACCATGTTTGGAACCTTGTAATTTTTTCAAACATGCCTGAGAAGCAAATGATACACAAAGCACTGTCCCACTTTTTCAAGATTAAGATTCCACTTACAAGTTTGTTTCAAGGGGTTATCATAGCGGAGAAGAGAGAAATATTCAGCCACTTTAGGGGAATTTAGCATCAAAGTAATATTTATTACAAAGTACTCAAAACATATTTAATAGGAACAGAAAATATTCAAGATAAGTGACGTACTATATAAATGATTGTGCTATTGCATAACAGGTGTGACTCCATCAAGAATTTCAATTAACAAAAAGAGAAATATTGTCTAGAAACAGAAAATTAAAAACCTACATAAGAAGTACATGAGAAATAAACTATAAAGCACGTCTCAGTCCAGCCCAAGCTTTGCAGAAAAGAGGGAGGGGGAGAAAAATGATGGAGAAGGAAAGAAAGAAGAAGGAAAGGAAGAAGTTTGTCATTAAGACAGCTAAGCACAGGCCACTATTCAAGCTCCCAGGCCAGAGCTCCTCTCAAATGGGCTCAGTAGCCAGGGCTCCATTTCCACCCTTCCTGTGGATTAGGCCATGTGCTTACTTCCTTAGGATACAAAGGGGATGAGCTCCTACGTGTGATTTTGAGGCCAGATGGAAAGGCTCAACTCATCTACCGGGATGCAGAAGAGTTAAAAGCCAAGGACAAGTCTATGACAGAAGGAACTAATGTCCCTGTTTCTCCATATGGAGAAAATATATCTAATAGCTGGAAATCTTGCCTGGAGCATATTATAAATAAAACCCAATTCCCACCTGGATTAAGCAAATGATGGTTTGGAATTTATTTTGTAGAGCAGCTAATGCAGGTGTCAGTAAGCCACCACAAGCATTTTAATTGGGAAAAAAAGACCTATATCAAATATTTCACACTTGGAACAGGGAGCAACTGTCCTGTGGTAAACTCTTCAAAGAGCTTACTTCCTTCAAGAGACAGAATTGGGCCATAACCTCATAGAATAAAGGCAATGGACTGTGTGGAAGTAGCTAAATAAATAAAGTCACCTTAGAATGTTGTATACACATTAGAAGGACAACACACACAGTATGCTGGTCTATCAAGACTCTCCTAACTCCAGAGAATGAAGGAATGGCCAACCAGTGACTGGCCCACCATAAGATCCACCCCGTGGGAGACAGCCAACCCCTGACATTATTAATAATAGTCTGCTATGCTTGCAGACAGGAGCCTAGCATAACTGTCCTCTGAGAGGTTTCATTCAGCAGTGGAGAGACCCAAAGCCAAACATTAGGTGGGGCTTGCTCAGGCAGTCCTGTGGAAAAAGGAGGGGTGGAATTGAGGGCCAGAGTGGTGAAGGTTACCACCAGAAGACCTACAGAGTCAATTAAGTTGGGCCCATGGGGGTTCGCAGATACTGAACCACTAAACAAAACACATGCATGGGCTGGATGTAGGCCTCTTGTGCAGCAGATGTGCAGCTTGGTTTTCATGTGGGTACCCTAACAATTGGAGCAGCGGCTGTCTCTGACTGTGATGCCTGCCTTTGACTCTGATGCCCTTCCCCTAGCTGGGCTGCCTGGTCTGGTCTCAGTGGAGGAGGAGGATACACTAAGTCCTGCTGTGACTTGATATGCCATGAGGGGTTGGTACACATGGGGGTTTCTGCTTCTTTGGGGAGAAGAGGAAGGAGTAGTGGGGGAAGAGTTTGTGATTGTAGACCGGGAGGAGGGAGGGAGCTTCTAAGTAAAGTGAATACATGAATGAATGAATGAATGAGTGAATGAATGAAAAGTGTGCTGCAGATATGGCTTGATTGGTAGAGCACTTGTGTAGAATGCAAAAAGTCCGCAGTTCTGTCCCTAGTACTACCTAAACTGGAAGAGGTGGTGAATCCCTAAATTCCTAGTATTAGGAAGGTGGAGGTAAAGAGATCAGAAGTACAACATCATCTTTGTCTACATAACAAGTTCAAAACCAGCTAAATGAGACCTTGTCACAAAAAGTGAAAGATGCACAGAGTGACGTCGAGTAAGACTGGGAAAAGGAGAGGTTAAGAATAAAAGCCGTCCTAGCTCCAGCCGCCCATACTATAGCTTAATCACACGCTCACATTTTCAGCCTCGCGGTTACCTTAAGCTATTCAGGGGCAGAAGGCCTGCCTTTGTTCTCTACTGCACAAGTCCAGGATCTCATTCTCCTGGCCAAGGCAGCGTTGGATTCAGAAGGGTCAGATCTTGCCAGCTTCTTACGCACATGAAGCACTTGCTTGAATATTTTTTATGTAATCTCTAATATTTACTTATCTCATGATGTAATCTAAATCTGAGACTTCAGAATCACCTACTAAAGTCAGGACAGAGCAGGCACATCCTGTTTTTTAAGTTTCTTCTGGACTTAGCATTGGGTGTTGATGGATTTTATGGCTATTGGTATACGTTCTTTATTATTCAATCTTGATGGAAGAACTATTAACTCTCTTGTCTGTGTGTTTGTTCCCCACTAATGAAAAACTTTAATCTTAATAGAAACACAGATTCATAGTTAGGTGAGGATGAAGTGACCTATCTCTTATAAGTCAACACTTTGATTTTGTACAAGAGTCCTTTATTTTTCTTGTTAAGAACCAAAGACTCTTAACCAATGACTCATATTAAAGAAACATCAAAATACATTAGAGAGCAAAATGCTTTTAGCATCTTAAATTATCTTTCCTTTTGTTGCAAATGACAATAGAGCTTAAGACAGGGGTTCTCAACCTTCCTAATTCTGTGGCCCTATAATACTGTTCCTCACATTGTGGTGACATCTAACCATAAAATTGTATTTGCTGCTTACTTCACAACTGTGATTTTGCTACTGTTATGAATTGTAATGTAAAGACCTGTGTTTTCCTGTGGTCTTAGGCAACCCTTGTGAAAGGGTCACTAGACGCTGGGGTTCTCACATGTTGAGAACCACTGGCTTAAGGAAATTTAAAAAAGAAAGAGTAGACTATAGATACTTAACTATCACAAAAACCAGAATGAAGAGAGGGGCTAAACTTCAGAAAGCATGAAGTTCAAAGGAATGATTAGAGATTTTGTTTTTCTTTCTTTTTTTCCTTCTTTCTTTCATTCTTTCTTCCTTCCTTTCTTTCTTTGTTAATCTGCCTTATTCTTCTGTCTTGTACAGAATATTTTCTTAGAACCTTTTCACACATGATGGGGAATCACACTGCCAAGAGTTTTCAAGTTTATGTCTCAGTTCAAGAAAACAGATTATTCTGAGCTCAAATCCTTGGTCCAAATGCAAACTGTTAGAATCCAGTTGGAGTGACGGATTGCAATAGACGTAGGCATACGTAGACATATGGTGCTGAACAGAAATGGGAAATTCATGGAAGAGATGGGGGAACAATTCTCAGAAATAACCGCAGGCATGTTAGATACACAAATAAATACTGAATAATTTATGCAAGGAAACATACATCCAATTTATACACGAGAGAGTAGGATGGGCCAAGGAGCTTATCCCAGTAAACAGAGCTAGTTAATGGAAGAGAAAGAAATGAGCCAGCTTCTTAATCCAGCAACAGCAGCTGTTTATTAACTATTCTCTTTCATCAGTTCAATCCGCAAGGGAGAATCTTGGTCCCATGAGACCATCCTAGGAGGAATCTTTCTCCTGTTCAACTCTTGCATGCATTCTGCCCTGAGATCCTGCATGCTAACCCTCAGGGACAATTAGCATTTTTCTAGGTGTTCTTCTCTCCCCCTCTGCTCTGCGTAGACCCTGGACATATTGGTCAACACAGATGGTCTCCTATCCCAGTGACTGCTCACTAGAGTCGACAGAGCAGACACCAACTGTCCAGTTTGGTACAGATGATGCTTGGGAAGAGAATGTGACATTTTCCCTGAGGACAAATTCACACTGCCTCCACTTGATAACACCGAGTGACTCCCAAGCGTTGTTCCTTTGCTCTCAACTTCCCATCTTGTGGAGTTCAGTCTGCCAGGGCGGTCCAGGTGGAGATGAGACAGCATCATAATGAGCATGGCCAACATCTCTGTCTCAACCTCAGTCTTGATAAGGGACACCCTTTGAGAATCTGAGCTAAAAATGATTTCCTTTAACTCTTTCATATCCAGAGGAGCCACTCATTGGAGGTAATGCATTTTGAATAATGTATGAACCCTGTCATTGAGAAGTCATCCTAAAACAAACAGCTCCTGGTGGTGGTGTTTCTTTGTATGGTTCTCTTTGCTTCTACTTGATTGATTTCAGCCCTGAGTTTGATGATTTCCTGTCTTCTACTCCTCCTGGGTGAATTAGCTTCTTTTTGTTCCAGAGCTTTCAGGTGTGCCATTAAACTGCTAATATATGCTCTCTCCAGTTTCTTTTTAGAGGCACCCAGGGCTATGAGTTTTCCACTTAGCACTGCTTTCATTGTGTCCCATAGATTTGGGTAGGTTGTGCCTTCATTTTCATTAAATTCTAAAAAGTTTGATTTCTTTCTTTATTTCTTCTTTGGCCAAGGTATCACTGAGTAGAGTATTGTTCAGCCTCCATGTGTATGTGGGCTTTCTGTTGTTTTTGCTGATATTGAAGACCACTCATTCCATAGTGATCTGATAGGAGGCATGGGATCAGTTCCATCTTCTTATACTTGTTGAGGTCTGTCTTGTGACCAATTATATGGTCGATTTTGGAGAAGGTACCATGAGGTGCTGAAAAAAAGGAATATTCTTTTGCTTTAGGATGAAATGTTTTACATATATCTGTTAAATCCAATTGGTCCAAAGTTTCAATTAGTTTTGCTTTGTCCCTGCTTAGTTTCTGTTTTCCTGATTGGTCCATTGAGGAGAGTGGCATGTTGAAGTCACCCACAATTATTGTGTTAGGTGCAATGTGTGCTTTGAGCTTTAGTAAAGTTTCTTTTACGAATGAGGGTGCCCTTGCATTTGGAGCATAGATGTTCAGAACGGAGAGTTCTTCTTAGTGGATTTTTCCTTTGACCAGTAAGAAGTGTCCTTCCATGTCTCTTTTGATGACTTTAGGATGAATGTCAATTTTATCAGATATTAGAGTGGCTACTCTGGCTTGTTTCCTAAGACCATTTGCTGGTAAAATTGTTTTCCAGCCTTTTACTCTGAGGGACAGTTTGTCTTTGACACTTAGGTGTGTTTCCTGTAAGCAGCAAAATGTAGGGTCCTATTTATGTATCTAGTCTCTTAGTCTATGTCTTTTTATTGGGGAATTGAGTCCATTAAACTCTTAGCCAGAATAACCACAGGGCACAGAGACAGTATCCAAATTAACAAAATTAGAAATGAAAACGAAGATATAACAACAGAAACTGAGGAAATTCAAAAAAAATCAGATCCTACCATAAAAGCCTATATGCAACACAACTGGAAAATCTGGAGGAAATGGACAATTTCCTAGACAGATACCAAATATCAAAATTAAATCAGGATCAAATAGATCATGTAAACAGTCCCATAACCCCTAAAGAAATAGAAGGGGTCATATAAAGTCGTCCATCCAAAAAAATCACAGGACCAGCTGGTTTTAGTGCAGAATTCTATCAGACCTTCAAAGAAGACCTAACACCAATACTCTTCAAATTATTCCACAAAATAGAAACAGAAGGAACATTACCCAAATCATTCTACGAAGCCACAATTACACTAATACCACACAAAGATCCAACAAAGAAAGAGAACTACAGGCCAACATCCCATATGAATATCGATGCAAAAATACTCAACAAAATTCTTGCCAGTCAAATCTAAGAACACATCAAAATGATCATTCACCATGACCAAGTAGGCTTCATCCCGGGGATGCAGGGATGGTTCAATATACAGAAATCTATCAGTGCAATCCACTACATAAACAACCTCAAAAAAACCACGTGGTCATTTCATTAGATGCAGAAAGAGCATTTGACAAAATTCAGAATCCTTTCATGCTAAAAGTCTTGGAAAAAACAGGAATTCAAGATCCATACCTAAACATAGTAAAAGCAATATACAGCAAACAGGTAGCCAACATCAAACTAAATGGAGAGAAACTTGAAGCAGTCCCACTAAAATCAGGGACTATCCAAAGCTGCCCCCTCTCTCCATATCTTTTCAATATAGTACTTGAAGTTCTAGCTAGAGCAATTAGACTACATAAGGAGGTCAAATGGATACAAATTGGAAAGTAAGAAGTCAAACTACCACTATTTGCAGATGATATGATAGTATACTTAAGTGACCCAAAAAACTCCACCTGAGAACGCCTACAGCTGATAAACAACTTCAGCAAAGTGGCTGGTTATAAAATCAACTCCAGCAAATCAGTAGCTTTCCTATACTCAAAGAATAAACAGGCTGAGAAAGAAATTAGGGAAATGACACCCTTCACAATAGACACAAACAATATAAAGTATCTTGGTGTGACTCTAACCAAACAAGTGAAAGATCTGTATGACAAGTACTTCAGGTCTCTGAAGAGGAAATCAAAGACCTCAGAAAATGGGAAAATCTCCCATGCTTGTGGATTGGCAGGATTAATATAGCAAAAATGACCATCTTGCCAAAAGCAATCTACAGATTCAATGCAATCCCCATCAAAATCCCAACTCAGTTCTTTATAGAGTTAGAGAGAGCAATTCTCAAATTCATCTGGAATAACAAAAACCCAGGATAGCTAAAACTATTCTCAACAGTAAAAGAACTTCTGGGGGAATCAGTATCCCAGACCTCAAGCAGTACTACAGAGCAATACTGTTAAAAACTACATGGTATTGGTATAGTGACAGGCAGATAGATCAATGGAATAAGACTTAAGACCCAGAAATGAACTCACACACCTATGATCACTTGATCTTTGACAAAGGAGCTGAAACCATCCAGTGGGAAACAAGATAGCCTTTTCAACAAATAGTGCTGGCTCAACTGGAGGTCAGCATGCAGAAGAATGCAAATTGATCCATTCTTATCTCCTTGTACTAAGCTCAACTCCAAGTGGATCAAGGACATCCACATAAAGCCAGACACACTGAAACTAATAGAAAAAAAACTGGGGAAGACCTTTGAGGACATGGGCACAGGGGAAAAGTTTCAGAACAGAATACCAGTAGCTTATGCTCTAAGATCAAGAATTGACAAATGGGACCTCATAAAATTACAAAGTTTCTGTAAAGCAAAGGACACTGTCAATCAGACAAAATGGCAACCAACAAATTGGGAAAAGATCTTCACCAACCCTACATCCTATGGAGGGCTAATATCCAATATATACAAAGAACTCAAGAAGTTAGACTCCAGAGAGCCAAATAACCCTATTAAAATTGGGGTACAGAGTTAAAGAATTTTCTTCATGAAGAATGTCTAATGGCTAAGAAGCACTTTAAGAAATGTTCAGCATCATTAGTCATTAGGGAAATGCAAATCAAAACAACCCTGAGATTTCACCTCATACCAGTTAGAATGGCTAAGATTAAAAACTCAGGAGACAGCAGGTGTTGGCGAGGATGTGGAGAAAGAGGAACAGTTCTTCACTGCTGGTGGGAATGCATGTTGGTACAACCACTCTGGAAATCAGTCTGGAAGTTCCTCAGATAACTGGGCATGATACTTCTAGAGGGCCCTGCTATACCACTCCTGGGCATATACCCAGAGGATTCCCCAGTAAGTAATAAGGACACATGCTCCACTATGTTCATAGCAGCCTTATTTATAATAGCCAGAAGCTGGAAAAAACCCAGATGTCCCTCAATGGAGGAATGGATACAGAAAATGTAGTATATTTACACAATGGAATACTACTCACCAATTAAAAACAATGAATTCATGAAATTCTTAGGCAAATGGTTGGATCTGGAAAATATCATCCTAAGTGAGGTAACCCAATCACAAAAGAACACACATGGAATGCAGTTACTGATAAGTGGATATTAGCCCAGAACCTCTGAATACCCAAGGCACAATTCACACAATTCATAATATCAAAACATTCCCAAGAAGAAGGAGGGAGAGGGCCCTGGTCCTGGAAAGGCTTGATGCAGCATTGTAGAGGATTACAAAGACAGAGAATAGGAGGGGGTTGATTGGAGAACAGGCAGAGGGAAGAGGGGAACAGGGAAAGGGAAAATCATTTGGAATGTAAACAAAGAATATAGAAAAGTAAAATAAAATAAAATAAAATAAAATAAAATAAAATAAAATAAAATAAAGAAAATAAAAAAATAAAAAAGAGAAGTCATCCTAAAAAGACTACAAAGCCAGACCTGGCCAGAGCATAGCTGGAGACACTTTAGAGTAGTAGTGCTACTGATATTGGAATCAGCCCTTATAAAACCCCAATATCAATGCAGTGCATCCCAATAACATGGAGCTCTGACAGCGCCTTCACTGTCCAGTTGCTTCACAAGGCCACCATTTGAACTGTTGGAGAAAGGTTTACTTTTATGTCATATGTTGACATGCCTCCTGACTAGATTTCCTGCTATAGTTTGCCACTACAAATACAAGAACAAATGGAAGGCAAAGCCAGAGAATGTCTCCCACACACAGTATAGAGACAAGTGCAGCCCTCGGGTAGCCATGCTTCCTTAGGAAGGAGCTTACTGCAGCCTGTCTTCTGGCTTCTCACCAGCCTCTCCCCATCTGTAACAGGGCTGACATGTTTTGAGTTACAAGTATAAGAAGGAAGGGCAGAGATTGAAAACTAATACTATTATTTTGTAATTTGTGTCTTTCATATTCTTTTGCAAATGAATATTTTAGTGAAACATTTCTTTTTCGTGCAATATGTTCAGGTCCTAAAATCTGAAAGTGAACGAAAATAAAACTAAGAATATTAAAGTGAATTACAAACGTAGGAGACATTGTTAATATTTTCAGTGTTTATTGTTTTCAGTTAATATGTTTAAAGATATGGCTTTTTCCTCTGTCTTTTCCTTGCACAAGGAAGAAGTTTTGATATATATATATATATATATATATATATATATATATATATACATACATATACATATATATGTATATGTATATCCACATGTATATGTCTATATATATATATCAGCTATAATATGAAAATATAGTATATATGTATATATACATATATACACATAATCATATATTCTCTAAAGTTACAACTATATTGCAATGACATTACCACTAATCATTTGCAATGATTCTTTCTGGTAATTGTGTAATATTCCAAACTGATGTATCACACTGTTTATGACACTGACCCTTTGATAATTGATTTCAATTTCAGCCTTTGTTTTCCAATTATAAACAAACTTAATCAAATTCTGTTAGTGTACCTTGAGTATCTTTTGAAAATAGTAATTTGCTATAGCAGGGATTTGAGGATCTAAGGTTAAAAGCGTATTTACAACTCTTGACATACATTATTAAATATTCTCAGAAAATAGAAACATGATTATTGTTTTTTAAAAATCTCACACACTTCTTGAAGTTTAAAAGCAATCTAGATTAGATAATTGAAACTGTATCTGTGTGCCTTCTGGGAAAGTGTTTTAAAACACACCAAAAATATAAAAATGCCTTAAGCTTCAAGAGTCATAAAAATGTGGTGCTCCATGAAAACAGATCGCATAGCCACATGAAGGGGAAGTCAAAAGTAGAAACAACAATACTCACCAATCGGGCATCTGCATTTCCCATTACAGTGAAGGCTCACCACCTACAAATAAACTTCCTCCATTCCAGGATCCAGTTGTCCACCATGTATGGTCACACCTTAGGGCAGCTCCATGCTCTTCCAAGCTTCCCTCAGTATTTCCGGTGCAGTACCACCCAGTCACCAAGCTGAATACTGTTTGAACCTCCCTACCCCACCCCTAGGAAACACTTATCAGAACAGAGCTGTCTGTATTTATTTACTATTAAATAATTATCACATGCTTTTTAAAAAGAAATTTTGAAGTGTATAACTGGGAATAGGTGAATTAAATGAAGCAGAAAAAAATCAGACTTCAGTGTCAAAAAACACTTCCTTGCATGCAGAGCAAATTATTTATGGAACTGATTCTTCCGAACGAAGCAAAGGGAAGCCTGTCATCTTAGCACAAGTGAAAGGAAACAGAACTATTCCTTGCCAGAGGCTCAGAATTATACAATGAAACCTGGATTTCTCTCTCCCTCTTTGAAAATAAGATACTCTCAAAAGAAACAGAAATGTCAAACTCCAAAGTTGCTTTAAAGTATGTGAAGTAGGTCACTATAAGACTAGATACACACACACACACACACACACACACACACAATCTTATCAGTACCAGTCAGATAAGTGACATTCCTAAATACTGACAGATCTGTATATTTACAGCAGCTCCTTAAAGTTTCCCCTACGTGAAGTGGGCACAAAGTTCCACCTCTGACTGAGAAGGTATTTGCAATAGATATGTCATGGAAAAGGGAAATCATTTCCCCCCACAATGAGGTGGCACTGGGTATATCAGCCACAGTCCAAGGCAGGCCTTGTGGTGGTCAGGTGGAGTTGAACAATATGAAATAGACTCTGTTTCTTGGTTTTTGCCTTGTTTTGTCTTGTTTTTTTTTTTTCATGTGTTGTTGTTGTTGTTGTTGTTGTTGTTATGGTTTGGTGGTTAGGTCTTTCAGGGTTTTGTTTTATCTTCTTTGTTTTTGTTTTTAGTTTCCTTTTTTAAAAAAGTAAAGAAAAAAGGAAAAACCTGAAGTTGGGTGGTAAGGGGGGACCCAGAAGGCTAGGAAGTTATGACCAAAATACGTTGTCTGATAAATGTTTAAATAATTCTAAAAAAATGTAATCATGTAAAAAGCTCTCCTTTAGAAGCAGCTTTTCTCTCTTCCCTCCTCTCGTGTGTGTGTGTGTGTGTGTGTGTGTGTGTGTGTGTGTGTGTACAGTGTGTACATGCACATGCACACTGTTGTTTTTGTTCTTAGTGAACTATTATTACACGTTGAAGGGAAAAGGAAAAATATCAGGAAAAAAACAGAAAGCAGTGAAACCCTCTCATTCTCATGACTCATTGTGGTCTACCTTCCCTTTAAGCTGCTCACTTCTGGTTCATTTCTTTTCTTTATAATAGCATTGAAGCTAGCTGGAGAGATGGCTCAGCTGTTACACACAATTGTTCTTGTAGAGAACCCAGGTAGTGCCAGCATCCATATCTCCCATTCCAAAGGATCAAGTCCATCTTCTCAACTCTCTAGAACCAGGTATGCATATGGTGCTCATATAATTTTCCAAAGTAGTCATGCACATAAAAATCTAATAATTCAATCTAAATAATTTTTTATGAAAAATTAGCATTGAAATTACAAATTACTAAATTGATCATTTCATCATTCAGGGCTATGCAAACAAGTTTTAATACTTTAAGTGTTCCACTAACTTGAGATACTGTTTGGGGGGTTTATTCTTCCAGTGACGCACTTATCACAATATGATTTTCTTTTATCTATCTTAAATTTCTTAGAGGGACAAAATACCTTCAAAATTTCTCTACTGAAATCCATTTGCAACTGAATTCTTACTCGTGCCTAAAAGAAGGAAGACCAGAGCAGCCTTCCTGTCTTCTGAGCATACCATCTCCCATGGGCTTTGTTCTTTCAATTCCATTTTTCTCCATTCTCTCTCTGTCTCTACCTCTCTTCTCTTCTCTTCTCTTCTCTTCTCTTCTCTTCTCTTCTCTTCTCTTCTCTTCTCTTCTCTTCTCTTCTCTTCTCTTCCCTTCCCTTCCCTTCCCTTCCCTTCCCTTCCCTTCCCTTCCCTTCCCTTCCCTTCTCTTCTCTTCTCTTCTCTTCTCTTCTCTTCTATTCTCTTCTCTTCTCCCCTCTTCTCTTCCCTCTTCCTTTCTCCCCTCTTCTACTTGCCCACCCTCCCCCCTTCTCCTTCTCCTCTCCTCTTCTCTCTTCTCTCCATCCCTCTCCTCCCCTCCCTTCCTCTACCCTATCCTTCCATCATCCCCTCTTCTCTCCTCTCCTTTCCTCTCCTCCTCTTCTTCCTTTTCCTTCCCTCCTGCCCTTCCTTTTCCTTCCCTCCTCCCTCCTCTCCCCTCCTCTTCCCTCCTTCCCTATTCTCCCCTCCTCCCCTCTCCTCCCCTCTTCTCCTCTCCTCCCCTCCCCCCTTTTCTCCTCTTCTCATCTTGTATTTTCCCTTCCTACACTTTGCTGCCTTCTTCTACTTATCTTCTCTTCTTCCCCTTCTCCTCCCCATGCATAAAGAGTTCCTCTTATAAACAAAAAAGGTTTTATTGTTTAGAGTAATCCTGGGTGCCTATTAATCCAATCCGCTGGGATTTGGTCTTCCCTTAATGCTCATCCAATAACAGAAAAGCCTCATGGGTGAGTTAATTAATAAATATTTAGTGACGCTCTCTGACATGGTGAACATTTCTGAAAGTGAAAAACAAAACATTTGAAAGGGACAACTCTCCTTTTTCAGGCAGTTGCCTGAGAGATGGAGAGAACCAGAGGACTTGTAAGTAGTTGGTCCAGAAATACAATAGTTTAAATGCTGGCATATGCTAAGAAGTAGTAGCAAGAGGGAAAATCCAATGACTTCAAAATCCAATGACTCTAACAGGAAAGTATTCTGTGTCCTTGTTTTTTGTTTGGTTGGTTGGTTTGTTGTTTGCTTTTGGTAAGGACCAAAATGTTCTCTGTAGGAGAAGATACAATCTAATACCTACATGATAAGAAGTCAGCAGTGTATGGAGTGCAAGTACAAATGTTAGATGATGGACATCCTTTTACCTTCTTTTTTCCCATACCTGAGAAAAAAATGAAGGGCACACATAAAGCTTGCTAACCAGAAGACGCAGAGAGCCACCAGGCTGGGTATTTTGACAAAGCTAAGTCTTTCCTTGGCTGTCCAAGCTGTGCAAAGAGGTTTGGCGTGGAGTTAAACTACATTTGGAAACTACAGAGATGTTTAAGTATGAGAGGATGGTGATACAATCTACATACACATTAGAAAGAACCCTTCCACCTCTCTGAGTAGAACAGACACGACAGGATGGAACACCATGTAACCAAACTTTGAGACTTCTTGCAATAACCCAAAGAGGAAATAGTGATGAGTTGGCTCAGCAGCAGGAGTAAAAAGAAATTGGCACAACTCAGTGTTGTGATCCTCAGCTCATTCTGTTCATGCCATGCAAAGGCTGATATGCCTGGATACATGAAGAATGTTGGGCAAAGCTTCAGTATGTTAAGGATTACTCCCTTCTCTTTCCTGGACATCTTGCCCCTTCCAACTATGTGCAATGAGTAGAGACAAGGAAAAAGTGACAAGTGCTTAGTCAGGAGCTTACTGCCTTGGTGGACCTCTGGGTAGGTCATCTAAGAAAATGTTCCGTTTATTTCCTTGAAAAGTGGGTGCTTACTTTCAATAGGATTCAGTCTGACACCAAATATGAACGGTTTGTAAGAAGAACTGAATCACGTGCTTGGGCGTCAGCATATGCACTTGAATGCTCATGTTTCTACTAACAAGCTGCAGATCAAAGGCAATAGGCATCTAATATTTTGTTCTGTTCGAAGGTGTGTCAGGTTATAGATTCCTCTCTAAAAGGTCCAACCATCACTCAGCTCACTTTATAAATATCTTCAGTAATCCTGAACTTCCCCGTCTAGAAAACTTTTTAATGCCTAATCCATGGAAACTTATGGATTAGAAAGTTCTTGTGGAGCCGGCCTTGACAAACGGTATGCAAAGGGCCTTTGTTGTTTAATTGCTCTAACAGAATACCTGAGATGGAATAGCTCATAGAAACAAAGTAAAATTAGCTAGGATCGTGGTTCTGAGAGGTTGGAAAGTTTAAGACTATGTACTGGCATCTGATGCACCAGCAGTCACAGGTGATATAAAGAAATAGGGGCTGAACTCTCACTGCATTGAAACAGTTGTATTTCTATGAGAAAGGCACCAACCTGTTGATGAAAGTCCCATCCTGCACCTCAACTATCACATAGTAAGCCTCACTTTCTATCGCTGCCAGAAGACGTAATTAAGATTCCCATGCATGGATACAGGGGACAGAGAAACAAAACAGAAGAAATCAAACCACACAATTAATAAACCAGAAGAGACCTTAGACACCATTTACTCTATTATATTTACTGTGCATGCTAAAAGTCCAGGACGGGAGTTTAACTATCCGAAACCTCCTAATAGAGGTTTGTAGATCTAACATGGTCTACAAAACAGATATATCTAGTTCTATCCCAGTTATTTATTCCTTCAGTTATCAAATATTTAGGGGGCCGTCATGACATATTCCTAAGTTTGGCTGCCCATTTTCACATTGATTAAATTAAGTCAGTGAGGTTTCTGTCTTCAAGTCAGTTAAGATCAATGTGAGATTTATGTAAGTCAAAATATTAATACAAATTATGGTTGATACTATAATAAAAGTAGAAAATAAAATTATATAAAAGTTCAGGGGAAGTTGTGACTTACTCCATGCTGAATCACTACATTGCGTAAAGACCGAAAAATGTTTACATTGAATTGTGAGTGATAAAGACAATTCACGTAGGCAAAATCTGAAGGGGGTATAATTCAGAAAGGAGTAACACTGGAGAAATTCAAACGAACTTCAATGAGACTGGTGGCAGAGAGTGGTGAGGGGACTGTTTGGACCAGGGGTAGCTGGCTTGCAGCCATAGTTGATCCAAAAGATGCGTCCAGAACCTTCTTGGGTATCTGGAAAGGAATGTGGGCCTTTGGAAACTAGAAAAGCAAAATGTTTAAAATTATCTTAAGCGTCATACACGAAATATATGAACAGAGCAGAAGAATGAGAAACGAAGGATAGGGTGCTGGCTAAAGACAGCATCCTGGGTTAGGCTGTTGACTGGGGGATGCTTCTACCATGTGCCCCTTTGTAGGTTTATGCAAAGTCTTGAGAACTTACTAAGAACAGAACATCAAGAGCAGTATGGTATGATTTTGGATTTTTTTCATCTTTATCCCACAGCATACTGTCTTAAGGCAAAGGAGGTAAGGAGAGTCAGGGTGGAGAGGGTTACTATTGGAAAAAGTGAATAGCTCTTAGGAATAAATAAAATTGGACCCAGAGGAATCATTCTGTGGTCTTTCCTAAAATCCAACCCCAAAGCCATATTAGAGTCTCTGCCCACCGTTTGCCTCATAGGCATCAGAGTCAAACAGCTGTCCTCTAGCAATGTTTCTAGCTAGACTGAGCTCCAACAGACCAATATTTTTGGTTAAAAGCAAAATGGACAATATACCAGAAGTTTCTACTCACTGCAGCCATAAACACATCAATAGTGAGTGGTGTACTAGTAAATGAAGGGGCTGCAGGTCCGTGTAGATGCAGTCACATCACAAGGCTGGACTGGAATTCAGAAATCCTGGCTCATAGTAAGCCTGACTGGAGACCACTTATAAGATCTTCCCTTCAAGCAGAGGCTTCCGATTGCAGAGCCCTATCTCCTTACTCCCAGTCATTATTAATGTTACCTCCAACAGTTCGACCGAGATAGGTTTTTCTTTTTATATTTCAGTCATCTGCTTTTAGTTAATGCCAGAAATGTATTTCAAATCATCAATGAAACAATCAAAGTTGACCTCATTTATTAAGCGGGCCTTCCAGCCCACTCCACACTGGGGGACATTGGTCAGTGAAGCCGTCTTGCAAAAGAGCACGAAGCTCTTCCGTGGCGTTCCTGTTTGTGCTTCTCTGAAAAGACACTGTTGTCACCTGTAATAGATGGCCATAAGCGAGCTCCTGTCTGCAAGGCTAAAGGAAGATATTAACCGAGCATTGTGCATAAGGAAGGAGGAAGGAAGGCGTTGATAGATCACAGCAGAAACAAACCAGGGAAAGAGGGATCAGGACAAGCAGGCGCTCTCCTTCAGTAAGGACTGTGTCTGGCCTGTGTCCGCGGTTAGATCGTATATCTGACAATATCCCCCCCTTTAATGCTGTGCAGATTCAAGGTATATTATCATACCCTAAGCCTGAACTCTCTAGGGAAATTATGTCAAGCATAATTGAAGTGCAATTGTAAAACTCACCCCAGGTACCAGCTGTCTGCAATCCTTTTTTTTTTAGCAAACAACAGAGCATGTGCTCCAAAAGGTGGCACTATGAGACTAAGAATAATGACTAAGGCCTCACCCTAGTCTCAAGTTTCTGGAAGAACTGTGCTTAGCATGAAATCCTAGTAGGCAGAGCGAAGGAAAGGGGAGGGTAGAAATGAGCTTACTTTTAGAGATCATCACCTCAGTACTCAGAGTGGATCTACCATTCTCGGGAACTCTCCCCAGTTTGTTATGCAAAGACAACAGTTCCTGGTGTGAGGAGGAAGTTAAAACCCTCCTAGGAGGCCTCTCTGCCGCAACCATTCAGTAGGGCAGTCTGCTGGCCTGTGCAGCAGTGTTACCTGAGAACAGAAACAAAGCAAAAAAAATCAAGATAAACTTCTGGCAAAAGCTAAGGAGTTACCCAAACCCTGAGAGCAGCTCCAAGTGTTAACCTGTGCTGATGTGACCGGAAACTGAGTCATGCCTGCATCTCTTACTGAACCTTTGAGACTACACCTTCAGAAAGTCAGAGCCCAGAGAGTCAGAGCCCTTTTGCTGAGAGTTATTGAATATCTAATCGGGCATTCTGTAACCACAGCTCAGCTTCCATCCATGTTTGGAGAAAAGATGTAGGAAAACTGAAAAGCCTCATTGTGTCCATGGGACTGAATTGCTTTCCTTATTTTCTTCCAGGAGTTTCATGGAATAAACATCAGAGTCCCTGCTGCCATCAATGGCAGACCCAAGCACATTCTTCAGTGTGCATTATTTCCTGAAGATCAGATACATATTTAATGTGGTGCCAAATGCAAAAGGGAGACAAGCGGATCCCCAAGTCCATTCTCCTTGACCCAGCCGTGAAGGTCAAAGCTATGTACCAAGGCACAAACTTTCTCCATCATCACCATCACAGCCAGAGCTCAGGCAAGCACAGGAACCAACCCTTTTCACAGGCAGGATGCCTCAGTCTCCCAGAATCCCGAGAGTTGGGTTATTCTGGCTGAAACTCACAACCGTGTATAATCTCAGATCTTGAAGGGCCCCAGAAAGTAGCTAATATCTAGTACATCTGGACGTTTTTCCATCTGTAACAGCAATGTGTACTTTATATTCATTGTCTTTTTAAATCTTTGTAGCTGATTTTTACAAATAAAGAAATATAGGGTTAGAAAATCGTTTTTCAGAAATCGTTCCAAAGTAATCAAAGACAAAGCCTTGTATTTGATTCCAAATCCATGTGATTCTAGAATTTGGGCCAAACTATAAAGTTTAAAATTATTTTAATTAATATTCATACATACATATAACTTGCTTTGATGGATCCATCTCCAGCCCCTCCCTTCTAATGCCTCACCCACCTTCCATCATTTTCTTTACCAGCTTCATCTTTTTTTTTAATTGGTTGGTTATTTTATTTATTTATTTATTTATTTATTTATTTATTTATTTTCAAATGTTGTCCCCCTTCCCAGTTTCTGCTCCACAACCTCCCCATTCTATTCCCCCCCATTGCCTCTAAGAGGGTGCTCTTCCCCCCACCCACCCACTTCAGCCTCACTGCTATAGCATCCTCCTATGCTGGGCATTAAGCCTCCACAGGACCAGAGCCTCCCCTCCGACTGATGCTAGATACGGCTGTCCTCTGCTACATATGTAGCTGGAGCCATGGACCCAACCATGTTTACTCTTTTGTTGGTGGTTCAGTCCCTGGGAGCTCTGGTCAGGTTAGTTGATATTGTTGTTCTCCCTATGGGGTTGCAATCTTCTTAAGCTCCTTCAGTCTTTCCCCTAACTCTTCTCCTGGGGTATCTGGTCTCAGTTCAATGTTGGCTGTGAGTATCTGCATCTCTATTAATTAGGTGCTGGCAGAACCTCTCAGGGGACATCTATACCAGGCTCCTGTCAGCAAGCTATTCTTGGTATCAGCAATAGTGTCCGGGTTTGGTGTCTACAAATGGGATGAATATATAGGTGGGGCAGTCTCTGCTCTGTTTTTTTTCTTTTGTCCTATAGTTTCCTTTAGAAAGAAATAATTCTGAGTTAAAAATTTTGAGATAAGTGGATGACCCTATCCATCAACTGAGGGGCTGTGCCTATCTACTGGAGGTGGTCTCTACAGGTTCGATCTCCCCTTTGTTTGGTATTTCAGCTAGTGTGAGGCCCATTGGTTCATTCTAGTGAAGCCAAGGAAGCAAGTTCCCCCACCTGCCCCACCCCCACTGCTACATATTTCTATTCATTTTCCTGAACCTCTGGACTTCTCTCCCATCTCTTCCCATACCTGATCCCGATCTCCTCCATTTTTGCCTCCCCCTTCTCTCTCCCTGCCATGTCCCTCCACCCCTCTACATCCTGGGATTATTTTGTTCACCCTTCTAAGTAGGATTGAAGAGTCCACACATTGGTATTCCTTTGTCTTAAGGTTCATATGGTCTGTGATATGTGATCGTGGATATCCTGAGATTTTGGACTAATATCCATTTATCAGTGAATACATACAATGTATGTCCTTCTGTGTCTGGGTGCCTCACTCAGGATGATATTTTCATGAAGTCATTGTTTCTAATAGCTGAGTAGTACTCCACTGTGTAAATTGCCACATTTTCTGTACCCATTCTTCTCTTAAGGACCATCTGGGTTGTTTCCAGCTTCTGGCTATTATAAAATAGGGCTGCTATAAACATAGTGGAGCATGTTTTTTTGTTGGAGCATCTCTTGGGTATATGCTGGGTCTTCAGGTATAACTATTTCATAATTTCTGAGGAACTGCCAGATCGTTTTCCAAAGTGGTTTGACGAACTTGCAATCCCACCAGCAATGGAGGAGTGTTCCTCATGCTGCACATCCTTGCCTGCATCTGCTGTTGTCTGCATTTGTGATCTTAGCTGTTCTGATTGGTGTGAGGTAGAAACTCAGGGTCATTTTGCCTTACATTTCCCTGATGACTAAGGATGTTGAACATTTCTTTATGTGCTTTTCAGCTATCTGAGATTCCTCATTGAAAATTCTTTGTTTGGCTTGTTCCCCATTTTTAATAGGGTTATTTGGTTCTCTGGAGTCTAATTTTTTGAGGCCTTTGTATATTTTGGTTATTAGCCCTATATCTGATGTAGGGTTGGTAAACTTCTTTTTCCAATCTGTAGGCTGCCATTTTGTCCTATTGGCAATGTACTTTGCCTTACGGAACCTTTTTTAATTTTATGAGGTCCTATTTGTCAATTGTTGATCATAGAGCCTGAGCCATTAGTGATCTGTTCAGGAAATTTTCTCTTGTGCTCATGTGTTCGAGGTTCTTTCCCATTTTCACTTCTATTAGATTCAGCATATCTGGTTTTAGTGGAGGTGCTTGATCCTCTTTGACTTGAGCTTTGTACAAGGAGATAAAAATGGATCAGTTTTCATTCTTCTTCATGCTGGTCGCTAGATGAACCAGCACCATTTGTTGAAAATACTCTCCCCCCCCTCCACAGGATGGTTTTGGCTTCGTTGTCACAGATCAAAATGACCATAGGTGTGTGGGTTCATTTCTGGGTCTTCAATTCTATTCTATTGATCTACATGCCTGTCTCTGTACCAACATATGAAGTTTATACCACTATTACTCTGCAGTACAGCTTAAGGTCAGGGATCGTGATTTTCCCCCCAGAAGTTCTTTTACTGTTGAGAATCATTTTCACTATCCTAGGTTTTTTGTTATTCCAGATAATTTTGAGAATTGTTCTTCCTATCTTTGTGAAGAATTGGGTTGGAATTTTGATAGCGATTGCATTGAATCTATGTATTGTTTTGGTAAGGTGGTCATTTTTATTATATTAATCCTGCCTATCCATGGGCATGGTAGATCTTTCCATCTTCTGATATCTTAGATTTCTTTCTTCAGAGACTTGAAGTTCTTGTCATGCGGATCTTTTATTTGCTTGGTTAGAAACACCAAGAAATTTTCTATTATCTGTGGCTACCATGAAGGGTGTTGTTTCCCTAATTTCTTTCTCAGCCCATTTATCCTTTGTGTAGAAGAAGGATACTGATTTGAGGTAGTTTTATATCCAGATACTTTGCTTAAGTTGTTCATCAGCTATAGTTCTCTGGTAGAATTTTTTGTGGTCACTTATGTATACTATCATATCATCTGCAAATAGTAATATCTTGACTTCTTCCTTTTCAATCTGTATCTCTTTGACCTCCTTTTCTTGTCTAATTTCTCTGGCTAGAACTTTGAATACAATATTGAATAAATTGGATATCCAAAATCTCAGGATATCCACGATATAACTCACAGACCATATGAACCTTAAGACAAAGTAAGTGGGTAGTATTGTCTTGTCCCTGATTTTAGTGGAATTGCTTCAAGTTTCTTTCCATTTATTTTGATGTTTGGCTATTGGTTGGCTGTATATTGCTTTTATTATGTTTAGGTATGTGCCTTGAATTCTTGATCTTTCCAAGACTTTTAACATGAAGGGGTGTTGTATTTTGTCAAAGACTTTTTCAGCATTTAATATGAGGATCATGTGGTTTTTTTCTTTGAGTTTGTTTATATAGTGGGTTATGTTGATAGATCTCCATACATTGAAAGATCCCTGCATCACTGAGATGAAGCCTACTTAATCATGATGAATGATGATTTTTATTTGTTCTGGATTCTGTCTACGAGATTTTTATTGCATAATTTTGCATTGATATTCATAAATGAAGTTGGTCTGTAGTTCTCTTTCTTTGTTGGGTCTTTGTGTGGTTTAGATATCAGCATACCTGTGGCTTCATAGAACAAACTGGGTAGTGTTCCTTTGGTTTCTATTTTGTGAAATAGTTTGAGAATTACTGGTATTAGGTCTTCTTTGAAAGTCTGATAGAATCTACACTAAAACCATCTGGCTCTGGTTTATTGGGGGGGTTGGGAGACTTTTAATGACTACTTCTGTTTCATTAGCAGTTATAGGACTGTTTAGATGGCTTATGTGATACTGATTTAACTTTGGTACCTGGTATCTGTCTAGAAAACCATCCATTTCATCCAGATTTTCAAGTTTTGTTAAGTATGGGCCTTTGTAGTAGGATTTGCTGATTTTTTTTAATTTTCACAGTTTCTTTTGTTATATTTCCGTTTTCATTTCTGATTTTATTAAGTTGGATACTGTCTC
The DNA here is from genome assembly GCA_964023405.1 of Apodemus agrarius. NCBI lineage: Eukaryota > Metazoa > Chordata > Mammalia > Rodentia > Muridae > Apodemus > Apodemus agrarius. Next base: position 33,248,527 of record OZ030012.1, on the reverse strand, counting down.
TGTGCCCTCTAGTTAGTTTAGCTAAGGGTATATCTATCTTGTTGATTTTCTCAAAGAACTAGCTCTTAATTTTATTGATTCTTTGTTTCTACTTGTTTGATTTCAGCCCTGAGTTTGATTATTTTCTGCTGTCTATTCCTCTTGGGTGTATTTGCTTCTTTTTGTCCTAGAGCTTTCAGATGTGCTGTTAAAATGCTGGTGTAAGATCTCAATTTCTTTATAAAGGCACTCAGAGCTATGAGTTTTCCTCTTAGCACTGCTTTCATTGTGTCCCATAAGCTTGGATATGCTGTGTCTTATTCACTAAATTAAAAAATGTCTTTAACTTCTTTGTTACTTCTTCCTGGAACAAGTTATCATTGAGTAGAGAGTTGTTCAGTTTCTATGAGTATGTGGGCTTTCTTTTGTTTTGTTGCTATTGAAGACTAGCTTTAGTCTATGGTAGTCTGATATAATGCATGGGAGTATTTCAATGTTCTGTTTTGTGATTCATTATATGGTCAGTTTTGTAGAAGGCACCATAAGGTGTGTGTGTGTGTGTGTGTGTGTGTGTGTGTGTGTGTATATATATATATATATATATATATATATATATATATGAATGAAATGTTCTGTAGATACCTATTAAATCCATTTGACTCAAAACTTCAGACAGTTTCACTGTGCCTCTATTTAGTTTCTGTTTCCATGATCTGTCCATTGTTAAGAGTGGGTTGTTGAAGTTTCCCACTACTATTATGTGTGGCTCAGTATGTGCTTTGAGCTTTAGTAATGTTTCTTTTACAAATGTGAGTGTCCTTGTGTTTGAGGCATAAGTGTTCAGAATTGAGAGCTCCTCTTCATGGATTTTTCCTTTGATAAGTTTGAAATGTCCTTCTTCAACCTTTTTGATAACATTTGGTCAAATGTCTATATTATTGGATATTAGAATGACTACTGCATCTTGCCTCTCAGAACCATTCTCTTGGAAAAATTTTCCAGCATTTTACACTAAATTGGTGTCTATCTTTGTCACTGAGATGTGCTTCCTGTATGCAGCAAAATGTTGGGTCCTGTTTACGTGTCTAGTTTGTTAACATATCTCTTTATATTGGGGACTTGAGTCCATTGACTCTGAGAGACATTAAAGAACAATGATTGCTGCTTCCTGTTATTTTTGTTGGTAGAGATGGGATTGTTTGTTCTGTTCTCTTCTTTTGGGTTTGTTGTGAGATTAGTCTCTTGGTTTTTCTAGAGTGTAGTTTCCCTCCTTGTGTTAGAATTTTCCTTCTATTATTCCTTCTATTATTCTATGAGACTGGTTTGGTGGAAAGATATTGTTTAACTTTTGTTTTGTCATGAAATCTTCTGTTCTCTTCTTTTGGGTTTGTTGTGAGATTAGTCTCACAACAAAGAGTATTGAAGGGAAAAAAGGCAAAGTAACATATAAAGGCAGGTCTATCAGAATTACACCAGCCTTCTCAAGAAGAACTAAAAGCCAGAAGATCTTGGGAAGATTTCAGACAGACCCTAAGAGAACACAAAGGCCAGGAAGGCTACTGTACCCAGAAAAACTCTCAATTACCATAGATGGAGAAACCAAGATATTTCATGACAAAACAAAAGTTAAACAATATCTTTCCACCAAACCAGTCTTATAGAATAATAGAAGCCCTTTGAGTTGAGATCTTTGTTCTCTTCTATACCTATTATTCTCAGGTTTGGTCTTTTTATTGTGTTCTGAATTTCTTGGATGTTTTGGGTTAGGAACTTTTTGCATTTTATATTTTCTTTGACTATTGTGTCAATGTCTTCTATTTTTTTAACTGCCTTCCCAAAGGGGCAGTTTTATTCTATTTTATCTTCTACACCTGAGATTCTTTCTCTTATTCTTGTATTCTATTGGTGATGCTTGCGTCTGTGACTCCTTACCTCTTTCTTGGGTTTTCCATCTACAAGGTTGTCTACTTTTGTGATTTTTTTATTATTTCTATTTCCATTTTTTTTTAGATCCTGGACAGTTTTGTTGAATTCCTTCACTTATTTCATTGTGTTTTCCTGTATTTCTTTAAGGGATTTATGTGTTTCCTCTTTAAAAAACTTCTACCTGTTTATCCGTTTTCTCCTGTATTTCTTTTTTATTTTTTTTATTTTCTATATTCTTTGTTTACATTCCAAAGGCTTTCCCCTTTCCCAGTCCCCCCTCACCATATGTCCCATAAGTCCTCTTTCCCCCCACCTATTCCACAATCACCCCACCACCACCACCATTTCTCTGTTCTGGTACTCTCCTACAAAACTGGATCCAGTCTTTTCGGGACTCCTATATTTCTTTAAGAAAGTTATTTATGTCATTCTTAAGGTCATCTATTATCTTTATGCAAAGATATTTTAGATCAGAATCTTGCTTTTCAGGTGTGTTAGGGTATTTAGGGCTTGCTATGGTGGGAGAACTGAGTTCTGATGGTGCTAGGTAGCATTGTTTTCTGTTGCTCATATTCTTGTGCTAGCCTTATAGATACCTTTTTGTCTCTGCTGTTAGCTGGCCTTGCCGACTCTGACTCGATTCTGTCCGTCCTGTGAGCCTGATTATGCTGGGCCCTTTGGTCAGGTTGTCTCTACCTGTGGTAGGAGGTCTGGAAAGCATTATTTCTGAGCTTGGCTGAATCAGAACTCCCAGGGGTCAAGCTGTCTCTGGGTGTGAGCAGGGTTGGGGGAACAGTTGAAGTACAAGCCCAACTTCAGCTTTAAGAAAATACGTATTGAGTCTAGGTATGCTTTAGCTCTGCATGCATGTGGATGGACAAGAACATAGGACCTCCAATCTACTGGATTATGGTTAGTTTCTTAGAGCCCAAATCCATGAAAACTGACTCTGCCCTAGCAACCATCAATTGTCAATGGTGCTTCAGATATTGGTGGGACTTTAGACTTCCTACCTCATCAATGGTTGGATTTTGGTTGGTTTTGTTTGGATTATTATGTTGTATAGGTTTTGCCCATGCATGACTATCCACTTTGAGTTCATGTGTATAAGTTTATAGTCATCTGGAAAATACTGTTCACTCTAAGCATCACTCATTCTGTCACTTACAATTTTTGTGCTCCCTCTCATGACATGATTCCTGAGCCTTGTGAGAAGGGTATGTAAGGTTGATGTACCATTTAGAGATGGCCACTATACAATCTCTTTTATACTTTGCTTTTTGACTGATTGTGGGTCTCTGTATTAATAGTATCTACTGCAATAAGAAGCTTTTCTGGTGAGGGTTGAGAGAAGCACTAATTTATAAGCATAAATTTATGAACTTAGGGCTCAGTTTATTACTGTGTCCATTTAGCAGAATAATAGTACTAGGTTCTTCCCTAGTGCCTAGCCAGCCTCAGGTTTATGACCCAAATAATGGGACTGCAGATTAGCTACACCTCATGAATCAGACTTTAAACACAAGCAGAACGTGGTTGGTTACATCTATAATATCCATGCCACTACTACACACTAGTGTGTTGATCATGAAAGGACAATTATTATTGTAGCTTACAGGGTTCACAGCTGAGTAAGACTGTTAATGATTTTTCTCCCTTTGTTGCATGAATAGAACCTTGTAGCATTGTGGATTATCAACAACAAGAAGCTTCTAGGTCAGTATCAGTTTAATTTCTCTATGTACTTTGATTCAAGAATCTGGTGTTTTCAGCAATAGGGACTTACCATAAAGTTCTGGGGTGGTGGGGTTAACTATGAACAATGGATATACCCTGTAATATTTACAACTACAAAAACTCGCTGACCAACAATTAAAAAAAAGATAACCCATATAATGTTCTGGATTTTTAAAATCATCACATCAACATCAATATCAAGCATGTACTACAGTAACCTTCCAATATGCCCACCTAAAGCTAACCTGGTGTCTAAACACAAAAAACAGATGCACTCCTCCCTGAGTATGGTCATTTACTTTCTGTATGATTTTCACTGTTGTAAAATTCTGATGGAGCCAGGCCTAGTAACATAGGCCTATGATTTCATATTTGAGAAGCTAAGGCAAAAGAATCACAAGTTCCTAGCCTGAGCTATAAAGTGAGTTTGGTGTCAGCCTGGGAACATTAGTAAGGCCCTTTCTCAAGGTAAAAAGTAACTAGAGTGTTGGGGATAGCTCCAGCTTATATCTCATTGGTAGAACCCTTGGTCTGTCCCTGCCTGTGCTTCTGATAGCCTCTGTCCAGTCCAGCATAGCCTGAAACTCACTATTTCCTATTGCCAAGTATTGTGATATGATTACGGGCATATGACTTCTCTTTAAAAATCCTTTTACCTTTGGGTTCAGGTATGTCTCAGTTAGTAAAGTACTTTATCATCAGAATATGCAGTAACAATATATAACCTGGAAATTTCCAAATAAATAAGAAATTCTGTCTCAAAGAAAATAAGATGGAATGTGTTTAAGGAAAATCAGCTGGTGTTGTCTTCTGGCCAAATGCACATGCACACACATATTACCTGCAAATATGTGCGTGTGTGTGTGTGTGTGTGTGTGTGTACATATGCACATAGGAAAAAGCATACTGGAACATGTATATACATATACACATTAGATAGATAGATAGATAGATAGATAAAAAGAAAGATAGGTAGATAGATGATTGATAGATAGATAATAAATATTGCACTATTTTAATAGAAAATGAAACTTAAAGTAAAACTTTCATGAAAAGATATTGAAAACTAAGAACTATTAGCTTTTGCCCACTTTAATTTGCACATCAGATACTGTGAACTTTTTGAGAAACTGATTATGGTTGAGCTTCTGTACTACCTGATTCTCATATAGAAAATACCCTGAGGGCAATCTTCATTGAAAGACTATCCACATAGTGTGATCTGGGCCAGAAGCTCAGTAATATCTGACTACATTGAGAAGGTCTTTCTCTATTGCATCTGCAAGTCCTCAGGAGATTGGAATGTGTCCTCCTAAATGTTGAGTATTATCAGTATGATTGTGTTAAAAGGTAGCAACTGTAAGGGATGCTGATGAGACTCCTTTGCCCTCTTCCTATAAAGAGGTTCCAAGTAGTATGTATTAGTTACTCTTCTACTGATGAGATGAAAAAACAAGATAATATCCAGGATAACTTATAAATAAAAATTTAATTGGACTTATGCTTTCAGAGGGATAGGAGTTCATGACGGCAGGGAAGAATGATAGCAAGTAGCAGACATATTGGGAGAAAGAGCAGTGGAGATCTTTCCTCTCCTTCCAAACCTCAAACAGGAAGCAAAGCACATACTGAGAATGGCATGACTCTTTTGACACTGCAAGGACTCTTCCAATGAGTTCACACCTTTGAATCCTTCCCAAACAGTTTCACCAACTGGAGAACAAGTTGAAAACCAGGAGATTATAGGGCCCATTCTCACTCAACTACTACAGAGTTTGATAAGCCTCCTTCCACCATGTGAGGACACAGCAGGAGGGCTCACACACATGCTTGATGTTAAACTTCCTAACCACCAGAAGTAAGAAAACAATTTTGTTTCTTATAAATAACCAAGCTCAGATATTCTGTTATAGCACAAAGAAAATAAATTTTCCTTATGTAAAAGTGTTGCCACCTACCCAGAATGTTATTCTCTTAGAAGCTGTAAAGCTTTGCAGAAAGCCAAGGGGTGAGTCCATTTTTAAATGTCTTTCTCTGTGTATAGACCTTGAAGTTTTATTTTCACACACACACACACACACACACACACACACACACTTCACACTTTTTAAAAATACAAAATCTGTAATAAATCTATGTTATAGTTAATGATTACTTAGAATTAGAAGTATTATTTAGAATCATTTGAATGTGCACAAGTACTACAAGTATTATACAGGCAATTTAATCAATAGGCCATCTGAAGCAACATCAAAATACACTGTTATCCTGCAACTTTTTGATTGCCCACTCAGAAAACAACAATTTTGTAACATTACTTTTTGGAGAGAGAAGAAAAAAAAATCTTGGTTTTATTCTAGAGTAAACCATTGATTTAAAAGTCAGTGTTGAAATGGCTATGGTGGTGCATGCTTTTATCTCAGCACTTCAGTGGCAAAGGTAGATCTCTGTGAGGTCCAGCCTGGTCAACAAAGTAAGTTTCAGGACAGTCAGAGGAATACATAATAGAGAAACCTTATCTCAGAAAGGAACAAAGGAAGGAAGGAAGGGCAGGAGGGAGGAAGGGTGGGAGGGAGGGAGGGAAAGAACAAACAAAAAGAAAAGAAAGGGGAAGGAAAGGAAAGGAAAGGAAAGGAAAGGAAAGGAAAGGAAAGGAAAGGAAAGGAAAGGAAAGGAAAGGAAAGGAAAGGAAAAAGAAAAGGGAAGGAAAGGAACAGAAAAAAAGTTGTTTTGAAGACAGCCTTCAAATCTGTTGTTTCTTGAATTCCAACTCAGGGTCTTTATGCCTCCTGGTGGTAAGATGGCAAAATATACAGTGGTCTTCATTTTATTCACTGGGTTCCAGTAGCATACCATCAGGTTGATAAGCCTTGCTAATACAGATCTTTCTCCTCAGAACTGAAATTTCAGGCTCATTTAAAGACAGGAAGCGTAAGTATCTCCCATCATTTCCTATGTACATATGTCTTAGTGTCTCCATTTCAAACATCTCCATGGCGCGCAGGTTTCCCTAATGAGCTCATCACAGAGGCAAAGCATCAGATAGCTGTGAGTTAACTCAGGCACTCAGGCTATTCATCTGGGAAATGGTACTTACTATTCGTAGTCTCCCAACATCTATCCAGGGATGTCCTGAGCTTTGCAAACCAAGTGCCCCATGTGAGTCAATTGTTACTTACTTCCCAGACCTTGCTTCCCTAGTGGTGGAAATAGGGCGGGAGTTTTCACATTTCTTGATATATTATGGAGGGGATGTTTACCCTGAGTTCCTTATTTTACAAAACAGTAAAGAAATGTAGAAACATGATATATATTTTTAATTTTCTGGAAGCTTTATGGTAGGAACAAAACCAAGAATTATAATCATGTTTACCTGCAGAGCTTACACCTGGATAGTTCCCAGGCCAAGAACATTCTTGCTGAAGTATGAAATTCAAAGGCACACGTTAGGGGTATCTCTTTTTAAATCTCCATTGGTCATCACAATGGTCTCCCAGGCTTGTGAGTTGCTGATCTAGGTAGAAGCTAAATATAGATTTCTGATCAATGTCAGCAGATGTGAGCAAGAGTTTCACCATCTTTCCCATGCCTTCTCCCAGAAAGAAAATCCACAACTCCTTACTCAACAAGTGCAGTATCTTCATTCCCACTTATATGAATGCCTAATGAGGTAGAAAGAAATAGAAAATGGACATAGAGGAAAATTTGCACTGGGTGAGCCATTCGGCCATCCAGCTGTGCCCTGCACCATTGATGCAGGAAAACAGAAGCCTGTGTTTTATCCTGTTGGAGAGCATATCCGTCGGACACACTTCCCTGTGAGAACTCTTCTAATTTAACAGCTGAAATTGGAACACTCGACGCCTCAGTCTTGAGTCTCCTTCTCCTCTTCGCTTATTCTTTCTCTCAAAATCATTTACGTTGCTTTCTTATATGAAATTCCATCGTTATGATTAAGTTCTAGAACTAACATTTCTCAGACTGCCCCTTTCCTGTTCAGGCATTTTCTATTACTTGAGAAAATTATAGATCATCCTTACTATCAAACTTTCTCTCTGCTTTCAATAGAACATAAAAGTTCATCTACCCTTACCTTCTTGACATCTCTTTAAACCATCCATTGCATTTCCACTACTGATACCCACATGCTGGCCACAACAGCCATTCATCTAGCTATCCAAGCCTCTCTTTGCTTCTGTTCTGTGCTCCTGTAGTCCTGTTTCTGTTCTCAATGGGGTAGCTAAAAGAAATATGTAAGGCTTAGCAGGAAATGGGAAACCTCTATTTTTTTTAACTTCTTCCTTGAGGTGTCTGGCTCACTCTCTAAAACTGTACTACTCTTCCCAGGGTAGCTACAGTGACCTTCCGAAAATTCCTGGAATTTAACAAGATCCTTTCTCTAATCTGTTGCTCACTGGGCGAAATGTGCTTGTCCCTGTTTGAAGCTAATCTCTTGATTAGAAGTCCACAGAGAAGCCTATGACTCAGGACACAGGCATCTCTCAAAACATGGCACTTGTATATTCATATTTTCTTCGCTGTGACTGCTAAGTTAATGTGCATGCCCACTAAGTTAGTGTACATGCTCACATACAAACCATGGACTCCATAAAAGACTAAAACATCACTTGATATACCACTGTAAAGTCAATGAGAAATTACCATCTATTAAATGTTCAATTTTTATTTGCTCTCTGGATAAACTAATGTATGAAGGACAACTAAGAGACAAAAACAACAACAACAACAAAAACCAAAACATACATTCCATGTGTCTCTACCTTCCCACCTCCTCCCCCAGTGTATTTTATTTATCTTGAGATTTTACTGAGATATCTTCCCATTGGGAATATTTCTCCCAGGTCTAATTATACCTGAGATTACTCGGTTTCATCTGCAGCCCTGGCCAAGCCACTAGGTTTCCTTGCATGTTAATCAAGCCATCTGGAAAACAGGGCATGAAATTGTAAGTCCCTGACTAGAAGCAGATGCGGCAACTGAGCTGAGCTGTGTTTCCTTTTCAGTAACTAATTGCACACATGCTACAATATGGAGAAAAACATTATAAATCAATTAGGCTATCACAGCAACATTGTGCTCTGTAAATAGAGAGCTAGGCCTTGGCGCTGGGAGAGGAAGATAGGAACACCTGATTCTCCTTCAAACAGCCTTGGATAATCACATCTTTACATTTAATTGTTGCTTCCCTAATCCAGGTTACTAGGAAGGTCAGCTTACTAACATTTGTCAAGGGGTTTGATTTTTCAGAGTCAGAGGCAGGCTATTGCTGGAGGAGGAGGAGAGTACTTAAAGGTATCATAGATGCAAAGCACCTGTGCATTTGGGAGTCATACTTTTTCTCAGAAGCCGGAGTTAGGGCTGGTTGGCACTTTGGAGCAAAGATGATAGAAACAAAGGGATGTGAGCCATGGAGTAGCCAGCCATCCGAGGTTTGAGGGACATTGACATGGGCATGAGCGGAATTAGATGAGCCTGGGTTTGAATTTGCGGCAGAGCAAGCTTAAGAGGAACAGGTTGCAAAAGGCCCTTCCTGGTCTGTTTCTCCTCCTTTCTGCCTACTTTGTGTTTGCTTTCATGGACTTTATACTCTCACTTAGTGAGCAAGCATTGGAATGTGCTGCTGGGGATAAAATGATCGAGGTTGGAATGCCAAGCCTAATCCAGTAGTCCAGAGAAGCAGGGGGCAACAGAAAGGCTGAGACTTTAGGGCTGGGGAGATGACTCAGTAGGTAAAATGATTTCTACTCAAAGACTAGGATGTGGGGTCACATTCCTGGCAGTCACAGAAATGTCGGTTGTATGTTGTGTGTAACCCAGCTGTAATCCCAGCACACAAGAGGGGATCCAAGTTTAGGTAGATGTCCTAGTTAGAGTTGCTATTGTTGTATGAAGCACCCTAACTAAAGCAACGTGGGAATGAAAGGGTTTGCTTGGCTCACACTTCCATATCACTATTCATCATCCAAGGAAGTCAGGGATTCAAACATGCCAGGAACTTGGAGGCAAGAGCTGATACAGAGACAATGGAGCGGTGCTTCTTGCTGGCTTGGTCATTCTGGTTTGCTCAGTCTCTTCTCTTATAGAACCCAGGACCACTAGCTCAAGAGTGGCAACAGGCACAGTGAACAGGTCCCTGCCCCATCAATCACTAATTAATAAAATGCTTGACAGGCTTGCCCGAGGCTAGATGTTTTGGAGGCATTTTCTCAATCAAAGTACCCTCCTGTCAGATGACTCTAGCCTGTATCATGTTGAAGTAAAACTAGCCAGTAAAACAACAGACTCCTTAATGGGTAAGCTCTTGCTCAGTTCAGAGACCCCATCTCAATATACAAAGTGGAGACCAACGGAAGGAGACACCCAACATCAATCTTTGACTTCTATACATGTGCTACATATGTAGGTGTACATGTTACATACGTATGTACCCATACTCATGTATACACACACACATACAAAAGAAAGAAAGAAATGAGACAAAGAGAGGGAGAGAAAGAAAGAAAGAAAGGAAGAAAGGAAGAAAGAAAGAGTAAGACTTTAGCTAGTGAGGTATTTTTTTAAGGAAATAGACTCAATATGGATTTTGAAGATGCCTCAAAAGACAATTGTTAACTGCTGACTTAGTTTATAGGGAATAAACTGTTTGTGTGGACTTTGCCAGCACGACAGAAGCTACTCAAAAGCTGCCTCAGGCTTTTAGTAATAAGCTCTTCTCTATGTCAACTTTGCCTTTGCCTTATCAAACAGCTGACTCATCCCTGGCTATGCTTTAGAAACACATTAGAAGCTTCAAAAATCTAGCAGTGTCCTTGTGATCACTGCAGGTAGAACCTAGGTTTTGGCTTTGTTAAAGCCAACTCTAGAAAATTCTGTCACACAACTTCTTTTGGACTAGAGAACAAAAAAAATCTTCAGCGGAAATGTATGCATATTTGTGCATTATATCACAAAGTTCCGTGGTAATTAAAGTATATCATCTTGGTTTGAAGGTCACATTTGTCCTCCATGAATCTAAACAAGGTCCATGTAGTTGCTCAAAGAACAAGTAGAATTTAATCCAAGTTGATTTAATTATTCATCCCCACACCCCAAGCATCTCCCTCTTCTTTGCCCCGCCTCTACCCCAGTGCCCAGTGTATAGACATTTCTCTAAATTCCACTTGCTGATTAAATAATTGAGGGGATTTCCACAATTAGCCATTTCCAAACCCAAATTCCACAAGATTGCTGTTGTGTTCTACACATAGCTCGGGTAAACATAAGCAGAGACAATAGCGGGGCTATAGAAATTTATAGTTGATGGCCCAGGCTAGACTCCTTCCTCCGTGTTCATCTACAGGTGTGAGGCCCTCATCTTCTGACTCTGTAGATTTAGGTCTAGGTCGAAGGGCAGGAAGAAAACAATGACTGGTTGAACTGTCTAGTGATTTCCAGTGCCATCTAATGTTGCTTGTTGTGGACTCAGTCCCATGTCCTGTGGGCTCTCTGGAAGCTTGCTCTCTAGGCCCATGCAGGGCCTTTGGAGTGCTTGCAGAACAGTCTGTGTTCTGACCTTAGTGTCACTGGGCTCATAAATCACATAAGGCAGAGACAAGATGGTCTGGGTCTGCCATGGGCTGAGGTGGCATAAAAGAGAAAAGGATGGGCTGAGGAGCTAGGTAGAACATTTGGGAAGGGATTGATAAGGGCTGAACCTCAGCTCCCTTGCAGAATGTATCCCATATTGGGGGGGCAGAAGGTGTGAAGCCAATATTATCTCATAGCAACAATTCACATTAACCAATTCACAGTTGAGAAATGGGAAAGGCTTAAACCATGACTGTTCTTAGCCAAGTACTGTCAAGTAAATTCTCTCTCTCTCTCTCTCTCTCTCTCTCTCTCTCTCTCTCTCTCTCTCTCTCTCCCCCTTCCTGTCTTTCTTTCAATAGATTAGTCAATCAATAGGTATTTGTCTAGCAAAATCTCTGTGTCAGATACAGTTCTCAGTATTAAAATAGAGCATACCACTAATTAAATACTATCTATAACTTCAGCAGCCTGGGAGGACAGTAAAGAAGGGAAATACCATATGAAGAATACCACAGGGGGGAAAAAGGAGAGGAACATGTATTACATAGATTTTTGTTTTAAATATAAACATTTTCATGTGATTTAATTTTCATTGTCTTAATTAATTTTAACTTACATAGCAATTATGCATCTTTGCAGGATAGAGGATGACGCTTTGCTACATATAGACACCAGATGATAATTAAGTCAGTTTACTCTGCATCAGCATCATCTCCTACATTATTCCTTGGTCTGATGACATTGAAATTCTACTCAGCCACACCAAAGAAGGAAGCTCTGTCATCTGCAGCAACATAGACAAACAAGAGGGCAATATTTTACAGAGAATGCTAGTGTGCAGCTTTTTCATCTCCACACCCTCGTCTGTCTCATACACCCACACTGCTTCATGTAGGGGGAAGACTGTTGTCCCTCCATTCATGAAGTTCCCTGGAGCCCTCACAGGTATCAAAGTCCAATGGTAAGTGAAAACCTTTATATAAACTAACACAGTATTTATGTACCCACACACATGCTCATGTACAATTGGAAGAAAGGTGGAAATAGTTGGATATTCGGTTAATTATTACCAGAAATCAATTGAAATTAAGCCCAAAGAGGAGATTAGTGCCCCAGTGAAGCAGCAAAGAATTGGAACAA